>CM023613.1:23350001-23930001 GCA_013358685.1 Antennarius maculatus
TGACAGGGAGCTGACTAGACTGTAATTTGAGTGGGAATAAGTGGAGGGGCCCCATGGGCCCCCCGCGCCGCCCCCCCCCCAGGCGAGAGCCCGTCCTCTGAATGTGACACTCAGAGGCGTTCAGGTGCCGCCCGACGAGCGACGAATGAAACGGAGCGTCAGAGTCATGGATTGTTGGTCGTACCCCCACCTGAGTGTCCTTCATTTGTCCCTTCTGGCTCAATTCTGCCCCCAAGTTTTTATTGTTTTTTTGTCCTCTTTTATTTCTTGCTGATTTCAAAGCTACAGGAACAAAAAGTTGTTTGTAAAACAGTTTGCTGACTAGTTTAGCGGCCGCTATCTGTTCACTTAAACCTGGGAACTAATTTTTTCCCCCACAGCTGAAATACTTTTTTTTTTTAATTATTAATTTTTAATTTCATTTAATTTTAAATCTAATTAAACAGCTGAAATACCTTTTTTAAAATTATTAATTTTTAATTTCATTTAATTTTTAATCTAATTAAACCGCAGAAATACCTTTTTTTTTAATTATTAACTTAACATTTTCCACCAACTGACGGAGCTGATGGAGGTTTGTTAGCTGTGGACAGTTAGACATATTTTTGGCTGTAAAAGAGAAACCGGATGCTAACCTGTTGAGAATAACAACTTTATCGATTTATTCATTTTCATCTAATTTCTGGATTTAACGTTAACTGAATTACATGTCTAGTAGGGATAATAAAATCCACTGAAGACGGTGATCCTTTTAGCGAGCTAAAGAAAACTGTTTTAGTTTGTCTGAAATGACTGTAGATCAGTGACCTTTTTTTATTTCCAATGGACGTGTCCCTTAAAAATAAACATAATATTCTGAAAGGTGTAGAAATAAATATGTTGTGGCTGAGGAAAAAGAGCAATTTTGGAAATTTATTATTCCAAGTAATATTTTGTCTTCTGGCCTCTGGTCCAATTCTCCACTCAGAACCACGATGAGAAATAAATTAAATTGAGGAGATGAGAAAATGTGGGTACAATCAGATGAAATTGGAGTTAAGGCTTTCCCATAGGTAATCACTGTAGTATTGATCAATTATTTGATAAATTAGCAATTAGTCTAAAGACACCATCTCCATTGGTCATCTTGTTTGCCTAAATGAAAGGCGAACCAATGTTCACCTGAACTCGACCTGCCCGTGTCTTTACACACTAACGTCACACAAGTCTGCATTTATGGAGATACAAACTCCACTGTTTCCAGCAGCTTTAGATGAAACACAGGTCCTTCCTCATTTAGGGCTTAATAAAATACGTCCGTGCTGATTCAGCTGGTTGTAACTTCACTGTAATGGCACGGCTAAATCATTCGGTGCTCGTTTGCTAAAGGTTTCGTGCATTGATTTGAACGTTGGAGACGACGAACCAAAGCGTCCTCGTTGTTTATGGTTCCCTTTGTGGTGTCAGCTTTTTCTACATGAGCGCAGCAGATTCAGAGAAATTTAACTATATATAACAACTATATAACTATATATAACTATATATAATAACTATATATAACTATATATACTGTAATAACTATATCTACTCTTTAACATATTGCTTAATTGTCTCTCCGTTGGTTTTCTTAATAATCTTATTCAGGGGTGTCAAACTCATTTTAACCAAGGGACACATCAGCATAATGTCTGTCCTCAAAGGGCCAAATGTAACTAATAAATGTAACTAAATGTAACTCAATGTAATGTAAAACAAATGTAACTTCTTCTTAATGTTAAATAACTGAATTGATTACTTATTCAAGTTCCAAATACTTGCACAGAAAAAAATGTTCGCTTGTTTCTCTGTTATAACAACATGAATCATTTTAATTTGTCAGGTTATTAAACCCACAGAACTCCATCAATCAAGGATCAAACTATCCAATGAATAAAGAAAAATAACATCAAACACAAGTTAGGACATTAACTTAGTTCAAAATGTATTTGTCAAAGTTAAAATGGGCTTAATTAGTGCATTGTGGGAAATGTAGTTTTTGCTCAAAACACACTGTTGACCTACTTATTTGGCACTCTGACCTTTTATTGCTCTCGTAGGTCACTTAAAATGATGTGGCGGGCCACATTTGGCCCTCGGGTCTCGAGTTTGACACATGCGTTCGAATTGATAACTATAGAGAAATAGAAATAGTCTTGGACCAAGCGGGTCTGTAATTCTGTGTTTCGGAGTCAAACTGTGAGTAAAGTGACGTCATCTGGACTAAAATATATTGAGACACATCAGCTCACAGGTAACAAGATTTTATGGTGGGACGTCTAGTTTATGGACCTCCGGAGTTCCATCAATTGAAATGAATGACAAATAAATTATATTCTTCGCTCGGGGGCCAAATAAAATGAGACTCTGAGCCGGTTTCGGCCCAGGGGCTTTTAGTTTGACACCTGGGGCTGAAGTGAATCAGTCGGTCCATGTTCCTCACATTCTGAATTATTTCAGATAGAATTCACGACAGCCGTCGGACTTGTTGGAGTCATTTTAGTGTTTTAAACCAAATAAATCCAGATAATTTTTGCCTGCTTAAACACAGAATAATTCTAATTTTAAATTTTCTGAGTGAGGAAGGAAGACGGGGATCATGGCTACACCTCCCTACACCCCCCCACCCACCCACCTTTATTCTAAGACAGTTTTAGAAGAAAACATTCAAAACAGACCAAGTCACTATGTCAAGGGCAGCCGGTGAATTCACTAAACACGTATGTAATAATGCTAACTTATGCCATCTGACTACATTAACTGACTCATTTTTTTCTGTGAATATGAACCCTAAAGCAACTCCATGACTTATAAGTCTTATTAAACCGCCTTCACAATTCATGTGCTTCATTAGGAGCACTTTAATTGGATTTTAATGTCGAATGTTTTCCTGTCGGAGGGTTTCTGCCCCACTTCAGTGGTTTTTAACACCCCACCCCCCCCCTAAAGTCCTTGATTCAGCTCCTGTTGGCTCTGATGGTTTATAGAAGTCAGTTTAGGGTCATGGAACCTCATCAATTTTGATGGTCGTGCACTCTGTGAGACGTACACTTAGTGAATTACATTAAATTAGAGTAAATGAATCATTCATGATTCCTTCAGGGGGGGGTTGGAAAGAGTCGTTTCAAGCATTAGGTATAGCAACAGATGGGAGATGGTAAATTCTAACGGGGCAAACAGCTGAATTTTTGAAATATGTTTAAAAATATAAAACATCCTCTAAAGAAAGGTCAGATTCCTTTTTTTTTTTTTTTTTTTTTTTTTTTTTTAATGCTCAAGAAAACCATGCACCTGATTTTATTTTTTCATGGCTCTGGATGTCTAATCCTTCTGCAGGAAACTTTTATGATCATGGGAACAAAAATATATCACCAACAAAATCTAATGGATTCCCTCATGAACAGTTTTCAAGAATTATTACTTAAAGTCATTTGAAAATGAGTACAGTACAATAAATAAAGCAGCATAAATTCAAGCAGCCCTACATTTCCAGCCACAGCCGATCCCTTCTTTGTGGCCTTTAGTCCGTCGCCTTGGCAACCTTGAGCCTCATCAAGAGGGACTCGTGTGGCGCCGGTGATCTTAACAGTGTGTTTGTCGTGGTTAAAAGTCGCCTGTCCTGAGAGGATGGAGAACGACCTGCAAGACAGCACCGTGTCACGCTCATCTGTGTGTGTGTGTGTGTGTGTGTGTGTGTGTGTGTGTTACTGTGGGTAAACAAACAGCTGCTTCAGACGACGCTCTCCTCTTTATACAGTAGCTCTGCTGGAGATGTCTGGGAGCATCCTGTCCCTCGTTTTTCTCTGCGCCGCCTCAGATGATAAAATCCACAAACACATATTACTTAAAGAAACCGAGCAGCTCTAGTCCAGATTCCCTTCGACATTAAACATTTCCTCTTTTTTTTTCCAGTTAACTTTTCTGAAAAAACAAACATTGATCACATAAAATCAACGCTGGAGTATTTTTTTTTTCTTGTGTGTATTAACTGCCTTGGCAACAGTCCATCCCTATTCTTAATGAGAGTGGGATTAGTTTTTCGTACAGAAAGTGATGAAAGGGATAGAGGTGATATAAATACACTCCTGACGTCCGCGGCAGCTGATGCATAGTGTTCCAAAAACCAGCGAGAGGTTTTTGTTTTTGTGCTTCAGCCCATTGGTTTTGACCCTCACAGGGACACGTAGCTGACGGAGGCAATCTGAGCCAGAACCCATTCTTTGGCTCTTTGTTCAACATCAACATTTAAGTCCATCTTAGTCACTCCTGAGATCAGAAATCCACATTAATTCTAATCATTTTTAGTCAGGTTATTGATACCTAACTCCAGTTTTAAGTGTAAAACCAGGCCTAATGTAGACAGATCGTAAACCCTCTAGTCTTCCCATAATCTTTGCACAACGCCGCCCCTAAAACCACTCCATAAAAAGGTTTCCACATTTTTCTCACTTTGTCTGACTGATCTGAAGTCCATGGCCTTTGTAATAAAGTGAATCCACTGTTATGAGTTCCCCCAACCTTTAAACCTCTCCACTGATACGAGGTTTTAACATCTACAGATGGAATGTGGACACAAACGTACCTTATTGTTCCCAAACGGTGAAATCGGACTGATTTATTCCAAAGATGTATTTTATTTCTTCAACTCGTCGTGCGTCTGGTGCTACCTGGCTCTGATTATCATCACTCAGTCTGCATCACGGTGTGTGTGTGTGTGTGTGTGTGTGTGGGTGTGTGTGTGTGCGAACGCCAACGCACGTATGTGCGTAATGCAGGGTGTGAAAACTGCCGGCGTTTAAAGTTACAGAAGGATATCCATTACTTTACGGCGGCAGCCAGCCGTAATTACAGCTAACTGTAGACGGAGCAGAGGGAGGGGGGAAGACGCAGAGAACAGGAGGAATGATGGTAATTAAAAAGTCCATTTGAAAACGGTTATTTCAGCAATGATGTTTGGACAAAAGTCCAATTCATTCATTCTTGTGTTATAAGTGTAAACACCAAATGTCACAAATTCTCGTTTTTGTGTCATGTTGATGGAAAAAAAAGACCAAACAGACTTGCAAAAGACTTGGTGTGAGATATCTAGTCCTAAGATTTAAAAAGTTAAGCACGATTATGGAGAAAACTCAATATGTATGAAAAATAAATCTGCATTACTTGCTCATCCTCTTATCTTTACAAGAGGTTTTATGTAAATTTGAGTATTTCTATGGAATTCTGCTAATAGCAACTCTCAACAGAGACTACAAATATTCTTTTTCAATGTTATGGCTAGTCAGGCTATCTTGAAACACTATGCTAAGCTAGAACAGGTAACATCTAGCCTGAACTCAAACTCAGGATCAACTCTGGATTGATTTTTGCAGTCAGACTTTTGTGGTTGAAACATTTTTACATGATGTAAATTTTGCAAACAAGAAAGTTGTGTCTTAACATCAACTTCAGTTTCATCTGAACACGCTAAGATACCGATGTGCTGTCCTGATCAATATGTTTCAAGGATGTAACGATTGATTATTCAACTGATCGATAAAACACTGGCTGTTTAAATCTGGAGTCACACCCCAGCGTAATCCTGGATCATTAAACAAACATGCTAACTTTTTAAAGTCTCATCTGTTCAACTCGGAAAGTGAAACTTCAGTCAACACACACACACACACACACACACACACACTTGCGCGCGCGGCTGACGTTAATGATCACACATTGTCAGCCGTGACATTTTCCTTTTTATTTGTCTTTCCTAATTAGCAGACTCTATCGCTCTGCGGGTTGCGGTGTCAGCCAATCAGCAGAGCCCGCTCATTACCCAGGGTTCATTTCAGGGGTTTTGGTAAATGAGGAGTGAAAATGACAGCTCAATCTAACCTCAGGAATAAGCTCCACATGGCCGCCTCCTCGCTGCTGCTGGAGGGGTCCACTTTGCTCTCATCTCTAGGATGGAGCTGTGATGCTGATTGAAACGTCGCCCTGGTTGTGTGTGTGTTTCTTCTTCTGTGTGTGTGTTTCCTCTTCTGTGTGTGTGTTTCTTCTTCTGTGTGTGTGTGTTTTTTCTTCTTCTCATCTATTTATTCTTTTTTTCTTAGTTTTGGATGTCTGCCCTGGCCACCACCATCCCAGTGCCCTGTGGAGCCTTCATGCCAGTGTTCGTCATTGGTAAGGAGGAGCTGTGTGTGTGTGTGTGTGTGTGTGTGTGTGTGTGTGTGTGTGTGTGTGTGTGTGTGTGTGTGTGTGTGTGTGTGTGTGTGTGTGTGTGTGTGTGTGTGTGTGTGTGTGTGTGTGTGTGTGTGTGTGTGTGTGTGTGTGTGTGTGTACAGTGACACCACCCCACATATCTGCCTGTCAAAAAACAGTTTTTCAATCTAAATGGGCTTCACTGGATGAAAGTAGACAAAGTAACGCACCAACTTGTGCACAAATTTTCAAACTATGATCTTCTACTTACTGACGAGCATCAGTTTATGTGCATTAATGTGGCATTAATAAATAATTAACAATAATAATAATAAATATGTCCCACTTTTAAATATACCAGTTCTGAAATGTCCACAGATTGATCAAGCATAGGTTTAAAGGTTTCTTTTTTTTTTTAATTCAAGAAAAGGATCACATATTGGTTTAAAAGAAGGATTTCAACATTTAGCGATTGCTCTGTAAAAGTAACGAATATTTATGAAGAGTTTATTTAACATAATGTCGTACAGTAACATTACTTTACTCGTTTAAACCCTTGTTTTTAATCATCTGAATGAAACTCGCTGGATTGCAGATGCCTTTCTAAAGCTGTGTGTGTGTGTGTGTGTGTGTGTGTGTGTGTGTGTGTGTGTGTGTGTGTGTGTGTGTGTGTGTGTGTGTGTGTGTGTGTGTGTGTGTGTGTGTTTCAGGGGCAGCTTTTGGTCGTCTGGTTGGAGAGAGCATGGCAGCCTGGTTCCCAGATGGCATCCACACAGATGGCACCATCTACTCCATCGTGCCAGGCGGCTACGCCGTCGTGGGTAAGTCGTGTGTTCGGACGCGACGCCTCCCGGTTCTTCCCATTGTTTCCTTCGCTGTTGTGTGAAAAAACTTTTTTTTTTTATTCTTGCTCCCACGTGTAAAAACTATTAATTACAGTTGTACTCATTTATATCCCGGGTCGTGACCGTTTTGGAAGCAGGAATAAGAATATATGTTTGCTTTTTTTAATCTCCACCTTGACTTTTTCACGATATTAACTGTGCACACATTTTACTATGAGGCGTCGCCACTTCAAATATTTTCATTCATTCACTCCTGATAAATGTATGAAGGTATAATTTTCCCCCACAGCCTCACTAAGACTTTAAATAGGACCTGATTAAAGGAGACATGGAATATGATTAGACTCAAACACTCTAGAATCGAATTAGACGATCACCTGACAAGATTAAAGATGAGATTAGATTAGATTAGATTAAAAAAAAAATCAGCTCAGATACCATTAAAAAAACAACAACACACATTTCTTTGTTTTTCTGTCAAGAATTCAATTAAAACTCCTTAAGAAACAGAAACTTTTTCGCACTTCTAGTATATTTAATGGTGCTTGAATTTCTCTTTTCTCATCATTTACTAGTTTCTTCTTGTATTTTTGGTTAAAACACAGAACATCCACTTAAATAACTTCATATTTAGATGCAGTCCGGATGGATGATTAAAAAACAAGCTTATTTATAAATGATTTCACGCAAATGGAATTAATAATAACACAAGCGGGATCTGTTGTACATAAATTTGTGATTTTGTGCCGCCGTCAGAAGCGTCTGCTGCTGTTTTTTTCTTTTAATATTTAAAAGTAGAAATACTTCCTCCATCCTCTCATCCCGCATCACTTCCATCCTCTCTGAAGTCGCGTCTCTAATGAGATGCGTTGTTGTGCTGACGGCCGTCCTGATTATCCCGTAGTCGCAGGTCGGCGGCGGCTGTTTTTTTTTTTTTTTTTTCAGGGTGCTGATGTTGTTGTCGTGGTGCATTGTGGGCGATGACTCAGCCTCTCATTGGCCTGACACTCTGATAAGCGCCTTTCATCTGCCTTTTAAGGACTGAATGTTAGGCCGGCCGGAGGGAGCGGCAGCATTTTGGTCCACGTCTGTTTTCTCGTTTTGCTTTATTTTAACGCTTTCATTCTCCACTTCCTGTCTTTTTTTTTTTCCTTTTTTTCTGGGTTTATCTCATTCTTTGTATTGGATTCATCCATTTTCTCGCTCTGCTTCCTGTTGCTTTGTCTCCCTTTATATTATTTTCACAACACTTTACTGGTAAAAAAATTTTTTCCAAATATCGAGGCTGCTTCTTGTGCTGCTTTCGTCGAATACATCCGTTTAAATATGGAGAAATATGGAGCTAAATATGGAGGAATAAACATTCACCAAATAGAACCTTTCCAGAGAAAGTTGATTGTAGTAAAGATCGTCCACATCCGATGCTCCCCGACAGGAAAGAGTATGTCTTTTGTCTTTTTCACTTTGATGGATGATGCCTCTGAACCCCCCCACTCCCCACCTTGAAAACCACTGATCTGAACAACTATCTGTTCTGTTTGTCACCACGTTGTCCTCTCCCCCCCTCCCCCAAGGCGCGGCGGCCTTGTCCGGAGCGGTCACCCACACAGTCTCCACCGCCGTCATCGTGTTCGAGCTGACCGGCCAGATCTCCCACATCCTGCCGGTGATGATCGCGGTGATCCTGGCCAACGCCGTGGCCCAGTCCCTCCAGCCCTCCCTCTACGACTCCATCATCAGGATCAAGAAGCTGCCCTACCTCCCAGAGCTGGGCTGGGGGCACCACGAGTACGTACAACCGCACGCCACACTAAAACCATCACATTAGAGTTATGAGGTCAGTTTAGAAGAACCTGAAACAGCAGAACACCGGACAGAAGTAACGTTACAGTGATTGTTAAACAGGAAAAAGTAAAGAACATTTCAAACAAGATGAAAAGATGGATAGATTGATATAGATACAGTAGATAGATGTAGTAGATACATAGATGATCGATACTGTAGATGCAATAGATAGATGCAATAGATAGATAGATGCAATAGATAGATAGATAGATGCAATAGATAGATGCAATAGATAGATAGTAGGATGCAATAGATAGATAGATGCAATAGATAGATAGATAGATGCAATAGATAGATGCAATAGATAGATAGATGCAATAGATAGATAGATGGATGCAATAGATAGATGGATGCAATAGATAGATAGATGGATAGATGCAATAGATAGATGCAATAGATAGATAGATAGATAGATAGATGAAATAGATAGATAGATAGATGCAATAGATAGATAGATAGATGCAATAGATAGATGCAATAGATAGATAGATAGATAGATAGATGCAATAGATAGATAGATAGATGCAATAGATAGATAGATAGATGCAATAGATAGATAAGATAGGTACAGTAGAATGGAGAGATAGAGTAGATATCCTGACATCTCCCCACCGTCGCCACGTGTCTATGGGATGTATTAACCTGTAGCTCATCGACCAGTTCATCAAACGACTGGACTCCCTGGCCTGAACCGGTGTCAGTTCCGTCGTTGGTGGGGTCACATCCGTTCCTGCTGGCGTTACTCACCTGCAGCGCGTTGGCTCTATTCTCTAATCGAAGCCCTGCCAGGTCTTTAGCTGTTTGCCCTGTGGGGGTTTATTTCCTCCATACTGGAAGTTTAATTAGTTTGGCTCAGACACTGTGTAAACGCTGCCAGTCTTTATCTAATGTGGTAATAGGTGAAGCTGAGTGCAAAGCCAGTTAATGGCTCTGAATATTGCTTTTGACTTAGCCACGTCAAACACCCCCCCCCCCCCTCGTCTACCTTTGGGGTGTTTGTGGACTCACAGAGAGATTTGATTAACAAAAAGACAAATAAGGGTGGAGGCGCCCGGTTGGACGGTTCAGCGTTTACAACGTTTTAATTGCTTTCACCTCTATTAATGATTGATACCGACTCCAAAACATGGAGCGGGATTAGCAGCTGCCTGCTGTCCTCTGAGCTCCACGGATCCACACAGAACAATTCCCTTAATTGTTCAGAACCGGCTATTGTTGTGGATGTTGGGGGAAAATGATTGGGTGAAGATAATTGTGTGGATTCATCACCCACAAATTGAGAGTAATGACAAAAAATAATGTGTTTCATCCTCCATCTGTTCATCATCCCCTGAAGAGCTTCATCTAGTTGAATCCTTCCCTCTCTCAGCACCTCAGGTGACCCCCCCCGTACCCCTCCACGTCATGTTTTTCTCTCGCTCTACCTCCACTGCTCCCCTCTCCTTCCTCTTATTATTAAATGCTGCAATCTAAGAGCCTTTCCATCCCATCTCCTGTCTCATCTGTATGTTTCAAATATCCAGGTAGTCCCCAACCTACAGACACAACTAGTTCCGAGAAGTCGTTTGTAAATTGAATTGTTTCTTAAGTCATTACTTATTAAATTTCAATGTATAATCACCATTAGAGGTCATTTTACTACTAAATGATAAAATTATATTCCCTAAGACTGAACAGAAACAATTACAGGACAGTAAAAACAACATATTATAAAATAAAATGCAGGTACAGGTCCTTTTGAGTTGTCGTTCTCAACTATACGTCAGTTTTCAAAAAAATACACGGAAAAATAAAAGTCGAATTTGCGTCATTTTACTCGACTTCTGTGTGTCACGAATACTGGACTCTTAAAATCACTAGAAAACCAGTAAAAGCACGTAATATCATGTTACTGAACAATAAATAAGAATAAAAACATCTAAGAATTTAAAGTTGTTTGTATAGTCACGTCACTCGTGATTCAGGCGATTGTTTTGAATTCAGATTAATTTACGGTAAATTATGCTCCTTAATAATTTAATCCTTTTGGAAAAGAAGAACACCGTTCAAGGAATTCACGACTATTTTTTTTTTTAGCACATCCAACAAGCACATCAGCTGTTGATGTTAATGACCCACTTTACGGTACTTTAGCATGTAGCATGTAGACGATGAAATGTGTGAACGCAGCGGTGCTGCTCAGCGGAGGTTGTGGCCGAAAGAGGAACTACAGTCGGCTATGGCGACACGGGGTTGTTCTTATCTACAAATGTTTGTATCTTGAGGACTACCTGTAGCTGTGGGGTTTTGAGTTACACTCGTTCCTATGTTTGAGGAAAGATCTTAATGAAAGTGTAAATGAAATTCTTAGATCCCTCCTCATATCCTCACTCACGCTGAAAAGTCCTTTCCTGCTCCACGTTCCATCTTTATTCCAGATTTAATTTTTGCACACAACTGAAAAGAAACGATAAATCAGACGTAACCCTGAGCCTTCAGCGCTATCTGTGTGTGGCTGTTTACAGACATAATCTAATCCACCGACTCACGAGCAGTCAGGGAAGCCATCCTCGTGTCGGTACGTGTGCACGGACTCCCATCAGGAGATCATCAATCACCACAATCGGATTATATTTCACCAATGATAAACACGGAGGTTAAAGGTCACTGTGTTTAGATGTGTGTGTGTGTGTGTGTGTGTGTGTTTAAGTCTGTGCATGCGCACAAATCCAACATACATTTAACGGCACGATCATCCATCATCAAGAAATATCGGATTCCGCGGAGGTGAAGACATATGTGTTGAAACGTTAAAAAAAAATCGAATCCTCTCAGATTCGTCTGAAAACTCCGACTTCCTCCCGTCGTCTTTTGGTTTTTTTATTATTCTCCCACCCAGCTTGTGTATTTCTGTTAAATTACTGCAGCATCAGAAGACAGCTGATGTTTTTTTAAAAAAAAATTTTATGCCCATGCTGGAAATGATCCATCTCACGCCTACACACCAGTCCGCCCGCCTCCACACACACACACACACACACACACACACAGGAACACTTGTGTAACGTCTGCCGTGCGATACATATACATGATGGCTTGTAGGTTTTGTTCCCAGACTCACACGGACACGGAACAGGATTTCCAGATATGGACTCACACACACACACACACACACACTCGCACACACACTCTCAGATCACAATTACTTGTACCCTCCTTCCTTTTCTTCCACCTTCCTCTGCACCTTCTTAAAACACTCCACTCCACCCTGGAACGATAGGATGATTATCTTCAAAACTAGTGTGATAACTCAACAAGTGTTTTTTTTTCTTTTCTTTTTTTAATCTGGTCTCTCATCTTTAAGCTCAGGCTTAAAAAGAGGAGAGCTCAAACTGATCAGATGCCTTATGGGGGAGGAGAAAGGTTCAATTAAGAGGAAACCAATCGGATTTAATCAACTGCCATCGATATCCCCGAGGGAAATTAGTCTCTGCTGCCGTTGTGGCCGCTTCAGAGGCGTGTATTACATTATTCTCTCAGATCCACTAGCAAATTAAAAAGGCTGACAACCCATGTGAGGGAGCTTTCCTCAAGGGTTACCTTTTTTTTTTTTTTTTTTTTTTTTTTTCCAAAGGTTTTTCTAACCCCTAAAACGAACATGTAGGATTACTCTACATCCACATCCAGCGAAACTTCTCAGACGCTCTAGAGGAGCTCTAATTGGTCTGAGGACGACCATGGGATAAAGAGCATTGTCAAATAAATGAAGAAAACACACACATACACACAGTGTATGAGTATATGATCATATATAATAGATCTGGATGCAGTCTCTGTAATTGGCTCTTTGCCTGCAAACTCATATCACTAATAGCACCTCAGTCTCTCTCCATCTGCATCTGTTGGATCAAAACAACATTTTTTTTTTTTTTTTACTTTTACTTGAAGGAAGACCAAAAAATTATTTTGGCCAAATATGGATTCATCAAATATGTCATTTTGTGCATTTCATATCGAATAAATCCTGACACAAACGATCACAGACGCAAGTTATTTGAAAGTCTGCGGCGTATATTTCTGCATAAATCATGCTTGCTGTCGTGTTTGGCTGTAATATAACTGGTAAATATCAGTGTGGTATCACATGATGACAATGCTAACATTTTAGCAGCCTCAGTAGTCAATACAAGTAGCATTTTGTTATATTTAAATAGCCGTTGCTGCAAACGTGATGTGGAGGACGATCATCAGCGTGTTAGGATGAATCTACGATTTCCCAAAATCTTTCATGTTCTTCCTCCTCACATTTCTGGTTCCTCTGTGTCATTTCAGGAAATATAACATCCGTGTGGAGGACATCATGGTGCGAGACGTGCGCTACATCACGCTGAACTGCTGCTACAGAGACCTCCACAACGTTCTGCAGACGGGTCACCTCAAGACTCTGGCACTGGTGGAGTCAGCTGGTGAGACTTTCAAAATAAAAGTCAACACGACATCAGTAAAGAAATTGCACATATTCCCATGACATCATGTCCGATTTCCAGTCAGATCCGGTCAGGATAGAGGCGTATGTGGCGTGCATATCCTGATCAGATTGTGCCCTTTTCTTTCCAAATATGGTCATTTTTTTTTACTGTTACAGTTTTAAAAAGTTTTATGATGCCCAAAAAATGCCCCAAAACCATCTCTTTTTGCGTCTTTAACTGTAAAACCAAGCTGTTCTCCACATGTTGGCACACATTAAAAGCTTCGCTTCCGCTCCGTCGAGGACAAAATGTATCATCGCTTGAGATGAAGTGCTCAAATATTCAGTCAGGTTTTTTTTTTTTATGTAAAGTGTGTTTAATCGTACCTTCAGGAAGTGTAAATGTCAAGGACTAAAAAAAAAAGTCAACAAGAGGAAACGGACTCCCACGTCCTTTTTTATTGATGAAGCAGAGTTTCTAAGGATTTCTGTCCATTCCAGTCGGTACCAAACACGCGTCGTCATGACGGCGTGCTCGTGAAAACTATTAAATGATTGACGGGGTTGTCTGGACTCAGCCGTCTGACACCTCACATTACGGATCACCAAAATGCAAAAATTGCTATTCCAACAATGTCTCCGTTATGCAATCGTGCGGGAACAATTAGCTGCGGCATTTAAGCAAATACATAATCATCACGTACTGTAACAAAGGCAATTACTTAAAGCAAGTAAGCTGCCACCCACCCACACACACACACACACACAAACACACACACACACACACACACACACACACACTTTCATTCACTGCGTTCTCCCTCTGTTACATAACTCAGCAGAGTGCTGCAATATATGTGAGAAATTTCCTGATAAGTCTTACTCATCCTGTTCTCTGGCAGCTTCCTCTTCTCACCTATCCCACCTCCTTTTTCCACCCGACTCCCTCTTTCTCTGTTTCGCCGTCTTCTTCTTCTTTCTCTCCACGCCTCCTGACTCCATCTACGTGTCCGTTTCTCAGAGTCCATGATCCTCCTGGGCTCCATTGAGCGCGCCCAGCTCCAGTCGCTGCTGTCCCAGCAGCTGGGCCGACCCAGACGGCTGGACTACATCAGGGAAAGAGCCGCCGACGAGAAGAAGCGCCTCTCGGTCGTATCCGACCCGATCAGCGAGGACAGCGGCCACCGCATCAGTCAGGAGGTCCGCTTCCAGGTCAGAGGTCACGACCGGTGTGGAGGGGGGGATGTGGAGGGACACTGAGCAATGCGGTAGAACCTCGAGATACAAGTTTAATCCGTTCCGTTAATCCGCCTTGTAATAAAGCTCCAAATTCCCTAAGTTATGAAAAAATCGTGTTTTTTTTTATCAAAAAATAGACATGCAGACTTTACCTGTGTAAAATTAATTGTATATATGTTATGTAAACAATGATAAAGAATGAAAAGAAACGCAAAAGTCACGAGAACATACGAGCTACGTCTTTACTCCACCAACGAGAACGAGATACGGTCTCACTGATGTTGCATCCATCCGCCAACACGTGGTAAAGAACGAGATGCGCTCTCACTGATGTTGTATCCATCCACCAACACGTGGTAAAGAACGAGATGCGGTCTCACTGATGTTGCATCCATCCACCAACACGTGGTAAAGAACGAGATGCGGTCTCACTGATGTTGTATCCATCCACCAACACGTGGTAAAGAACGAGATGCGGTCTCACTGGTGTTGTATCCATCCACCAACACGTGGTAAAGAACGAGATGCGGTCTCACTGATGTTGCATCCATCCACCAACACGTGGTAAAGAACGAGATTCGGTCTCACTGATGTTGCATCCATCCAACACGTAAAGAACGAGATGCGGTCTCACTGATGTTGTATCCATCTGCCAACACGTGGTAAAGAATGAGATGCGGTCTCACTGATGTTGTATCCATCCGCCAACACGTGGTAAAGAACGAGATGCGGTCTCACTGATGTTGCATCCATCCGCCAACACTTGGTAAAGAACTAGATGCGGTCTCACTGATGTTGCATCCATCCGCGAACACGTGGTAAAGAACGAGATGCGGTCTCAATGATGTTGTATCCAACTAGCAGTGGAGTCCTGAAGCTCGACTCGTATCTCAAATAACTCGTATGTCGTTCAGCTCGTTTCTCGAGGTTCTACTGTACTTTTTAACAGTAACGCAGACTTTACTTGGAAATGCTTTGACTTTACCTGTGTTACCTGTTGGGTGGAGGGTCACCCAGTTTATCAAATATGTTTCCAGACATCTAAAACTAAAACTGTTTTGGTTTCTCTGTTTTTGTGAAGCCAAAGGAAGAATCGCCCTGAGAAACTAAGATTAAATCAATTTATTTCAAATGCTTGAAAGTAAACCTGAGGACTGCCGTAGATCACAGAATCTGATTGAACCTGAATTCAAACAACAGTTCAAACCTGTTGTAATGGTTGGAAAAAATTACATATAAAATACATGCCAGGAATACATGCAGTAGTGTACATCTCTTTATAATGAGGAGCGTCCTGCATTGATCGTCCTCCCCCGATGACAGTCGTTCGTTTGGTGAAGCAGCAACAGAACCGCTTCAAGAACCGCAGCTAATTTGGTTGTTTTCTCCTCTTCTTTAATTAGTTCTCTCTCTCCTTATCTGTGTGTGCGTGTGTGTGTGTGTGTGTGTGTGTGTGTGTGTGTGTGTGTGTATGTGTGTGTATGTGAGAGAGAGAGAGCGAGAGAGAGACAGAATGAGGCACGCTTTTACTTTTCTTTTTCCTCATTTTTCCGACTTCATCACATTTTCCCCCCGTTTTCTCAGATTCTTCCTCTTCTGCTTTCATCGGTGCTTTTTAAAAGGCTTAATTAAAGTTTTTGTGTTAACAATGTCGGCTCACTCGCCAACGTTCAACAAAAACAGTTGTATTCAATTTAGAGATTAGAGAGGGAAAACACTCAGGACTGGCTGAATTTAATGATGATGTCTGGTATTGATTAAGAGACAATATCAGCCCAGCACACCAGGAATATGAATACATTAACAGATAAGGCATCTTCACGGAATTACTGGCTGCATTTATTTCTGTCGAGTTTCGTACTCCAGCTTTTGATCCCTGAAATAAATTTACGCTGGAGTCCAGAATTTGCCCCCACTTCAAGAAAAAAAAAAAAAAAACAGCAAAAAAATATTTTTAGGTAATGGAAATGCCAGCATGGAAAATCATTGAAGTCATGAAATTTTAGATCAAGGCCAGCATGAAGAGCTCATCTATCAGCTCCGGCCTCCTGCTGGGGCCTTTTCTTTTCCTCTGTTTCCCCCCTTTTTGATTCGCCTTCATCTCAACACTCTGAAGATGTACATCCATTAGTCTAATGAGTCTGCAGGAAGAAGAAGGGGTTTAGCCCTTAAGCAGGATCAGGGGGGTTGAGTGCTCTTTCTTATCATCCTGTGTGTGTGTGTGTGTGTGTGTGTGTGTGTGTGTGTGTGTG
Source organism: Antennarius maculatus (assembly GCA_013358685.1). Classification (NCBI taxonomy): domain Eukaryota; kingdom Metazoa; phylum Chordata; class Actinopteri; order Lophiiformes; family Antennariidae; genus Antennarius; species Antennarius maculatus. Next base: position 23,366,825 of record CM023613.1, read on the forward strand.
TGTGTGTGTGTGTGTGTGTGTGTGTGTGTGTGTGTGTGTGTGTGTGTGTGTGTGTGTGTGTGTGTGTGTGTGTGTGTGTGTGTGTGTGTGTGTGTGTGTGTGCAGATCTCCACTGAAGAGTCAACCTTCAGTCCGGCTCGTCCAGTCGTTCAGAAGCCTCTCAAACCTGCACTGAAGAGACCCTCGGTGGTCGAGCGACCACCTGAGATACCCAGCAGTAAGGGAAACACACACACACACACACATATATACAGAAGGTTTCCAAGTGTATGAGATTTAATAGATCTGGAAGGAGTCTCTGTAAATCGGCTCTTTCCCTGCAAACTCATATCACTAATAGCACCTTTATTCTCTCCCGCTCTGCATCTCTTAGATCATACCAAAACAAATAGATTACATTTTTACTTGGAAGCAAGACCAACAAAAAAATCTTGTTGCCAAACTTTCAATTTGTCAAATGAAAATATGCATTTGTCTAAATATGTCATTTTATTGACTTCAGAAATCACTCACGATGCAAATCGATGTAATTTTAATGCAACAAGTCTAGATTTCAGCATAAATCATGCTAAGCTGTCACGCTTTATTTAGAAATATCTGTTCTACTTACATATTTAAAGTACAGTGATACCTCTACTTACTAAATTAAATGGTTCTGGAAGAAATTACGTAAGTAGAGACGCGTTTTCCATACAAATGCCCTAATCCATTCCAAGCCCCCAAAAGTCAGACCTAAATGTTTTATAAAGCATAAAAATGCATCAAAACATGTAACAAATACATGTTACAATTAGATTATTACACAATAAATGAGAGTTGTGCATAACGTAAAAAACAAAGAATAGAGTAAAGAATAAAAATGCTGGTCATTTACCTTTTAACTGCTGTCCTCATTGTTTATTGCCCTCTTTGGTTCATGCGCTCCTGCCTCACCATGAACAACAGAGTGAATTCCAGTCCTCCTTCTGAACTTCTCCAACCACCCACGCCATGCCTTAAACTCCTTAAACTTCCTTTAGTTTTAATAACGTGGTGATTGTAGATGCATTACGGACATATTCTTTGGAGAGATCAACCAAACGCATCCCTTTTTCAGGCTTTTCTATGATCTCTTGCTTTGTTTGTACGGACAAATAAACTCTTTTCTTTTCTCCGTCACTTTCTTGGGGTCCATAGTGAATACTCTAAAAGTTAATATATTTACGTAAAACTATCAGAACACCTCATGGGTCGAGGGCCGAATGATGAGGACGCTGCATAGACACCTATCTAGCTCCACACAGAGGTCCCTCTTAGCCAATGGGATGCCAGGATGCTAGGTAATAGCCAATGGCAGAGCAGCTATAAGAATGTTGCGTTCAGGAACCTGTGGGAGCTGCGAGTATCAGCCCATACTGTCTTTTTACCTTTCATAACTCGAAATTTCTTTCGTAACAAGAGGCAATATTTTCCTGTTGAGGCGTTTCGTAAGTAGAAAATTTCGTATGTAGAGACATTCGTAAGTAGAGGTACCACTGCAGTCTAGTGTGATTTGATTAATGCAAAATGCTGATAAATAATCTATTTTGTCAAAAAAACTAATACAAATAGAATACAATAGGTTGTAATGCTTCTTTAGATGCGACTTAAGCGTCTCGCTCCTTCAGGCTTAAGTTTATTCCATCGTTTCTGTCTCTTTCAGGCCCACATGATAATTCTGGCATTGCTTTAAAGAACCTGTTCTGTGCCACTCCAGACGCAGAAGGCCTGGAGGTGAGACCGTGTCCTCAAACACACACACACACACACACACTCACAGTGGCTCGCATCCTGTCATTCACACTTTCTGCACGCCCACACAGTCCTATGCTATCTCTCACATACAGTCCTTCACGCTCCGCAGTACTGTACCTCCTACACAAAGCGAAAAAATACATATACTTAACACACACTCACACACTTGCGCGCACACACACACTCCTAAGTCAGCGTGGATTTAAAAAAAACCTTTTTTTCCATTTTGCCTCGGCGTCGCCAGGCTTTAAAGAAAAAAACTTCTTCGCTCATGCATAATAATCTTCCTTTAATGGTTTGTTTCACAATCAATGTTTCCCAGCTTTTGCAGTGAAGTTTTCACGAGTCAGAGTGGTCTCTTGTGAGGTGGGGTGGGGGGGTTGTCACGTCTGTATGGGATTGAGCTTGTTGTTAACGTTGTTTGCTTGTTTCTGGTCGCCTGCAAGAAAAACAACAACGTGGAAAGCCCTGTGTCTCCTGAGCACAGGAGGCCGTCCAAACGGGTGCGGATATCCGTCGTGGTAAGACTTCCCGATCGGGGGGCTATCCCGATACCCCCGGCAACCGGTTCATCAACCAATCAACCGATTGTCACATCGCCATTTCATCGTAGGACTAATCCTAAATGCAGATTCTCTGTTCCAGCCGTTTGTCTAGAGTTGAAGAGTTGAACATCCTCCTCCTTGTAGGACCTGAACCCCCCCACCCACCCACCTTCTGACCCGCCACCACCTCTGGTTGGCTTGTTCTCATTGGTCTTCCTGTCAAAACAATGTTAGTGAACATGTGAACTACTAGAACTACAGGTAAAGGTCAGATTACGTCATTGACCAGGAGACGCGTCGTAAATTGGATTAACTGCTCTCCAGGTTAAACTATTAATGAATGCATTTTAATAATATTTAGTGAATATGACTCTATTTTAAGCTGACAATTAAATTTTATGTTTCAATATAGTACATAAAAAACGTCTCCGTCTCGTCTTCAGCTGCTTCTTCCTCACTGGGTCACGGGGGTTGCTACGGGCTAATAATATGATATTACATGTTTCATTCTGATTTATTGCACAGTAACATGACATTATGTGCTATTAACGGTTTAATAGTGATTTTATGATTCCAATATTTGTGGTAGACGGACGTAAACTGGTGTAAATCGACGTAAACTTTTTTTTTTTTTTTTTTAAACCGACGTATAATCTACAAACTAATAACTGCCAGTGTTTGTCTTTTGCTTACATAATTAAACCCTAAATATTGTGTAGCATTAGAAAATTCTAAAATGTTGCTTCTATAGACCAAAATGTGAAATTGTAAAAGATAATTAAAAAAAACTGTAATAATTCTTTTATTTTGAAATTCACCCGTCGATTCAGTGACGTCACCCCGTCCTGCAGGGCGCTATGACCTCACAGGTGGGTGTGGTTAAAACTACAGGCCAATGGGTGTCAGACTTTTTATAGTTATAACAGTTATACACGTTATAACGTCCGATTATAAACACGCTCACTGTTTTTAAATTAGTATTCAAATCATGGCCCAAACTTATTTGTGTTCTTTTTTAGTTTCGAATGTTTTTAAGTTATTAGAATGACATGAAATATAAAATTAATAATATTGAATATTCAGTTTACCTTCTTGTCAAAGTTTAAATGAGGTTTTTGAGGTGGTCAAGAGTCCGACAAGGACGAGGCTGTTCAACCAGGCATGCTGTGTTGTCATCATCAGTGATGTCACCCGAGGTGTCCAATCAGTGACGGCCTCTCAGGGCGGACCGGACCCTGTCCCAGAAGTGACACAGGAAATCCCAACGTGTGTTCTACTGAAAGAAATCCTCATGCTTCATGCGGGGGGGTTGGGGGGGGCGGGGGTGAATGAAAACGAAACGAAATAATGAAACGAGCCTCTGACTACAAATTAGTCAAAAAATATTCCAGAACATCTGGGATTGCATGGAAAAATTATCAGAAATCCAAAAATCAAAAACTATTGAGTCTGATAATCATGCATCAGACCTGTAATCACAAATTCAGACAAAATACCTACACATTTAATTTTCATTAATTTATTCATTCCGACAAATCATCATGAGATTGTTTGTCACCCATCACGTTAAATGTCATTTCATTCACTAGGAGCCACCGCCCAGCTTAAAGAGTTTCTATGGGGTGAGCATGTTACCCACATTTTCGGACATTCTGAACATTTTACTGTCGATCTGCTGTTAAGACATTTAAAAACGCACAAACCAGCAAACTAACGCAAGCACACAATAGGTTGTGGTGTTTCTATATTTCTATTATTTCATTCGAGACAGGAGAAACTGTTGATTTATTACACTATTAACCTAACAGTAATGAAATAATAGTAAAGATGCATTTATTAGAGTACCAAAATGTTAATTTTAAATTATTTTAGCATCTAGCATGTAGCATAGACCTAAAGTCGCTCCTCTAAGCAGACTTCAGCTTCCCTCGCCCGTTTCCCAGTCACTTCCCCGGCGCCGCGCTGACTCTGCAATATCTGTGCATCCAAAATGTACTTTGCATTTAATCTGAAGTCGCATTAACATACAGAAAATTAAGTGCCATTTTTTTTTTAAGTGCACTGCCTAGATTTGATTGGCTGGTGGCCAAAAAAGTAATAGCGGTTTCAGGGAGGGCAAAATTTTACAACAAAGTTTAACGACTAAGTAATTAAAAGATAGCGATCCAAAAAAAAAAAAAGCTGCAGTCCACTGCAATGGAAGATTTACACGCCAAAGCTACTGTAAGTTAACGGCAGGCCTGAGAGCACGTATTTATGTCCATTATTTATTCAGATTTATCATTGGAATATCATTTCTGGATCTTGTTCACTATTGTGTCAGCATAACCCTGAATACCGTTAATCATCGATCCTGGAGGAACTTGAGCTCCAGTATTTTATTGAATGTTCATATTTTTATTCCCATGCTGCATCATTTCTTCTTCCATCGCTCACAGGCCTGTGTTTAATCCCATGCTGTAAAATATTTTAATACATCTTCTCAGCTGCATGCTGCTTCTCCAGATTCAACAGCAGCGGCGCGTCCATCATTATTTTTTATCTGACCATAAAAATCGACTTGAAATTGTCTCACAATTCAGAACTTTGGCTTGTCCACTCCGGCCATGGTGCAATGAAATCACAGCAGAGGTCAGACCTGCCTTGAGGAACTCGGCTTGAGTCCAAAATTAGAAAGAGGAAAAAAAAAAACAGGTGTGCTTAATGTGGTTTTATTTTTTAATATTTGTGGGGTTAAAGTGGGAACCTTCAGGCGTGAATTCCACACCGTCACAGCGCTCACGCTGGAGACTGAACCGAACCTGATTAATATGACTTTACATGAATGATAAATGTACCAAATGGTCACATTATACTTCTGACTGCTTGTTCTGCTGCAATAAATGTCAGAATTAAAAAAAAAAAAAAACGACATTAATGTCACGAGTAGAATTCAAAGCAGATAAGCGTCCCATTACTGATTCACTGCAGCGTCCTGCCATGTTTTTATGAAGCCTGTCAATTAGTAGGTTCTCCTTCAGTTGATGTAGAGACACCCAAGTGTCTGTTTTTATAGAATGAAAGCACGATTCACTCCAAACTAATAACAGCAAATGTATGCAGACATTTAAATGAACTCTGGAGTTAACTTATGAGCGATAAAGAGATGCGGCGGCATACGTGGCATTTCACCGTGATCACCCTGACTTTCAAAGGGCCGTCTTCCTGTTTCCTGCTAATCTGTGTTAGAATAGCCTTTTAGTATAAAAGGTTGCATTAACTTATTGTGAATTATCTGGCCCACTTCAGGAGGAAAAGACACGAATAAAATGAGAATATTTGGATTTTTGATCTTAGAGCTGAGAGAGACTCAGACAGGAAGTGAAAGGAAATAAGAGGGCAGGCAGACAAACGGTTTCCAGGTCACTTCCTTTATTTCACCTTAAAATTTATTCATTTGGAAATAACCATGTGTTTTTTTTATATGCTGGCGTTCTGGATAATTGCATCCAACTATATTGAAGTCACACACACACTCTTTCCCCGTTGCCTTATCTGCAATTTTAATACCACCCTGTGCATGAAATATGGTAGATGAAGCACTGTGGGAACAAATTTATCTCCACAGACGCTGCTATAACAAGTTTATAGAGCTTTTATGTTCCTGGATGCAATGATACGTATCCAGAATCAAGATTCAAGATCAGAAACGACGGCAGGAAGATGAAACACGAGTCATAGCTTTAAATTAAGAACTACTAACCAATCACAGATCAGGAATATGAAAGAAAGCCTATTTTTATGCATCTGTTTGACTTTTCTTTTTATCTATCATAGTTTCCAGCTCGATTGGACACCAGTCAGGTTTCCACAGGTTTAATTCGACTTCAGTGATTTGTTAAGTGTCCCCATGAGAACCATTTTATGGTCAATGCTGAGACAGATGGTGCATTATTAGAATTTTTGGATGTGATAAGTGGCCCTTGAAGCATGTTAGTCATTATTTTCCCAGTAGTGAGCTAATTACATATTAAATCCTGCAGCACTTCATCCGTGTGCATTTACACTGTGCTTGTTTTCTGACGTCATCGGAAGTTATTTTTAATGTTCCTCAGTGTATTAAATTTAGTGCTGATTATTGCATTTCTATGATGCCCAAAAAAAAATTTTTTTTTTAAATCCAATGTTTCTTTCTGTGTTAGTCTTTGCATTCCACTTTCACACTTTTTGTCCATCTTTAGGATTTGATCAAAGCCCCCCATTTCTTTTTTATATATATATTTCTGTCACCCTTTCTCGACAATCCCTTCCTCTTGTCCATCTTGGGGTGTGAAATATTGATGGGGGGTAAATGATATCAGTGGTGTGTTTCGGAGAAATGATGCCGCCTTGCCTCCCAGTCTCTTCTGGCACTTTTTCTCATTATTTTCCCACCACTTTTGCGTCTTCGTAATGCCTCCATGCTTTATTTATGATGGCTTGTGGGTTGGTTTTTTTATTTTATTTTTTTTATTTTTTTGGCACCTTGCCTCATCCTGTTTATTACTTTGAGATTTCATTCTCCTTTTGTTTCTTTTGTGTTCTATTTAAACTACAGCTTGACTCTTTTAAATGCAAATTTTTAAGTTCTGTTGCAGCTGGAGATGCAGCGTCACTTCCTGTCTGCATAACTAGAACCGTTTCACACGTAAAGTACCAGCTGCATCTGGTGTGTTTAACGGAATATGTTTAATTAAAACACAATAGAAAAGACAGGTCTTAAAAAGATTTCTTTTCAGTGGGAGGAATATTCAGGGGACGGTTTTTATTTCCCGCGTCAGAGCGATTCAGACTGAGAGGTTTGGATTTATCTGGAGAAGATGAGTGTGACACACGGTGGTGGTAATTTGTTTTGAGTGTGAATTGATTTGTTGCTCCAAATCAGATACTTTCAAGGTGAGGAATTGTTTTGCAGCTTTTGCAGAGCATCAGTGGAAGCACTTAGAATATTAAAAAGGGTTGGTGGCTTATACCGCACGCGGGGGGGTGTCGTTAATCAGATGATTGGATGAAGCCATAACATGTTGGAAGCAATGTGAAACCAGCAGCAGCGACCTGCCTGCACACGTCTGCAGGAACTCATCCGTCTTTCCCCCCGCGCCATTAGGAGGTTAATGGAATTTAAGGGAGGGGGGTGGGGGGTTGTTTGTGTTTTTCTTTAAGCTGAAAAGAATCTCTTTTTTACCATCCAATATCTCCACCAGCTTCAAAACATACTTTTATGGTCCAGACTGAATTATTTTTATGCAACTTTCAGATGGATTGATGGGTAATTTGGATGAACCCACCCTGGAATGAACAGGATCTAAAAAGTGCACCAATTTACAGTCAGTACGGATTCTCTTTGTTAAATCTGATGCGCCATACAGTCCACTTGTCTCATATAGAAACCGCTGATGAGTAACGGACTCGTTATTTGATGGATCGGCACCAAAAGTTCTTCAGACATTCACTGTTCCTTAATGACAGGGAACAGATACGGAGTGTTCTTTTTCCCTAATTTAAATAAATGGAAATTAGATATATTTCTATATAGCGCTGAACAGAACTGATGTGAAAAATTTCACACAAGAACAGTCAAGTTTTAACTTCTACTGAAAACATACTTCGATAAAATTCTAACTTTCTTCATCCCTGGACTTGTTTTTTAGGATTCGTTTAAAGTCTTTAAACTGGAGGCTGTTTTTGAATCGAGGTGATGCTAAAGCACCCAATCACCGAAACAGGAAGTACAAAAGAAGACTTATCACTAAGATCTTCTCCCTACTGCAGGCTGGGAAGATAAAGAAGCCTGTGGCCAAAGCTCCTAATGTACACAATCATAAAACTCTAATTATATACTTGAGTTGAATACATAATCTTACAGAGTGTGTGTGTGTGTGTGTGTGTGTGTGTGTGTGTGTGTGTGCTCGTTGCTGACCTAGATCCTGTTTTAATGGCTGCCGCTGATGGTGTCATTAGGTTGTAGAATGGAAGCAAAGATGGATCAGTGCAGGAGAAAGGAGATACGAGACTTAGCGGTGCTTACCTGGTTACACAAGTGTAGTGATCCAGCTTCACTAGTGTGTTAGCAGCACTTTGCTGTGGATGGATACAACATCAGTGAGACCGGATCTCGTTCTTTACCGCGTGTTGGCGGATGGATACGACATTCGTTATCATTATTTACATAACTTATATATAATTAATTACACATAGGAAGAGTATGCTTGTCTATTGGTTGATGATAAAACATTTTTTATTTTGTAATTTAGGGGGGGGTTTACAAGGCTGGAAAGGATTAAAATTCTTTTAGTTACTTGAAATAGAGAAAATGTATTTATCTCGTGAGCTCAGTCGCAAAAACGGATTAAACTGGTGTATTTCTCTCGCTCTCTTTCTCCTCCATTACTTCAGTTTACATTTACAGCAGAAACCAGAGTGTCTTAACATCATCTGAACAACATCACCATTAAAGACCCTTGTGACGGGTGGAATGATCAGTTATGTGTGTGTGTTTGTGTGTGTGTGTGTGTGTGTGTGTGTGTGTTGCTTAATCAACTCCAGGCACGTCTGGCCTTTGCTTGCATAGTGCTACAGTAGGGCAGCTCTTTCTAGCCCGCGGCAACAGTTGCTAGGGTTACCAACAGGTCGTCCATCGCAGCGATGAGGATAAATGAGCTCAGGGCTCCCATCAGCCCCTGTGTCACACTCGCTCTCTCTCCGACACACACACACACACACACACACACACATTTCCACCGATCTGCTCCCGAATTCAATCCTGAAAACGTAAATACCTGGATGCTAAACACACGGCTGAACACCTCCAGTCGTATATTAAAGTGTCACACAAGCACACAGCTGCACACACACACACACACACACACACACACACCACGACCCAGCATCCTCGGCGCTTATCTTTCGATCTTACGGTTGCTAGTTTGAGTCCCACTCGTCAGACTGTCTGCAAGCTTCAGCCTCACGATTCGTGACGAGTGCGTGCGCCGCCGATCCATCATCGTAATGATCATCTGCTCTGACATCTCATACATCACATCCCCCGCATTCATTAGATGTACTGTAGTCGCTGCTTTAGTCACTCATTCCGTGTGCGTCCATCTGTCTCCACACGGCAGCGCCGCGCCGCCACGCGTGGCCCCGTCGTGTGTTTTCAACATGTCATTTGTCTTTTCATGCCCGGCTGAAGCGCAACACAAAGGCACGAATAAATATCCAATGTCATGCTAGAAAAATAAATAAAAAAAACAGACGCCGTTATTGATCATCCTTTTGTTCACCGTTCTGCCTCTGCTTGTGCGCTTGTGTTGTTTCTAATCCGACCGCTCACCTTCTCCTGTCGCTCCTCTCTCTCTCTCTCCACAGGACGATGGAGACGTGGAGGACGACATGACGATCAGAGAGGTGAGGCACGCAGCCGGCGACACATCAGATGCATACATGCACACACACACACACACACACACACACACACCTAACAACCCTGTGCAGCAGCAAGCTGTCAGCGATGACGCTGTTAGTCCTTCAACAGATCCGTGTGCCGGTGGCATCAGTCATTCTAATTTACTTACTCACCAATGTCAGGTTGTTGTTGTTTTTTTTTTATTTGATCCTACTTCTAGAATATTTTTCTTGTTGTTGTTTTTTTTTGCCCACTTCTGCATCAACTTGTCAATTATCTTGATAGTCCCACTTTACTATTTTTATGGAAGTGTGAGTCGATAAAGTTCAGTCACATAAACCCGATGAACCTTGACCGTCTAAATGCTGTTTCCCAACCAAACTCTTCCGTCACGCAATGTCAAATACTTTATCCAGATCCAATTTCTTCAAATTTCATATTAATGAGATCTTTCCTGCCCATGTCGCGTCCTACTATGAGAAAACCTAATATGGAAATCCATCCTGTAGTTACTGAAAGATCCCACCGACAAACTGACAAAAACGTGACCTCCCTGTTAAGACATACCTCAGTAATTTCAAAAATGGCTTGTTTTTCGCTTTCAGTTACACACAATATACAGTATCTATCATCATTGTCCTTGCTATTATGTCGGTGTGATCATTTCTTTTTAAATTCTGGTTAAACGTTCTCTCTTCTTGTCCCGTCACCACAGTATGTCATCCTTTTTTCCATTTTAGATAAACGCTTATATTCGTTTGGTAAAGTTTTTTTTTTTTTTATGCTGGATGCCCTTCCTGCCGCAACCCTCTGCATTAATCTGGACTTGGAACCAGTTTACAGTTGACCTGTGAACCCAGGGTCAAGTAAAGCGCTCTGACACTGAGATACATCTCCGGCTTTTTTCAATTTTGGTTGACAATCAAATAGCAAAAATTGTTCGGGAAAATGTTTTTATTTATCAATATCAGTCATTGAATTTTTTATATATAAGTCTAGCTTGAATCTACATTTCCACTTGATGGCATCAGGCCCTGCCAGAGCTAGATGGAACAATTACACTGCAGTTTGATATTTTTGGATATGATATCACTTATAAATCATCCATCAACAAGAACTCTCATTTCCTCTCTGTCAGCCTCACATTTCTCACACTTTCCATCTACGCCCTCTTTATATATATATATATATATATATATATATATATATATATATATATATATATATATATATATATATATATATATATATATATATATATATATATATATCCATTGTTGTAGATCTCCTATAATGTATAGTCGTTCATTTGTGTGCCTGGTCCATTGATTGTCCACCAGTAGAAAGAGGAATTTTCCTGAGGATATATAGAATGAATTAATGACTTTTCCAGGATCCTGTCTTACATTATTGTGACTTGAAGTCAATAAGAAACAATCTGTTCTTTTTTTTGTTGTTTTGCTGTACATTAGGCTGTCGTAGGAATACTATTTCAAAGAGCGATTCCAGAATCACACAATTAAGTTTTTATTCCTCCTCTATCTGTGATTTCCTCCTGGCGTTAATCCTTTCCGTCTCCCTTCTCCTCTGCGTGTTTTCCCAGATTGCCGAGTGGGAGGAGATGCAACTTGATGAACAAGTCAGCTTCAACAACTGTAAGATCGACCCCGCCCCGTTCCAGCTGGTGGAGCGCACGTCACTGCATAAGGTCTGCTTGTGAACGCAGCTGTCACTTAACGACTCAGTGTGTGTGTGTGTGTGTGTGTGTGTGTGTGTGTGCATTTAGTGCTGTGATTCAGTTTGTTCACACTGAAAACTCAACACATTCAGTATCCAAACTGGGTCAGATGAGACTTAACATCCTGACAGGCCTGTTTGAACATCAGCGCTGCCCTCCGGTTCACAGAATGTGGGTTTAAGGGATGTTTTACTTTATTATTATCAGAATAAATCAGATTTTTTTTAAACATTTAAATATCATTAAAAGCATTTATCCACATGAAAAGTTCTCCAATACAGTTTAAGGTTGTCTAAATTGGGGTTAAATGTAGGAGCAGAGACCTGCTGGTCCAGGTTGGGTTTTTTTCTAACATTGCTTTACTGATTCTGGATTGATTTCTAAATTCCATTTGCATTGCCTTGAATTGCTTCATAAAGTTTCAATTGATGTGAATGGGTTGAAGCGAAAGTGAGCCGTCTCTGGAGAAGGTGCAGCTTCCTCCTGTGGGGAAACTGTGGGATTGGATTCCAGCTGACCCTGGCCTGAAATCACATGAAATTCTCTCTCATAGCAGAGGGATCTATTTCAGCTGATCCAAATGTCCATTCTGGCTAATCAGAGCGTACCGAAAGCAGAACCAACAGGACGGTTTATCAGGAACCTTTCCAATCGGCCATTCGAGTTTTTGACCTCTTGCTTTGTTCCACTCTTGGATTGGAAACGAGATGAGATGAAAATTTGATGATCCCCCATGGGCACAAAGAGATGGCATCAGCAAACGCATTACTAATAGAGCAGAGAGCACAAATAAAGTGAAACAGTGTGAGCGTCCGTAATGTTTAAAATTATAGTCAGCATGTGTAAAGGTAAGAAAGCACTGAGGAAACAGACTTGAACATTTTAATTTTTAAGATTTAAAAGTGTTCAAAATATCCTGAGTATAGATTCATAGATTCAACCTCAGTTTCCCACCACTTTTATCATTAGTTGATTTTTTTAGGCGACTTTTCCTTTTTGTCTTTTAATTCTCATTATTATTTTCTTCAAGTTCTAAAACATAAGTCAAACATTTCACTAATGCAGCACAGCTAATGCCTTGGCTGACCACAAAATGTTTTTTTTGTTTTTTTTATTGTTGTCTGTGACCTTCTGTAAATCTTGTTATTTCTCATGAATTCTTGGCGTTATCAGAGTAATCAGCCCTGATCCGTGTCTCTGTCATGTTGGGTCATTTCATTTTTGGGAAATTGGGCTCAGAAATTGATTAAAAAGTCCTTGATTTTGGTTTTTATGAAGAGTATGAACTCTCAACGGAGTAAATTGGAGTTAAAGGGCCTTAATGTAACGGAGGTAAATGATGAAATTAACTTTAACGCTATTATTAGAATGGGATCTTGACATTTCTAACTTTCTAATAAAGAACAAACGGGAAGGTTATTGCGTCGTCACCATGTAGGAACTCAAGCCTGTATAGTTCCACCTACGTGACCCTGTCTAACCTGTGGGGTGGCTGCTGTTTAGATGAGGACTTGCCCCGAGTTGGATTAGCAAGAAGAAGCAAAGCAGACAAACAACCTCGTGATGCAAAAGGAGGGTGAAAGAAGCTCAAAGGCCATAAAGCGAGTCGTCCTCAGGCGTGACCTCAGGCAAAAACGCTGCATTGGAGTTTAATGTAACCTCGAAACAACCAGATGTAAACTGAGTACAGGATGGACGGATGATGCTTTGAGGTCAATCCCTCACTAGTGGAGGTCAAACAAAGCAGAAATGTCCAACATAAACATTTCTTATCTACAGAGACCACAGAATGCAAAGCCTCAGGCGCCAGAGCCAAGTCACCCCCAAGGGGATTCTGGGTGTAGCCATGAGTATCAGCCGACATGCTGGTGCTCAGTGAGGGGGTGAAGACGTCGGGCTGCCAAGGCAGTGGCTTCTCCGGGTCCGGTGGAGGAACTTTGCTCCAGGCCAACTGGCATGAGGCTGGTTGGGTGGTGGTAGTGTTGGCTGGGAGCCCGGCCGCTTTGAAAGGGCCAAGCTAGGAGGCAGGAGGGCCGTGTCGCGTTCATGGTGTCAGCCTTCAAAAAAAGTTCGAGCAGTTCCTCGAGATACAAGTTGAGATACGAGCCGTACGTCAGGACACCACCGATAGTTGGTGGATGGATACAACATCAGCGAGACCGCATCTCGTTCTTTCCCACGTGTTGGCGGGTGATCTAGCGTTTGTCTCATTGTCTTCCTGCAGACACACACCATCTTCTCCCTGCTGGGCCTCGACCACGCCTACGTCACCAGCATCGGACGCCTCATCGGGGTGGTGTCCCTGAAAGAGGTAACAAAATCGAATTTCATTTTTGTTTAATCTACTTTTTTTTTTATTGTAAATGTTAAATATTTTCTCACATAATGAACCTAAATCCAGATTTTTTTTATTTTGGGGGGGGACAACTGGCCTCATTTTACAATTGCTGCTTTCATAACTGTAGTCGCTGTCAATATGATCTAGAGTCCTGACACCACGCTGTGTGTGTACACACACACACACACACACACACACACACATATAATGACATTTCAGTCAGCTTTAATGGCTCCTCCACCCCCCCTGCCTGTTATGCACTATGACAGACAAAAGGCTGCTTAATATTTCTGTCTCTATCTATTGTTTCTCGCGCTGTTCTGTCCCCCCCTCCACCTCGCTTTCCATCCCCCCCCCCCGCCCCCAAACAACTGAAAACCTCTTGCTCTCTGTGAATTGGCCAGGAAGTGGTGAGTGTTGCCCGTCTGTCCCTGACATTTAGGGCTTTTTGTTCGGCGTTCCACCAGCAGACAAAAACCCGGCCGAGGCCGATAAAGTCCAGTCTCCCCCAGTTTGTGTGTCTGTCACACCGACATGCTGTTTATATATTACGACCTCGCGGGGGCCTGGTGGAAAATAAGAATCAGAAAGATGCTTCCCTGTGACGGTCGTGCGTGCAGACGCTGTTTAGAAGAAGAATCTTCCACACACACCCCCATCAAACAAATTCATTCCCAGAGATGAGAAAGTTATGGGATGGAAGAGTTTGTGGAGAAAAGCAAGACGCATCAAAGTTTCTTTTAGATTTGAGTCTTAAAATGTAATTTAAACCAAATCAGTCCAGGTTGATTAAAAATGGTCTCAGTTTTCTGTTCTGATCAAACTTTAACAATATATTCTAGATTGTGCTGTCTGGACCTGGAAAACAAAAAGAATATGTTTGGGATGGATTTGGCTGAAAGAACACAAAACATCCAAACTGATTGAAGAAATAGAAAACTGTCATCTGAGGATAGAATAGGATTAAATATATTTATCATTATAATCACCTTTTAATCAAATATTCTAAGCTGAATCATCTCTTTTTTTTAAGATCGTTTCTTAAAGCAGACTGCAGAGAGTAGGGCAAAGCAGACCCAACTCGATGTGGACATTTTTTAATCCACTTTCTTTCTTTTTCTTTTTTTTTTGCATCTATGTGGCAAGACGGGGTCTCAGAGATTAATGACTGTTGAGTCCTTTCCACCTTTCATTTCTCCTCTAGCCTCGGTCGGTGAAACTATCCAGCAAACATCAGCAGAGGTCACCCTGACCCGGTGTTCCGGTGCCCCCCGCCCTCTGACCACCAGCTTTCTTTTCCATTATAGTCTGGAAAACAAGATTTTAGATTTTCTTGTGTGCCCGTTTTTCAGATTATTAATTACTCATCTAATCTTCAACCAGTAAAGCCTTCAGACTAGAAATTATAAGACTACCAGCCACCCGAGGGCCAATCAGTATGTAAAGGATTCATCACAATTCAGGCGAAAAGTGGTCGGTTTAGTTGTTAATCTGTTTTTAGAATTTATAAAAATGCTCATTATTATTCACATTATTAGAATGCAAATCCACTGCGTGTTAGAAATGATGACTAACAGGTAGAGACAGCAGGAAAACGAGGCGCCCTGTAACCGATTCAGGATTACGAGAATGAGATCAGCGTCAAAATGCATGGACTTAAAGGCTTTAGACCAGTATGTCACTGGGACTACTGGAATCCATGCACACGATGCCAGATTATTGCTCACTTCCACATTTCATCATCAGTAAATGGATTTACGACTATTTTCTTATAGTTGAAGGTGGAGGTGTTCGACCTTTACTCTTTCCTCTCTAACTTTTCCTCTCATCCTTCAGCTTCGTAAGGCCATCGAAGGCTCCGTGACGGTGAAGGGGGTGAAGGTGCGTCCGCCTCTGGCCAGCTTCCGGGACAGCGGCACCAGCAGCAGCGAGAACGAAGCCACCGAGCTCCACAAGCTGTGGGATCGACACAAGAACATGTCCCTGCCTCGAGAACACACCCCGTCCGAGTCCGATGAGAAATCCCAGTGAAGAGGAAGAGGAGGAAGAGAAGACATTTAATCTCCAAAGCCACAAACATGCAAAAATCCTCAGGGCTTAGGATCAGTCTTTTATTCTGGAGTTTTATTCCTCATTTCCTCTGTTTCCCTTCCGTCCACTTGACTTCCTCCAGGAGTCTTGCACTGACAAAGCCGGAACACCGGGTGGGAGAGTGGACTCCATTTACCCTCGATAACACCCCCCCACCCCGGCAGAGCGAATGTGGATAAGTGGCCGAAAAAGAAAAAAAAAAGACAGAACCTGTAAAGAACTGGTAGAAGGCTTCAGATTAACAAAGGTGTGTGTGTGTGTGTGTGTGTGTGTGTGTTTAGCTGGAGTTTCTTTAGAGCTTTGACCTGCAGAAGTTTTTTTTTTTGGAACGTCTTCCACTTGAGAAATTCAGCGACGACGACGAGGAGGAGGAATGTGTGTGTTCGAGCGTGAGTGTGTAATGTGAGAAAATGTGAGCGAGATAGCGATTATGTCTTACACATTTTTTTTTTTTTTTTTTTTTTACCGCCTTGAGAAGACATCTGTTTTTTTTTATTTTTCGGCTTAAATGATTTTATTTCTGTGTTTTCCTGGAATTTCTTTTAAAGTAACTCTTTGTTTTAAGATGATTCTTCCCCTTCTTCTTCTACTTCTTCTTGAGTCTTCCTCAGCCACAGTTAGATTGATAATCCAGCCTATGCAAGCAGACCTGGATGCCCTGGTAGCCTGTTTCATAAGGTACGATCCTTTATAACCACACAACGCAAACGACAAAAGACACGCAAACACAGAAAGGAGGAGACGGAGGAGTCAAGGTTTTCATTTCATCTAAATATAGCTCTTAATAACCGTTCCAGAAAAGGTTGGGGCGGATGAAGAGGGCAGGAAGCCAGGGAGGAGGGTGGAGGTGGGGCAAATGGATGGTTGAAAGAATGAAGACATCATTACCTAACCAGCTGCTCTCATCAATCTGCCTTTGATTTCCATGTTAGCTAACCTTCATTATTGTCGGAGGCGGCATGATGATGATGATGATGATGATGTAACGGTCCGAGGCGGAGGCGGCGCTCGTCTCCACGTGTACGGCGACCACATGTCAAATAGTGAGCAGGTTTAATTAACGCCAGGAGCTTTGATGAGCTGACGCGGGACTCAATAAGACACGAAAAAAAAACACTAAAGGAAATCCATAACTCACAAATAATGAGCTGGGGGGTGTCGTTATGGCGTTTTCAGTTGACTCCGAGTTATTAAACGGTCGACTCTGCGTCCGTGTCTCGCTGATTAAACTTGGTTTTTTAAAAGAAGAGATTCACCCAAAAATGACTGAATTAGTTTCTTCTGGTTCTCATAAAAGATGGAAATCAGGTGAGATTTCTGAGTCCACAAATGAGTTTTAGAGCTTCACATTAATAAAATAAAAAAAATAAATAAAAAATGGCAGTTTTCTCCAAAGCAATTAAAGAAGATGGGGAGTCGTTTGGAAATGTAAAAAAAAAAACAACAAAAAAAAGGGGAAGCAGATCATTATTAGCTTAATGTTTATTCATTTTTTATTTGTAAGTTAGGGTTGTACCTGACAGTTCATTTAGAGTCACTATTTCACCTTTTGTTGTGCGGATCTTCATCATCCACAGGATTCATGTTTGTACGCTGAGCGGCACAGTTTCGGCTCCGATTTAGTTTGTAATATTTGTTTCAATATTCAAACGTCAATTTTTTTTTTTCAGTACTTGTTTTATTTTATGACATTTAATTCTTCTTTTATCACTTCAGTATATCACAGGCACGCACGCACAAACACAAAAGGACCTGTAGACACAGGTCCTTGAGTTCGATATGATCCACGCTGGACTTGAACCGACAACCCCCCCCATTTTTTTTTTTTTTGTGACCTGTTCAACTGAATCATTCTGAGTCAAAGACGTAACTTCCTTTAGATGGAACTTCATACAGGAAACCCCAGAACGCACATCCGATTGGACGTGGATGAATATGAAAAATCTTATTTATACCCTTTATTAACTAAACTTTAACACAAGACAAACATTGATTTGTTCACCCTCTCCTCCTTCCCTCCATCTTTTCCAGCTCAATTTTTACTAACATGTGGGGGACTGACCCCAAAGACACAATACGCTCCAGTTTTACATTCTTTTCTTAATTTTTTTTTTTTTTTTTTGGGGGGGGGTGTCTACGACCGTCTGAATCAGCTGTACTATCGGATGCCTTAAAGATGCACTCCCATCCAACCTCATTGTGGCTTTTCATCATTTAGCATGGATGATAACCGAGTTTGAATGTCAGCTCTGCGTCATGTGATCAAACCGAACCAAAAACCAAAAGCCTGATGGGAACGAACGCGGAGCGAGTGAATGACGTTTGTGTGTTTGTGTTTGCCATCTTGTGCCTGGATCTTATTTGTCTTTATTTTATACTAGTGTCTGATTATTTTTTTATTTTCTATCTGTGATTGCCACCCACCATTCATCCAATGAGCTTTATTCATTGACTTATTTTTAACTGGCTTTGGGTTGTATCAGTTCACAATGTTATGCTTCCAGATTAATATATTACACATCATTTCTCTAATGTAAAATTTATGATTTAATGTCTAAAATTGTTCTTTTTGAAAGCTTGTTTTTTTTATATATATATACATATTTACTGTATTTTTTTTCACAATTGATGTTACAGTTTGATTTTAATCTATATTTCTTCTTTTTTTATCTTTTAACACGCTGCCGGAGTTTCTAAGACATTTATTTCTAACGTGCAAATAACAATAAGAGGGTGAAGAATTGTGACGGATGGAATAGTGAATGTGTGTGAAACTGATGTTGGACTGACCAGCATGTGATCTGTCGGTCACATGATCAATCCAAGTGCCTTCATTGATTCCTCCTTTATTGATAAGCAATCGACACCTAAGTGTTCCGATCTGTTTTTGTAGTTGCACGCATCTGGACAAGTCGCTTTCCACACACACACACACACACACACACGTACACAAATATGTAAGTGGGGCGGATGATCTGTCAGCACAGTGTGAAATTATCACCATGGAAACCTGTTGTCGTCACAGCCCTGCTCGCCCCGGGGGCTGCGATCCACATCTTTGATATAGTTCTTATTCATTTGTTGGTGTTTTTTCATTGATTTTCATTCATCTGTCTTCTTTCCTTCCTTGGACGTGTAGATTTAATCCGTCACAGTTAAATCCAGACTCCTATAAACTGAAGTAGATGCGTATTTATTAATCTGAATTAATCAAAGTAGACGTCGTAGTATTTTCTTTTTCATTCTCTTTAGGAATGATCGACATGTAGGAAATTCATTTGTGCAATAATGATTGTTTGTCTGACTTTATAACCCTGTTTTTAATTGATGTCATGAATGCAAGATGACCTTATTTTTGTAAAAAAAAAAAAAAAAAAAAAAAACCCTGTGAAAAGTGTAAAAAGATGTTTGTATATGATGAAAACTGACTCTCGCACCCGAGTGTGAAGAAGCGATGACTGAATGAAGAGGGGAAGCCTCCTTCAAAATCTCACTAGAATCACGTAGATATTTATGGACAGTGTTTGCACCTTTTTAGCCTATGTTCAAAAAGAGAAATAGCTTCAACTCCTCTTCTTTTTTTTATTTTTTATTCCATTTTATTTTTTTTGCCGAGGGAATCGTCTCTCCTCCGGCGCTCCGATGAATCCTGCATGACTGGAGCTGGAGCTCTGCCCACAAACACTGGCATCGTCCGTTTTATTGTCCTGTCCATCTTCTCCCTCATCTGGAGGAGCTTTGAGTGTGTGTGTGTGTGTGTGGGGGGGGGGGGGGTCGTCTTTCATCCACTCTTTATGGCTCTAAGGGACTGCACTCTGTACATATGAGGGGCCTCCTGGACCCACGAGGGCCCGAAGCGGACTGAGATGAGCTATTTTTCTCACAGAAAATCAAACCATTGTTTTGTATATCAGGGATGAATAAATGAGATTTTAACAAACGAGGTGCAGATGACTGGCGTTTGTGTTTCTTTTGGGGGTTTGTTGTTTTTCTGCAGTGTTTCCTTCCTTAGTTCACGTCCGTTTTGGTGCAAATAATTGTTTCAGCACAGAGTCGATGGTGTTTTTTTTTACGGTACCGGGTCACACAGAAAGAATCCAGAACTTCTCTTATTTCTGTTTTCTTTCTGATCTGGTTCTGATTGATGTTTAGTTTTAAATGAGTGAATTCTGTCCTCCACGTCTGTCTACGAGTCACTCTTGACACTTGTGGAGATGCTTGCCTCGGTCACATGTTTCTCTAGAAACAGGATTTCTTTCATTTTTTTAAAAAAATTGATGACGCCACTCGATGTAATTCTTCGAAGTTCACTCCCTCACTTATCTCTGGACACAAACAGTTTTCCACAATGTTTTTAAGGGTTTTCCTTTAAAACAAAGTAGTGGGCCTCAAATAGTTCATGTAGCACGAATGAGCTGCTTCCTCCCCGTCTGTAAGGAGAACCCAGCTGTGGATCAGAACACAGACCGACAGCCTGAGGCTCTGCTCCACCTTTGAAAAAGTCAAATTCCTCTGACGGCGTAATCGACGTTCAGCCTTTAAGTCTGACGCAGCAGCTGAAGTGTCGTAAACACAAGAAATGCTAAACATTTAGAAGTTAAATCAGTTTCAGTCACACAGCTCTGAACTCTACTGGTTCCCATTGGGAGTGTTAAACGAAACAGTTGGCTCCGTAACAGGATACACACTTTTTTTTTTTCACCATTTCTGTGTCTTTTCCGCTTGTTTTTCTAGCCTTGTTTTTCTGTCTCTTCCTTCTGTTGCTTTTTCTTTCACAGAACACACACACACACACACACAGTTTTGCTGTTGTACTGTTTGTGAATGAGATGAGAGCATCTGGGCTGTAATGGGTAGAGAGTGCATTGGTGAAAGCTTGATGAGCTAAATGAGTTCATTCATTAAGTCGGCTGCAGCTTCGTCCCCGAGTGAGTTTCAGGTGGGAGCAGGAGACGTCCTCCAGAGACGTGTGTGTGCGTGTGTGTGAGGACATTTCACTTTGTGAGTTTGAGAGTTGAGACTTTGAACTGTTTAGAATAGTGTGTGTTTTTAATTAGACTGCAGGCTTTTAGATCTGATGGTTAACATTAGGGTTGGGGAATCATTATCATTAGGCTGCTCACAACTATAGACCTTAGCAGTACAGTAACTATAGACCACAGTGTGTTTGAGTGTGTGTGTGTGTGTGTGTTGCAGAGATCTTTTAATGCTTATGAGACAATACCAAATAATTAAAACAGGAAGTAAAGGTGGAGGAAATGACGGTGTTGAGGTTCTCTAGCAGTGACCAGGTTGGATCGGATCAGAAATGAGATGTTTTGGACACGTCCAGAGGAGAGATGGTGAGGGTGTTGGTGAAAGGGTGATGAGGATGGAGCTACCAGGAAAGAGGACAAGAGGAAGTCCAAAGAGAAGGTAGATGAAGAAGATAGGCTGACATAGAGAAGCATGGCACGCTGTGGACACGCCCAAAGGAAAAGATGAAGATGATATCAGAAAGTGATCAATTATTGTGATAATTATTACAAAATGCTTATTCATGCATGTCTCAAATGAACTGGATTCATTTTCTTCCTAGTTTAGAGAAAGATAACAGATAAAAGTGGCCCAAGGCTGCGTTCTGATTGGTTGCTTTACACTGTAAACCTGAGTGAGTACGTAGAACTCAAAAGATTTAAAGGAATCATTTGCCTCAAAAGTTCTGAAACTAATTTTTTAAGTTATTACAAATATTCAGAACTTAAAACTTTGAAGTTACATGTACTAATCTAAACGTTAAAAATTTAAGTTTTCTCTACTCATACATATATATATCAGTTCTCTGTACTAAAAAAAATGAATGTTCTATACTTAAATATTTCAGTAATATCAATACTATGAACTTTAAAATTTTAGTTATTTGTACTTATAAATTCCAGTTTCATGTACAATGTATCGATTATCAAATCTTAAAAAGTAGTCCCTTGCACTTATATACACTTATATACTTTATATACTTATATACTTAAACATGCATGTTCTCCAACCGGAGACTGCTCTCTGCAACCCCCCCCACACACACACACACACACACATACACACACACACACACACACACAAACACTAATGGAAATTAGATGATCCTTTTTGTGATGTAATTTGACCTGATGGTTCTTAACCCTGTCCTTAAAATCCACACAGATACTTGACTGTCATTCCCATCATTCATCCTTGAGCCGATCATTCGTCTCCGAAGATAAAAGAAAATTCTCTGACATCCTCGGGGGGGAAAAAAATTCTTTGTACGACGTTTATTCGGCACAAACAGTAGTTTTAACCGTCGGCCTGGTTGAGCCCAGACTGATTCTGTAAAGTGGAGAATGGAGACAGATGGAGAATCTCCAAATTGAAACCACCTGTGTGCGTGTGTGTGTGTGTGTGTGTGTGTGTGTGTGTGTGTGCTTGTGTGTGTGTGTGTGCGCGTGTGTGTGTGTGTGTGTGTGTGTGTGAGAGAGAATGAGTCGTGACAGAATTCAGCTGCAGTCGCTCATCTGTATGGCGACGGATGGTTTTAGAAGCCCTTGAACGACGTTGGGCCTTATTGAGCGGAGCGCCATCTGCCCCCCCCCCCCCCCAACTCCCTGATGCCACTCTTGATTCCAATGAATATTAGATAACAGCGTCGCCTTCCTGCCTGCCAGCAACTGCCACAAAGAAGGAAGAGCTTGTCGATGTGATTGATGAAATCACCTGTAAGAGGTGGAGACGGGCCGTGATCTGTTCTGTGTGTGGGGGGGGGACATGTGTCTTCATCAATCCCTGATGTCAAAGATAAAAAAAATGACAAAATAGTTCCAAGAAACTGTTTGGTGTCTGTCAGGGTGAGGTGTTGGCCTCATGGTGAAGAGAATAAAAATATAAGGTAAATAATAAACTCAGAGAACTAGAGGGATGCTCCTTATAAAGAGAACTGTCCCTTCTATTCCAACCAGAACCAAAGTTCTGATGGTTAACCTCACGTAAAAAGCTGTCCGTGTCACGCCTGACCAAAAACCGGTGTTCTCATAATGTTAAAGAAGTAAAAAGAAATCCTGTGCAAACCCCTTTTACCTGGATAATTCTCATGATACTTTGATGGAAATGAAGATAATGTTCTGTACTAAACTTTATTACTGAATGTATTAATATATTATTGATATATGAAGAGTATTTTGTTAATATCAATTTGTTTTATGCTGAAAAATTTCATTTTTTAACATAGTACAAAAAAAGTCTCCGTCTCGTCTTCAGCTGCTTCTTCCTCATTGTGGGTCACGGGGGTTGCTACGGACTACTAATATGATATGTTTTATTCTGATTTATTGTACAGTAACATGAATATTATGTGCTTTTAACAATTTAGAAGTGATTTTATGATTCCAATATTTAACTGACATAAAGTAGAGGAAAATGACAGAAACTTGATTTTTATTTTTCCAATTTTACATCAAATTTTTTTAAACCGATATATAATTGAGAACGACATAACTCCAAAAGACGTAAGCTGAGGTTTACCTGTATTCAACACTTCTTTGGGCATCACTTTGGATGTATGGTGTGGATAAGTCCAACCTTCAGAGTTGTACAATCATATTCATGAAAAAAAAAAAAATTTAAACATTGTTGAAACTGCGTAACGATTTGTCACAGTTTTGTAACAGGTGACTTTTGTGAAGCAAGAATTTCTCACCAGAACAGCTTTAGTGTATTGATTTGTTTGACGCCAACCAATCAAAGAATATTTTCCTTTTCTCATTTGATTTTTTTTTTTTTTTTTTGCGTACTTGTGGCCCTGCATTGTCGTTATTATTGTTGGTACCGGTTTTGACTTGGTATGAGTAAGCGTTGTGAATAATGGGCCTCCACAGGTTGGGTAGTTATGTGTGTGTTTGCAGCTGCAGGTAGAAGAGATGAGCGCTGACAGGCATGAGATTTCATTTTCTCTCTGTGTAAAGCCTCGCGTCATTCCAATTATCCTGAATGGCTCAGGACAAGTGTTTGTTGTCAGAAGCGCCGCTGTTCATATTCTCCGACTTATTCCCAAAGAGAAACTCGCCGTGAGCTCAAACCTGCTGACGCATTTTGTGGAGTTAAAGCCCTCGATGCCTCAAACGGATCCGGCCTGAGTGCTCGGCTGTGTCTTGTGATTACAGACGACCCTCTAGGTGAGATTTAGCTTCTAACCGCCGGACCTTTCTTCTCCTGGGTGATTTTTTTTTTTTTCCAAAAAGCCTGTCATATATTTTTGGAAAAAACTTTTATTTATGGTGTGTTTCCAAAAAGAGAAAGTAATTTTTTTTTTTGACATACAGCCTTTGAGACAAGTCTTAACACCATGTTTACAGTAAAAAGGACAGGTCAGAGGTGAGCTTCACTCCTGTAGGTGGTGAATCCGTGTGGATCTGAACCGCCGAGCATTGTGGTCCGGCGGACGCTCACCACCAGAGTACCGTCAGGGTTAATGGTTCCTCTGACCGACAAGGGGTCCATGTCCTCAGGGAGCAAGGACTTATGGGTGAACGCATCGCTGACACTTCCATCGTCCAGTACCTGGAGGGGAGAAAAGAAAAGGTCATTGAGTTTCAGAGGGTGAGAAGAGAACCTGAGGAAAAATAGAGCCAAGTAGTGAGGAGAAAGGTAAAAACAAGCAGTTTAAGACGTGAAAACATTTCAAATAACTAAAAACATTTTAATCCATTTCAGCCTCGTAAAAAAGCCCCAAAAGACCTAAATTATAAAAACAAAACAAAACGATGATGTTGTATCCATCAATGATGTTCTATCCATCCGCCAACACGTGGTAAAGAACGAGATACAGCCTCAACTGATGTTGTATCCATCCACCAACACATGGTAAAGAACGAGAACCGGGCTCACTGATGTTGTATCCATCCGCCAACACGTGGTAAAGAACGAGATACAGCCTCAACTGATGTTGTATCCATCCACCAACACATGGTAAAGAACGAGATCCGGTCTCACTGATGTTGTGTCCATCCGCCAACACGTGGTAAAGAACGAGATCCGGTCTCACTGATGTTGTATCCATCCGCCAACATGTGGTAAAGAACGAGATACAGTCTAAACTGGTGTTGTTTCCATCCGCCAACACGTGGTAAAGAACGAGATCCGGTCTCACTGATGTTGTATCCATCCGCCAACATGTGGTAAAGAACGAGATACAGTCTAAACTGGTGTTGTTTCCATCCGCCAACATGTGGTAAAGAACGAGATACAGTCTAAACTGGTGTTGTTTCCATCCGCCAACACGTGGTAAAGAACGAGATGCGGTCACAGCTGATGTTGTGTTCATCCAACGACTAGTGGTGGCGTCCCAAAGCAACAGTTGTTACTTGGTCTTCCACTTGTATCTCAAACAAAAATAAGGACAGAGCTACGGCTCGTATCTCAAACACACACACACACACACACACACACACACACACACGCACACACCTTCTGGGCGTGAACCACCACACACTGGTTGTAGGCCATCACCACGATGTCATGTGGCTCGAACTGGCGGACGTCAGCTGATATGAAGTAGTCGTCTCCCAGACATCTCACGCCACCGCCTGCGCTGCTCTGCCAGCCTGTCACAGCGCCACCTACAGGAGCCGCTGAGACACAGAGAACGTTTCAACTCCAACAATACATTTGAATAGGAAAGTGGACAAGAAAACACTATTAATTACATTTATTAACATTTTATTTATGGAATAAATAAAATGTATTTAATATTATAATGCTGGAAAACAAGATATCCAATGATTTTAACCTTAAAATAGTTCACAAATCGTTTTCAAATTGACATTTGATATTTTGAGTTTAGTGATTTCTAATAATGTCGTAAAATAGTTTTTCTCTCCTATTGAACATTTTGAAGCTTCTTAAGACAAACGTTTTTTCTCATGTCTTTGTGCTGTTTGTGCGTTTTATTTTCAGATTAGAACATAAATGCTCTTAAAAGCCACAAAAGACTAATGGTGTTGGTTTTTGCTGTAAATGTGGTTTCCTGATGTTCCAGAGAGGAAAAAACTTTCACAAAAGAACAGATAAAAAGCAACCCTGAAAACTTCTCAATCTTTTTTTATTTGATTTGTTCGAGTTGAATTAGTGGCATAGTCAGTAGCATAAAAATTTTATTCAATTATTGATTATGCTTTAATCCGCCTGCAGCACCAGCGCTATAATAAAACTGATTTTATTGTGGCTGCTTTCTCAACTGTCTCAAAGCTTCATATTAAGTCTTTAAATGGGCTCATGTTTTAGATGAGGTTTCCACTTTTCTTTTATTTCACCTTGATATTAGTTTTTTTTATTATTATGTGGCCCGACATAAAATGTCTGGCGCCCCACATACTGTTTTTCTCTCAGGGCGCAGCGGTTCTAATGACTCTGGCTAGTTAACAGGACCACGATGTGGTATTTTTCTTCTTAATGGCATTTTTCTTAAAAACAATCAACCATTAAAGTGAAATACATATGTCTTTTCCTGCTGGTGGAGGAAACAGATGGTGGAAACTTCCAAATAAATCCACAATCCAAATGAATTGTGGGAAATGTGTTCAGGCTGGTAGTGGTTGGTGTCATTTTTCTAAAACACAACTACAGAATAACATCACACGTGTGCACAAATATTTTCTCAAGGCCAAATGTAATTTGTCCATTTCAAATTTTGTCCATGTTGGTGACGGTTTCATCAATGATTATTCCACAAGGGGGCAGTAAAGAGTCGAAAGATTTGACAGCAATCAATGTAGTAATCTAATCAGTAGATGTAAGGCAGAGGAAGCTGAGGTGAGGCCGCGTCCTCTGAGGTCGTTGGGGACACCAGACATGAAAATGAAGAGTATTTCTTCATATCACTTCTTCTTTGTTGTTTCCGTACACAGTGTTCTTGTTTGGATTGTAGCTACAGCGCCCCCGACTGTTTCCAGTGGTATTGCTCCGTTTTGTCCAGCTATGAATTTTAAATATATATACCGCCGAATACTCATATAATAAAGGCAGAGTGAGAAAGGAAGCCTCTACTTCATGCGACTAAAAGACTTTTTGTGTTTATGGTACTGTCTTATATGATAGTATATTAACCCTTGATTGGTAATTCAATTTTATGACTTCCACGGAATTACAATAGTCAGTCCCATTGAACATGCCAACACATTAAGTCCTGTTTTCATTCTTTACAGAACAGCAGTATTTTTTTTTTTTTTAGTTACATGATTGTCAGATTGTCTCATATTTAACCCCTTGTTGCCCTGTGAGATCTGCTCAGCTTGCTCCTGGATTTGCTCTGCTGCTACTTAAAATGCACCTCTTTGCTTCTCATGCAGACTTCAGTCCTGATATCTCCTCTGCTCTCTCCACCATATGGAATTCCAGCTTTAGTGTTGAAATGATCCCTTGTCTCATCGGGTTTGCATGCATTTTACATCTTTGTCAAACTAGGACTGATAGATTTGCACAAGTTGTCATGACATATCACATTAGCGATGTGATAACAGTAGTTTAGCTGCAGTGGTGGTCTTAGTGATCTGTAGGCTTACCAGTGTGTCCATATGTGGACCTGCTATTTCTACTGAGTGGGGTCGAGCAGCCGGATCCACCCGGACCCTCTTCTCCAAACAAACTGGAATGGTCCCCTGAGTCCAGGAAAGGCTCATAAAGGGGATCCAGAGAATCAGACGCCCCCCCCAGGGAGCCCTCTGACCGGTAGGAGCTGGAGGTGCTGTAACGTGACGATGATGAGCGGTAGGACGACGAAGATCGGCGGCTGGAGGATGTCAGCGATGCCATCGGGGAGGATAGCCCACAAAAAAACCCCAACAGCTCCAACTCTCACTCACTGTCTTTGGTACGGGTTTTTATAAAGCCCAGGTGCATTGTGGGTGAGCGGGCAAATAGCAATCTTCCTTTTGCCATAAATGGAGCGACGTCTGACCACCAGTGCCAAGAATGTAACCGACAAAAAGATAAGAGGTGGAGACCCCTCAGAGATAAGCCTGACGGGGGCCTCTTGGAGAGTCTTCAAGCATGCAGTCAGAAATAGAAGAGCGGCGAGCGGTCGGGTTGTCCGTTATAGGCCGACCCAGGTCACAATGTGAACACATTATCAACAATGCAAGAGAAAAATTGGCCATTTAGGTTCTTGCTAATGGAATAACAAGTCCACTTTTAAAGTTCGAATCGGAAAAGGAGAGTTCAGATCCACCGCAAAAATCACAAAAAGAGCGACACGATTTTTAGTCAGGCAGAAGTCAAAGTACGCGGCCCCCGTTGACCTTTACATTCAGTCTGTAAAAGCTTTAATTGAAGTGACATTTGCCAATTGGCAGCATGTTTGTCCTCGCTGTGGCATTTATTTATTTATTCATGCTTTTTATGCGTGTGTGTTTTTCAGCAGCTCATAATTTTGCCCTTCAGGATAATGTCGCTTCCGTCGCCGAAGACACTTCATATGCAAAGCTATAAAAGTGAAGGATTCCAGTTAATGCAAGCAGCATACATCAAGGTGACGGTCCCTCTTTGTGCTTTGCGTTAGGACACTTGTATCTGTCCTTGTGTAAAATATTATCCTGTCGTTAATCATCGGCGACGTAGTTAAAAGGAAGACACAGAATCACCTGGAAAAAAATAAAGTACAGGACATCAGAAAAGAGCTGAATCTCTCTAAAAACTTTTTAAATCTGTTTTCTTTAACTCGTCACAGCAGGATAGTTCCGCCTGAATCCAGATGGGATGTGACGGCGACGTGATGATAATGAAGTATATCCTACATCACACTGGAGATGCTTCTGTGTGTCTGGCTGGAGGAGGTAGGCCTTTGTGGTGGGAGGCGTTCAGTGACCGTAGGAAAAATCATCTCACCTCCTCTCTCCACTGATGATCTCATCCTCCTTTGACATTGATGGTGGAATCATCAAACTTCTCTCATTATTAAATAGTTGTCACAGTAGTAAATTTATGTGATCTTAATCCCAGAGAACCCACACCCATTTATCCTTACAGGAAAATTATGTGGGTTATATCAGACACCAAGTGGACCATACAGACCACATTTCTGAAGATTCTATTATTATAAGTTTTATTATTATTTTATTACTATTTTGGAGTAATCGCTTTCTGTCACAGACACATGACTGTCACATGATCGTGATTTTTTTTTACATTTTTTAATTTTGTATACTTTTGTAATGATACCAGGATGTTGAGTATACGTCGCTTAGGGACTTACCGAGTTAAAATCAGACATAAAACTTTATAACGAAGAGACAGGGACATTCAAAGCGTGTGTGACACCGGTGTTAACCTCTCAGGTTAACGTAAAACTTAATCTAATCTTAACCTTATTTTAAACTTGAACCACAAAACAAATTGCCAGAAAGAACTATTTTTTTTGTCAAATTACTTTTTCCAAAGTGTTGGAAAATTAGATTTTCCATAAATGTTGGTTGATTTTCCAAAATTAGAAAATTCTGACAAATTTGTCAAACTTCAAAATATATGCATGGATGTGCTTTAATTTGTATAATTAAGACTAAAACCTGATTTATTTATTTTTGCATGGAAAATGCAGATACAAGCTTCTGATTGTACACAACTAAAAATTTAAAATGTGGAAGTATGAAAATCCCAGAAGGCAGAGTTCATCAATTAGGACGCCCTGTGCTTTAAAGGGTTAAAGTCTGATGAACCCTAACGATAACCAAACACACCCACAGTGTGTGTGTGTGTGTGTGTGTGTGTGTGTGTGTGTGTGTGTGTTTGTCTTCTGTCCTCTTGATGATCACACACACACACCAGCCTTTGTTTGGAATCCATCACTTCCTGCTCTGATACACCCCCCCCCCCCACCCCTACCCCGCCCTTTCCTCTCCCATCCCGCCAAATGGATTAGCCGGCTCCCCAGGGGCCGATGATGTCACGGAAAAATGAAATGGCTCCTGCTGCAGTGATCAGTGAGCCCCCCCACCTCCACTGTGTGCTCCTCTAACGGCTATCCTCTGCTCTGCTAATGACTTCATGATGATAACGTCGTCGTGTCGGGGGGGGGGGGGCTTTATGAGGTGAAGAGAGAAAAGAACGCAGTTCATTATCCAACCATAACCATAAAACACCAATCCACTGAGATAAATGGAACGCGTCACCCCCACCCCGGTGTGACATAATAGAAATGATCACATGACACTTTTTTTTTTTTTTTTTTTGCAAAGAACAATAACAATATTTTATTAACTGGAACTGATGTCAGATGCAGCAAACATTTGTCAAACCCAAAGTGGTCAGAATGAAATAATTACATTCAGCCAAAAGAGGAAGAGAAAAAATAAAATAAAATAAAATAAAATAAAGGTGGGGGTGAGACCTGATGGAGGAGAAGGTGGGGTGACAGAGTAGGAATGGTGCTGATGCTGATGTGCAAACTGCTCAGGACGACGACGATGTGGGGGGGGGGTACATTCATTTTGGGTCGTGTTTGTATGGCTCGAACAAGTACTGTATATGTGTGTATGTGTGTGTGTGTGTGTGTGTAGCCCCGGTGTCACCAAACCCTCACCTAATCCCCCACCCCAAGAGGATTGTGGGATGTTTTAATTAAGAAGGCGGAGGCCAGTTGTGTGTTAAACACAGACGATCTCCCCATCCCGACACCCCCCAGTGGCATTTTAGCTTCAGTTGTGGGGGTCGGAGGTGCGATGGGGGGGGGGCATTCTTGCATCTAAAATGGAGCGACCTCAAAAGATGTGGAAAGAACAAGTGATGCAGAGGGAGGGGGGGGGGGGGGGCAGACAAGAGAGAGACGAACATGGTGTGTTCATCTGGTTTCATAATCAGGGGCTAATTGCCTGTCGGTACTCAGACACCCCCCCCCCTCCCCTCGGTTATGTAATGACCCCACCCCCCCCACCCCCACAGCGTGGAGGTGGATGGAAGGAATGAAAGGATGGAGACAAAGAAGGATGGGAGACCAACGGGGAGATGGTGGGGGGGCAGACATCAGGAAGTCTGGGGGGTGTCGGCGAGGATTCTTCCTCTACATTCTGTTAAGGACACAAAGGAGACGCCACTCCCATGAAATTAGGATTGAGATTAGGGATTGGGATTGAGAAGTCAGGTGGAGATTAGATCCGCGATGCCTTCAAGGGGAAAAGGTAAAAACCGGATGAATGAACGCCGTCGCAGAAGAATTACAGTAAAAAAAAAAACAGCATACTGAATGCAAGAACCGCCATCGTCACGACGACACACACACACACACAAACACACACACACACACACACACACACACACACACACACACACACAGACACACACACACTGCCTGGGGGAGAGGACAGACTGATAAACGGGGGGCCAAGCTCCAGAACAGGTGAGAGACGCAACGAGATATCAGCAAGATTTCAGTGAGGGAAGGGGGCGATATGTGTGTGTGTGTGTGTGGGGGGGGCGGGGCGCGTATAGGAGGTCAGAGGTGATGAATGAAAGGCACAGCTTCAGTAGTTCCCCCTGAGTTGTCGCCCGCCGTCGTTTCCAACCCTCCTCTGTGGCGCTTGGCGTTCTCACGACTCATCAGATTTAAGCCCCGCCTTCTCCAGATGTTCCGCCCCCTATGGTGACCCCACATTTCCAGCACCAGTAAAAGTTCACCCCTCCAACCAGAAAAAAAAACGCACTAGACGCTGCTTTTAAAGGGAATCGTTGCATTGGAAGGGGTTGTGGGGGGGTGGGGGAATGACATCATACGTTTACAGCCAATCACGAAGGACGAGGGGAGCCAATCTGTGCTTGAATTGAAACACAAACACACCAACACGAACGTGACGGATGAGCGGTGGGTTGACAGGAATGATCCGATTCCAGTTGGGGGGGGGGGGGGTTCCTGAGTTGTATGAATGAAAGTCAGTCTGGGACGCCTCGTGTCGCCATGGAGACAGGGCGTTACAGAATAAAGAGGCAAAAGAAAAAGAAAGGATCATGACGTAACGGCGAGAACAATCACAGTCTCCTCTTTTGGAAATTAAAAAAAAAAAAAAAAATTAAAAACTTTTTTTTTTTTTTCTTTCACATTATATCGTTCATGTTATGTTTTTTTTGTTGTTCCCATATTAAAACAATATCACACAGTGATAACAAAGAAAAAATAAAATAAAATAGGGAAATCTACAGCCACGTTAGCTTCGTGCAAAAAACCCACATACACTGGTTCACGCCGCGGAGGCAAAGAGATTAAAGCAAGACGACGCATACAAAAATATAGAAAAATCTCCAATTCCATTTATTTGTCCACCTTCTAATCGGACGCCTGTCGCCAAAAAAAAAAAAAAAAAAAAAAAAAAGGAAACATTCTGTCACTTTTTGTTGTCTGGTTGTTATATTTTTTGAAAGAATTACAAAAGTTCTCATGTCTTCCATGCAAGGAAATCCACCAGAACTCCACTTTATATATATATATATATATATATATATATATATATATATATATATATATATATATATATATATAATATATATATATATATATAATCGAGATCGTCATTGTTTGGAGTAACGTGATAGAAAACTAGTACGATAAAAGCATATCATTTCTGTCGTATCGTTTGTGACAAATCTTTTTTTATTTTTTTTTTTCCTTTTTAAAACGTTCTTATTTTTTTTTTAAAATACATACTATTTATTTCCTGTCACTTTTCAAGACATTCCAGCATTTGCTCATAATAATAATAATAATAATAATAATAGTGACAGGAATCTTTAATAGTTTTTGGCATAACGCAGCAAGCCATGCCCGAAAGGATGCTAAGGTTGTGTCTTGCAAAGGATTGGTGGGGGAGGAAGAGGAAGAGGGACGATTCTCCCTTTCTTGGGAGGTGGGTGAGGCTGGGGGGGGGGAGTTATACAGAACAGCCGAGATAACAACCGTGCTCCTGACCAGGTCAGCCGCGTCGATGCAAAAACACATGCAGAGATAAAAGTCAAGAGTTTTCATTCTGTTGTCACCTGGCGGGGTTAGTGAGGAGGAAAGGGGGCGGCGCCAAGACGTGTAAGCCCCGCCCACAGCGCTCCTGTCTCCACTCTTGGTAAAAAAAAAAAAAAAAGATTGTTTTCACGCCTTTTTCGAAGGAAACAGAACTGAAATGGAGACAAGAAAAAGCGGTTGGAGTAAGGCAAAGACGGATGCTTGAGTCAAAGGGAACGACATGCACGTCGGACGCCGTGGGGGGGGGGGGTCTCTCCTGGGGGGATGAAACACTGACATGAGAGCGGAGGAGTCACTGTTTGTCGGGCTCCGCCCCCGGCTCCTCCTCCTCTTCCTCGTCCTCCTCGTCCAGAGACACGACCCCGGAGGACGCCACGTCGGACACCCTCCTGCGCGGGTCGTAATCGGGGGGGTACTCGGCGCCCCCGCCCTCTGCCTCCACCTGGCACAAGGTGTTCTCGTAGTCCTTGCAGGGGGTTTCGTCGTCCTCCCCCGGCGACAGGTACGTCTCCGAGTACGACATGGAGTAGCAAGGCGAGTCCTGACCCCCGCAGGGCCTGATGCCCCGCCCCCTGGCCCCGCCCAGGCTGTGGAACCCGCAGTCCGCCCCGCCCTGCCCGCCCTGCCCCGCCCTCTGGAGTCTGGCCAGCAGCAGCTCCTCCCCCTCCTGCAGCGCCGACAGGATCTTGGCCACGAGCTCCGCCGCGTTGCCGTGGTTGCCGCGGTGGCCCCCCAGGTCACGCAGGAGGGGGTGGTGCTCGTCCAGGCTGCACAGGCTGGAGCAAAGGGTGTCCGGAGAGCCCGCCGTGGGGGAGGGCTCCCCGCTGCCACCCCCCTCGCCGCCGCCGCCGCCGCCGCCTCCTCCGCCCTCGCAGCAGAAGCCTCTCAGGCCCAGGTGCTGGCAGAGCTGGCTGTGGATCAGGTCCTTCAAGTAGGGGGGGTACGACGGAACGTCTGGAGGGGGGGGGGGGGCAGAACGACATCATGAAGAACACAGATGGAAACACAACTTGGATCAAAATACATTTCAGTGATTCAGAATTAGTTGTGGAAGTTGTTACGGGTGCCTGGAAGAGTCAAAAAGGAGAAATGATTTACACAGCAGTAATGACTCCATTCACCATGACGTGACGTGTGGTGAGGTTCATGGTGAGAGTTTGACACCCCCTGGTCTAGCTCATGTATTTGAACAGGAAATACACAAATTCAACAATTTTAACTATAAAATCATGGGCATGATTGGATTCAAAGAGGAAATCAATTTAAAATGATTTAATTATATCTTATTTCTTACTTTATTTTTTACTCTCCTCATCTGACCGGAAGTGCCTGCGCTATATTGTATGTTAAGGTTTAGCGAATTGATGAATACATTTAATGCCACCACTGGTTGATAGCAACCAATGTAAAAAATGACATAAAATATGAAACACAAAATCAAAAATCTAATGATTTTTAAAACTTCACTCATTCAAACAAGTAGAAAAAACATCACGAACATCAAATCCAATTAAAAAAAAAAAAAAACTGATCAGTTTAGGACACAATCAGAACTGAACTGATCAGTTTGACTTTTAATAGATTTTTGTCCTTTGCCTGAAAAAATGAAAGAATAATTGAGTGAAAAACAATGAGCTGAAGCTAAGATACTAGCTGCATTGTTATTGGCGGTTCAGTGTAATCAGGATGAAAGCTCTGGTATACACACACACACACACACACACATTGAAGTTATCATCTAATACACTGCGTATTTACAGTCTGCTCACACACACACCGTCCTCACGCAGACATTGTCTCTGCAGCCAAGGAAATAATATTAAACTTGCAGGAGGAATATCAAATATCACCGAAGAACAATAAAGGAAAAAAAAGTTGGGCGGGGAGGAAAACTAGGCCACTGGGACAATGAAGAGAAGAGATGTGGGGTGTGTGTGTGTGTGTGTGTGTGTGTGTGTGTGTGTGTACCTGTGCTCTGTGTGGTCGGTTCGTTGGCAGGCAGGAAGTCCTCGTCATACGAGTCGTCGTTGGACTCGTCGCCGTCTACAGAGGACCAGGCCCTCAGCTTCGCCTCCGCTATGGCGAACTGCTCAGCCACACCTGAAAACACACACACACACACACATGAGCTGCACATATACGAACGCACATGGTTGGCATGGTAACAAGGAAGCAGCGGCTCGTTGCGTCTCCGTGGGAAGTGAAGTGAGGACTGTCGTTACACTGGCAGACAGAATATTCCCTGAAGGTTTCATCTGCTGGAATAAAGACGGAAGCCCCCGAGGGTCAATTACAGGCTGACAAATACGAGAAGACAAGAATCTTTAGATGATCTTTATGTGTGACGGGTGGAATCAGTGCAACAGGTGAGCATCATGTTCACCGCTCTGCTGTTCACACGCCAACAGAAGAATATTATTAGTTTCAAAAGCTCGACAGCAAAGAAAAGCTTGGAATAAGAATGAGAACAAAAACTGAAGGAAGGTTTGAATTGAATCTACAGCAATTTAAGGAATCATCTGAAGGTAAACCGATCACAAAAAAACCATGCAACTAATTCACCAGTAAACTCGACCTCAGCAGAGTCACTGAAAAACACGTGTTGGAGGTAACGACGCAAAATAAATGTACAGTAGAACCTCAAGATACAAGTTTAATCCGTTCTGTGGCTGAATTTATAACAAATAATCCTCATTTAAAATAACTAAAATTGTTTTTATCATTCAAGCCTTGTGAAAAAGCGCCAAAACCACGTACATTTTTTTAAAAAAACCCACATTTTTATCAACCAATAGACATGCAGACTTTACCTGTGTGTGTAATTAATTATATATAAGTTACGTAAAAAATGATAAAGAATGACAAGAAACACAAAAGTCACGAGAACACACGAGCTACGTCTTTACTCCAGTATAAAATAAAAGTAGGTAAGTATAAAATGTTTACAGACTGACAGGAAGTAAACAAGAGAGCTAAAGCTAACTAAACACTCGCTTTACAAAGATTCAAACTGACAGAGAGCGTCTCCTGCAATCACTCCTGTACGCTGGTGTGTGTGTGTGTGTGTGTGTGTGTGTATGTGTGTGTGTGTGTAGGTGTGTGTGTGTCTCCCAACCAGTAACAGATCACAAAGGTCAAAGCGACCAGTCGCCTCCAATCCTGATCATCAGTCGTCCAATCAGGGACTACTTTTTTCTTCCTCTGCTCCATCTGTTTTGTATTCCTCCCCACTTACTCACTCCCTTCTTCATGTCACGCCTTTCCGCCAATCGCCCCTCTCAATAAAACGCCGTATCGACTCCTCCGACTCCTCATTCTGATCATTCCCTCTTCTGTCACCGTTCAATCTTTCATCCTCGTCCCCCTCTTCTCATTTGGAGTCCGATCTCTCTCTCCTCGGCCTCCCTCTCTCCGACTCCCTCCGGTCAATGCTCAGTATTCATGCGCCGTCTCCCGCAGAGAGAGATCGATGCTCTCATTCATCTTCTACTGTAGCTGGGCCCTGAACTCTCCTCATATCCTCCGGTAAACGCAGACACGTCGGCTGCTCTTATCGCTCCGCTGAGAGACGGTTTTAATTCCTCTAAATCACAAGGACAGAACGCCTCCGTTTGCATACGTCCATAATTTAAAGTGAATGAATAATTCAAGTTTATCATCTGGATATCGCTGACCTACATACTGAACAAAAACAAATCTTTGCTACATGTATGTAGGATGCAGATGCACATCACATGAGGCATCTCATACAGTAATACCTCAAGATACAAGACCGCATCTCGTTCTTTACCACGTGTTGGCGGATGGATACAACATCGGTGAGACCGGATCTCGTTCTTTACCACGTGTTGGTGGATGGATACAACATCAGTGAGACCGGATCTCGTTCTTTACCACGTGTTGGTGGATGGATACAACATCAGTGAGACCGGATCTCGTTCTTTACCACGTGTTGGTGGATGGATACAACATCCGTGAGACCGGATCTCGTTCTTTACCACGTGTTGGAGGATGGATACAACATCAGTGAGACCGGATCTCGTTCTTTACCACGTGTTGGCGGATTGATACAACATCAGTGAGACCACATCTCGTTCTTTACCACGTGTTGGTGGATGGATACAACATCAGTGAGACCGCATCTCGTTCTTTACCACGTGTTGGCGGATGGATACAACATCAGTGAGACCACATCTCGTTCTTTACCACGTGTTGGTGGATGGATACAACATCAGTGAGACCGGATCTCGTTCTTTACCACGTGTTGGTGGATGGATACAACATCAGTGAGATCACATCTCGTTCTTTACCACGTGTTGGTGGATGGATACAACATCAGTGAGACCGGATCTCGTTCTTTACCACGTGTTGGCGGATGGATACAACATCAGTGAGATCACATCTCGTTCTTTACCACGTGTTGGTGGATGGATACAACATCAGTGAGACCGCATCTCGTTCTTTACCACGTGTTGGTGGATGGATACAACATCAGTGAGACCGGATCTCGTTCTTTACCACGTGTTGGTGGATGGATACAACATCAGTGAGACCGGATCTCGTTCTTTACCACGTGTTGGTGGATGGATGCGACATCAGTGAGACCGGATCTCGTTCTTTACCACGTGTTGGTGGATGGATACAACATCAGTGAGACCGGATCTCGTTCTTTACCACGTGTTGGTGGATGGATACATCAGTGAGACCACATCTCGTTCTTTACCACGTGTTGGTGGATGGATACAACATCAGTGAGACCGGATCTCGTTCTTTACCACGTGTTGGTGGATGGATACGACATCAGTGAGACCGGATCTCGTTCTCGTTGGTGGAGTAAAGACGTAGCTCGTGTGTTCCCGTAACTTTTGTGTTTCTTTTCATTCTTTATCATTGTTTACGTAACTTATATGTAATTAATTATAGACAGGTAAAGTCTGCATGTCTATTGGTTGATAAAAATATGTATTTTTTAAATAATATATGAGATTTGGGGCTTTTTTACAAGGCTGGAATGGATTAAACTTGTATTTCGAGGTACTACTGTAAATGGATTTAACTTGTATCTGAGATTTTTTTTTATTTCCCTCTCAGAGCTTGTGCATAAAGTCCAGCAGATGACTGAAACATAAATATCTAAAACATTAAATCGGATCTGGTCGTCTTCAGGGAAACAAGCTGTGAACGCGGCACAAACACACAATAACTCCCCGTGTTCTGGGTGTGATGTTGGTCTGCTAACACACACTGGGCTCATCAAAGCTCATTGGCTCAAATAAAATAAAACAGGGTGTGTGTGTGTGTGTGTGTGTGTAAATGATACAAAATACACCCCCCCCCCCTCAAAAAAAACAAACAAAACAGTTGGCTAGAAAAACTGAGCAATGAACTGGAGGACATTAAACGCCTCGTAGGGTCGGCGATGATTCTCTGACTGGTCGTGGAGCGATGCTGCAGGATTAACTTTAAAATGTGTGTGTGTGTGTGTGTGTGTGTGTGTGTGTGTGTGTGTGTGTGTGTGTGTGTGTGTGTGTGTGTGTGTGTGTGTGTGTGTGTGTGTGTGTGTGTGTGTGTGTTCGTGTGTGTGTGTGGCAGGAATCCAACAGGACTCTCTCCCCTGTGTTCGCAGCTCTCTCCTGTTTATCTGTTTATCTAGGGTTTACACATTTGCTTTTTATTCTAACAGGCTGGCTGACATTCAGGCAGTGTGTCCAGTCACCCACAGCCATGCCACCGAGGGAGGGAGGGAGCGAGGGGGGGGGGGTCGGAAAACATGTAAGAAGTCGGCGCAGCCGGTAACTCCCTGATGGAAGAGATGATGATGCACTCCAGAGGCGAGATGAGGGGTAATATCTGGTAATCACCGTCCCCACTGAGAGCTCGCTTACTCTGATATAACAAAAGACGTGCAGAGCGTCGGAAACTCTGCACGCTCCCCGGATGTCATGTAATAGTTTAGTCTGTTTGAATAGACATCGTGTAAATGATGCAAAAAAATAAAAAATAAAAGAAAGAAATGAAAGAAAAGAAAAGAAAGGAGGCACAGGGTGTGTGTGTGTGTGGGGGGGGGGGGGGATCGCCCTGTCACGGTCGCTCTAGCCAGGAGTAAAACCTTACTGTGCAAATTAACCTTGAGATTCTGCATTGCAGGGAGCGAGCAGAGGAACTGGGGGGGGGGGGTTGCAGGGAAGAGGGATGGGGTGAAGCAGACGGAGATAAAGAAGCAGAAGGGCAAAGACGAGCGTTTAAAGATGGGGGGGGGGGTGACGGATGGGGTGGGGTTGGAGTGAATGAAAAGAAAGTAAAAGATGGAATGAGCACCAGAAAGGTAGAGGCGGACAGGAACGACCATATATGGGCTCCATTCACACCTGCATTTAAGATCATTTAAGATGTGTTTATGTGTGAGCCATTAAAAATGCTGAGTGTTTCACAATCAGTGTCTTCATTAGCAAAATAATTAAAGTTTAATACTGAAAAACGTTAAAAAAAAACCCAAAATTACCAGAAAACTGCACTCCTGTGTATTTTTTGATGTGTTAGCCAAGTTTCAGAAAATACCTTTGAGGGATTTTTGACCTGAAGGGAAGAACGCTCGCAGGCCGACAGACAGACTAATACGCTAAAAAGAAAAACGAAACAGACAATTCAATTCCCTGAAAGACTTTGGGGAATTGATTTATTGCTGCGCTTCATCTGAGGGAGTCTGACTGGAAGCAGCTGATCGCTGTGTGACTGTCCTGATGCTACGCGCTGAAATGATTCAGGCAGTTTAAAGACTGTCAGCGTGTGATCACACAGGAGATTATCTCCAGAGTGTCAGTCGTGAACACAATGAGGGACGAGGAACTAGTTCCGTGTGGTTTTTCTGCTCATTATGTTCTGTCTTTGATTGTTTTATATTGTCTTCTTCATGGAAATACACCGGCTCATACGCCTTCCAAACAGCTTTGGAGCACTGTTCAACTGCAATGCATTCTGGGAGGATTTATATGTGGTTATGGTAAGGGTTAGCCTAACCTTAACCCTGTCTCGGTAATACAGGTAAACCTTGGTGTACATCATTCTCGATTATAAGATGTCCAAACCATCTCAGTCTGGCCTCTCTGACTTTATCTCCAAAACCTCTAACATGTGCTGTCCCTCTGATGTACTCATTCCTGATCCTATCCTTCCTGGTCACTCCCAGAGAGAACCTCAGCATCTTCATCTCTGCTACCTCCAGCTCTGCCTCCTGTCTTTTCCTCAGTGACACTGTCTCTAGACCAAACAACATCACTGGTCTCACCACAGTTTTGTACACCTTTCCTTTCATTTTAGCTGAAACTCTTCTATCACACATCACACCTGACACTTTTCTCCACCCGTTCCATCCTGCCTGGACATGTTTCTTCACCTCTTTTCCACACTCTCCATTGCTCTGGACTGTTGACCCTAAGTACTTAAAATCCTCCACCTTCTTGACCTCTTCTCCCTGTAACCTCACTCTTCCATTTGGGTCCCTCTCATTCACACACATGTACTCTGTCTTACTGCGGCTAACCTTCATACCTCTCCTTTCCAGGACAAACCTCCACCTCTCTAGCTTCTCCTCCACCTGTTCCCTGCTCTCACTGCAGATCACAATGTCATCTGCAAACATCATAGTCCATGGAGATTCCTGTCTAACCTCGTCTGTCAGCCTGTCCATCACCATAGCGAACAAGAAGGGGCTCAGAGCTGATCCCTGATGCAGTCCCACCTCCACCTTGAACTCCTCTGTCACACCTACAGCACACCTCACCACTGTCTTACAGTCCTCATACATGTCCTGCACCGCTCTAACATACTTCTCTGCCACTCCAGACTTCCTCATACAATACCACAGTTCCTCTCTGGGCACCCTGTCATAAGCTTTCTCCAGATCTACAAAAACACAATGCAGCTCCCTCTGGCCTTCTCTGTACTTCTCTATCAACAACCTCAGAGCAAATACTGCATCTGTAGTACTCTTTTTTGGCATGAAACCATACTGCTGCTCACAAATGTTCACTTCTGCCCTTAGTCTAGCTTCCACTACTCTTTGCCATAACTTCATTGTATGGCTCATCAGCTTTATTCTTCTATAGTCGCCACAACTCTGCACGTCTCCCTTGTTCTTAAAAATGGGCACCAGCACACTTGCTACCGTTCCACCTGGTCTCCTGGACACACAGTATGTCTACCTTCCTCCTTTTCCTGTCATAGTTCCAACATTCAACGTCCCTACTCTCAGTCCTATACTCTTGGCGTTCCTCTTCTCTCTCTTCTTACGAACACACTTTCCTTATCTCTTTCTTCGACCAACAGTAATCCAATTTCCACCGGCACCCTGTAGGTCAACAGCGCCGATGGCGGTCGTTGTTAACCCGGGCCTCGACCGATCCGGTATGGAAATCATAGGTTTGATTCACATGTTTGATTTGGCAAAAGTTTTACGCCGGATGCCATTCCTGACACAACCCTCCATATTTATCCAGGCTTGGGACCGGCACAATAAGACACTGGCTTGTGTCCTCTTGCGGCTACATTGTACTATATCAAAAAATATAATTTAAAATTGACTCATGATAACCAAATATTATTAACATACATTAATTAATAAAGTTAAATACAGAACTGGGAATGTTCATCTACAGTTTAGTCTGCAGACGAGTTCATTCAACTCACATCGCGTCTCCTGGAATCGATTAACCACATAAACTGAGGTTTATCTGTACATTCAAAGTGTCCATTAAGCAGAATAAACATCTCCCTGGTGTCAGGTTACATCTATTTCTATCATTTACATTAATATATATTATATATATATATATATATATATATATATATATATATATATATATATATTCCTCTGCTCCACTTCACAACATTCTTATGATGTTTTCTGTTTAACAAGGATCTTTGCTCTGATCGTTATTTTGCAGACTACTCTGTGACTCATCTCTTCTGTTGTCGTTCCCCTTCAAAGAAAAACCTCTTTCATTCTGAAATTGTTGTTCATTCCTTGTAATATTTATCCTCTAAACGACCATCAGATTTCTTACCGGCGGCGAAGCGCGCCTCCTGCTCTCCCTCGGTGAGGTCGGAGTACGAGTTGAAGTCCGATTCCAGCGCCGCCGGCGTGTCGATGGGCTTACACCAACCCTTCCACTCAATCAGATGGGCCACCCTCCCCTGAGCCATTGCCGTGGGCTTGGTCACATGATCCTTCACCACCTGGGAAATACCTGCAGGGTGGTTGTGGGCGGAGTGGAATTACTTCACAGCATCGTTCCGGTGATGATCATGTGTGTGACGTCTGCACTCACCATGAAGGGAGGATCGCGCTAAAGCAGCAATCTCTTGAATGGTGAGAGCTCTTCTGGATTTTGGTAACATTTCAACGGTGTCATCAACATTCACCTGAAAGACGAAGAAGATCCAAGATCCAACTTTTTACTTTCAAAAATATCTATCAGGAATACGTCTTGCCAAGAAACAACTGTCAACACCCCACAATGCAAGAGTCTTTCTTTAAATTGCAATTCCGACGTAACATTTGCATTCATGTCTTCTCCTCGAACGACTTCCTGAACGAGAGAGCTCTTGGGAGAAGTGATTCCGCCGTCTGGTTGTACCCTCTGTTAACTTAAAGCAGTTTGTTCAAACTTCTTTTTTTCCTTGCTGCTAATGAGCAAACAGTTCCTTTTAGATGAAGCTTCGCACATAAAAGTCAGATTACTTTGCTGTTCCTGCAGGCAAACGTATGAGAGAAGATAAAGAAACGTTCTCTTGTATATATTTACACGTCTTCTGTAAACTCCAGATGTCGCTCTTAGGTGTACAGCTGAGTTTGCACCTAGTTCAATGGAATGTACAAAAATGTTCACATCTAAATGAGATGTTGGTTGTTTGAATACACGGGTCAAAAAACTGGAATTTTAGTGTGTGGTATATTCTGACTTAGATAAATAAGTTCTTGTACCAAAAAGAAATTTGACGTAACAATTTCCATGGATATTATTTAGTCATAGAATGAAAGGATAATAAGTTAGATTAACTAAAAGAAGTAGTTTTACCGCAATTAAAGTTAAGTTGGTTTAACTTAAATAAAATATTGAGGAATAGGAAAATCAAGTTGCTTGTACTAAAGTAAATGAGTTGGTCTAACTAGAAGCCTTGTCGCATATACTGAAAACTAGATAAGTTGAAATAACAGAAAAATGTCCACGGAAATTGTTACGTCAATTTTTCTGCGTTAAGCCAGTCCATTAATTTTTAGAGTGTATGAGATCTCTGACGCCACCGCGTTGGGAGGAAATAATAATTGAAAAACGCTTATTGAAAAGGAAAACTGATAAAACCCCCGGCGTCCAGACGGCTGCATCATTTCTCTGCAAGCGACTTAACCGAGAACAAAAACATTGACCCCCCCTCCACTCGGTCTGTCCGCCATCCAATTTGTCCGCCTGGGTATCGGGTGTCGACAACTTCTTTTGTCTGCTAACTC
This sequence comes from Antennarius maculatus, assembly GCA_013358685.1. NCBI lineage: Eukaryota > Metazoa > Chordata > Actinopteri > Lophiiformes > Antennariidae > Antennarius > Antennarius maculatus. The sequence continues at coordinate 23,410,239 of CM023613.1, forward strand.
TTTTTATATCCCCACCTGTGCTCACGTGCCAAAAAGGGGCACGTCAGCAGCAAAAAGGCCCCCCACCGAGCTGATGCTATCATGTTGTAGCTCAATATGGGTCAACACATCCATGGCTGAGCAATCTGATGATGCTTTTAAGCAAACAAGAACATCTCAACAGGTGCAGAACGTCCTGCAGGTCCCTGAAGGCCTCGCTGCACTTTGGAAAGAAAAAGTTAGTTGTGATTTTCTGGAAAATTTGCGCAACAACTTGAGGAATTTACAACTACTTGAAAGTGAAATATTCCGATTTTCTCCATCGTCGTTATCGCGTCATTAGTCGATAAACTCGACACGGAATTTGCAGTAAATTAAAAAAAAAAAAAAACATCACCAAATCGGAGCCTCGTTCTGACCTTGTGCTGTAAATTCCGTTTAATAGCGACAGATTTTCTCCAGCAGAATAACAAAGTGTTATCCAATAGAGGGGCTCTGCCAGAGCAAAAAGGGGTTGGGGTTGGAGTGGTGGTGGTGGGGGGGGTGATGGCGATGCTATCAGCGGCTGCCGCGGGGCGTGATAATCCTCTTGTGCTGCAGAGAAGCTCACAGATCAGAGGCGGGATAATCTGGAGATAATGCGACATATACCCCAGAGGGGAGTTAGAGACGTGGAGAGCCGAGGTCCTTAAATTAAAAAATCAGATGTCAAGCTGTTGATGTTCAACAGACACATCTGAATGTGTGTGTGTGTGTGTGTGTGTGTTTGTAATTCATCTGGTGTGAGAGGATGTCCAGCTCCAAATCTCTCACCTCAATCTGAACATTATCTTTTTCAATTTTATTTTAAAATTTAAAGAAAACTATATAAATTGAAATATTTATTAACGACAGCAGCAACAACGGAGATGAGAAAGAGGAATAAAAGGAATATTTCTGCGAGATCTGTGTGCAGATGTGGATTCAGGATTATTTTCGGAGTGAAAAAGAGTTAGTTTTTTTTTCCGTTCATTTTTAATATCAAGGAATAAAATAATATGAAGCCAAAAAAAAAAGACTCCTGATGTTCCATCACTTTCTAACAATCAGAGACGGATCTGTGTGTTTCGTTTCTGATTTTTTTAAGTCAGCTTTTAAAACAAGTTCTCAATCTCCAGACTCCAGTTTAACTTTTCTCAACTTTCAATTCCACCTTAAAACCCTTCAGGACCACACCTCTGAGGAAACACTCGTTTCCACGCCGACAGAGGGGAAACGCGACAGAAACATCCAGATGATGTGAAGCGGTCCTGAGTCCTCATGGTCTGGTGAGCGCAGACAGGAGAGGGGTTGTCACGACGACGCTTGGGGCCGCCTTCGGCTTTTTAAATCGTGAGTCAGCAACAGCCGAGACTGGAACACAACATGAGCGTCAGGAGAGCTGAGGGCGTGTGTGTGTGTGTGTGTGTGTGTGTGTGTGTGTGTGTGTGTGTGTGTGTGTGTGTGTGTGTATGTGTGTGTCAGGAAGCTGACCACACCGCGTGTCTCTATCTGCAAACACAGATTCCATCAGATGTGTGTGTTTCACACACATCTGATGGAATCAAATCTGATTCGGTTTGATTCATATTCAACTTTTTTCACAACATAAAAGCCATAAAGCTCCTTAATTACCGTTTTATTATGAGCGTTAAAGGGAGGCGTGGCTAAATGACATCATCATCATCTTCTGCTTTTTATGCAGAATATTATTTGATGCACGCTGCACGTTTCTTTGGTTATAAACTAACTATTCCAGAAAACGTACATTAGAAAAAACAAGTTCGTAAAAATTGTCATTTTTCCCCAAAACTGCAGGAGAAAGTGTTTTCTTCTGCTGGTTGTGCTGCTGTTCATGTGTTTCATATTCGGTGAAATGAGGAACATTTTTAGGATGTGGAGCCCTGGGTTTAGCTGGCGTCTTGTTTGGGGTGTACCCTCCTATCGAGTGCAGCCAGTTTAAATAGGCTCCAGCTGACCTGTGTGACCTACACAACCACAGGTTTCTGGAGTAAATTTACATCTATTGCACCACTTTTCTGCCTTCTTATATTATTAATATTACGTTATATAACAGCAGAATTTTTCAATGTGCGTTTGTGCTGCTAAATGCACTCAAATATTTTTCCTGACACGTTAACTGTGACACAGGCTTTCCTGTTTGTTTAGCAGAATGTCACCGGGATCCGCTTCTCCGCTGGAAAACATTCTTTCTGCACCTCAGCATCCTTTCATCTCCTCTGACATACACACACCTCTCTGCTTCTCTTCCTTCCCGCTCGCTCTGCCTCTCAACTTTCCCACAATGGGAACATTTCTATGGCAACTGGTCGCCGTGGAACAATTCCTCTTGGTATACCTGCACGCTCTGGCTCGCTGATGATGTCACACGCCTGCAGAAGAACCAAAATGAGGAGCTTCTGCTACACTGATGGCTCAGATGTCACATCAATACATGCATCTGGATCACATCTGTTTTAGCATCCAATATGGATTTAAATAAAACTGGACTTCACGATCAAAAGGTGTGATCACTTTAAACTTTAAAGTCATCAATTGTATCACCAATTTCCAACTGCTTTAACACACTCCTTCATGCAAAATCTGCTTGTGTGCGTTCTGACAAGAGATCTTCCCCTGTGATAGGCTAACAGGTCTCACACGGCGCCCCGCTATTCCACGACACGCCGCCCCGTGAGGAGCGACAGGCTGCGTCTCGTCACGGATCTCTCAGGCGCCGCTAATCGTCGGCAGACTGGCCTCGCTGCGACGCATCACGTTCGCACCCAGATGGTGGAGCACCGATGAATAAAACAGGCAAGTCGTGTTCATTGTCCTCATTACTATCATCATCATCATCATCATCTCCATCATCACAGAGCCAATGATGAGCCTCCCACAAGTTCCACAGCCTTAGTTTACAATGCCAGGGCAGCGCTTGTGCCTGAAGGTACAGAATTTGCATTAATGTTAGCATTAAATGATGTTGTAAGGCTGGTTCTCTTATTGAAGTGGCCTAAAACCCCTTTTAACCCTTTAAATCTCCAGGATTTTGAGATTTCTGCATCATAAGTTTGATTTCTTTTCCCCGATTTATAAATCAAATGCATGCATCTGCATTTTGCATGCAAAAAAAAAAAATATCCAGATTTAGCAAAAATTACACAGATCAAAGCTCACATATACAAATTCATGCTAAAAAATCTTTTGACAAATTTGTCAGAAGGTTCCATTCAGACATTATTTTCCAAAAAAAAAAAAAAAAAAAAAAAACGTTTTCCTGTAATTAATTCACAGTTCTGGCTTTAAAGAGCTGCTGTGATTCATTGCTGGGTTAATCCGCACATGTTGCAACGCTGTAATCCATCTGTGGAGAAATAATCTGGAGATCACATATCAATCCCAACAAAATAATAGTAGCTGCTTAACAGTAATGAGGGATGAATCACAAATTACAGATTTAGAGGGTGTGGCTAATAAGGTAATTATTGAACCAGGAAGAGTTGAGAAAATAATTTTCCACTTCATCTGGTGAATTACTGAGCCTGCCATCTTTGATTAGGTCAATGCATAAATTGGTTTTAGACATAAGGTTGGCTGACGTCATGTGAGATACATACACATAGAAAACCTGTCCATCAAACACCAGAAACACTTCACACCTCCCTGGAGCGACGTAAATTTGCATGGTTTTGAAGCTCTTAAACTGTGAAAGCAGAATTTCGTGAAATAAAAGTGTCATAGCTCATTTAAATGAGTTAAAAACGCCAAGTAGTCCATTATCCAACCTAAACCACCCCCCCCCCCCCCCCAGCTGAAGCATTGAATGAATGATCATTGATTGCACCTCGCTGAAGTCCAGTAAACCCAGGGGTGACGTCAGAACCAGTCTGCGCGCCAGCGAGGTCCTCGTGTTCCCCAAAAGCCCGAGGTCGGACAGGGAGCTCGCTGCGCTCCAGTCCACACGCAACGAACCGTCAACCGCCACTGTCGGGGGGGGGGGGGAGAGAGCCACGTGATTGTTACAGGACACCAACAGTCCAAGACTCATAGTGGGACGAGCTCCGCCACTTATTAACCAATCAAATCCGTTCATTTGGTGGTTCTAGATGGTAAAAGGTCATCGATGGGGAGGTTTTGTTGCGGAAACTGGAGCGAGAGTTCACCCCCCCAACTATGAGTCTTAAGAGGAATCGTGTTACGTGTTGATTTGTGGTCAAAGTTGCAGTCACCATGCCAACCATGCGTCCACTTGGACCCCCCCACCCTCAGCTGAGTGGCGATGACCATATTAGGGAATGAAATGTATCTCACCTGCAGTTCCCTCCCCAAAGAATTCAAACGTCTTCGTAAAATCGGAATAGAATATCCCCACAAACAAACAAACAAACAAACAAACAAACAAACACAGGCCTGCCTTGTAAATAAATACTGCTAGTATTAAAAAAAATACTTCAAAGAGCCTCTGATTTGAAAATCCGGGAGTGAACTGTGCAGAACTCCAAAATATTTCAACAGATGTTCTTTGAGGATTTAATTATAAATGATGTTATGCAACTTGAAAGGCGTCTTTAAAGCTTGTTCCGGAATAATTCACGTCCGTTTCCTCCTCACGGCACCAGTCTGGCTGTTGGGTGCTTTATTGCAGAGACTACTTGTAGTGAGATAACATGGGGGTGGTGGGTGGTGGGATGGCGGGGGGGGGGTTTCTTCCATGCGCGTTAAAGCCATGCCGGTTCATGCAGGCGAGGCGCAGCGGCAGCAGCAGCTGAAGCCTGATTGATATTTCATGAAGCTGGTTCTGCTTCCGTCGGGACGCAGCGGCGCGTCAGGCTGGAGCGCAGAAGGCGCGACGCCTGCTGACGTTACGCAACTTCTTTTCTTTTTTTTTTTTTTGCACATTCCCTGACCCGACGCGCCGTGACGCGTCATCGACACATCCAGGGCGCACGGAGGTCAAATGTCACCAAACGGCCTCGTCACGTAACCGCCCGCAGACTGGACTGCTGTAACCACGTGGGTTGGACCTGTAGGAGCTGCCCTCGTCGTGACCTGCGGCTCTGTGAGCTCACACATGGAAATCCGCACCTGTGGATGAGGCGGCGCGTCGGGGCGCGTCCTGCGCGTCCTCGCCACCCTTCAAATCAGATTTGCCAAACGAGATTAAGAGGTGGGCTGTCTAAATGTCAGTGCCAGGCTCCTGTTTCCTGCCCTCCCGTGCCTGGGGCGGGTTCTAGTTACTCGCCCGACTCGCTCGATTAGTAGGCGGCACCGATCTGGAATACTTGAGGCGTGGATGTGGAGCGATCGGTCATCACGCGTGAAGAACAGCCGCTTAACGCGTGTCGAGCTCAAGTTTCCACACGCGCAGAATTTAATCTGTGCCTTTTAATTGGGAGTGATGACATCGGATGCCTGGTGGGGAGGGGTGTGTGTGTGTGTGTGAGGGGGGAGTGGGGGGGTATTGTGTTGTTTGAATCTAGGCCACCTTGTCAATGGACGTATTGTCCAGAGGAGTGAAAGACGCGCACACGTGTCGCGTTGATGGACGTTTGGAACGTGACGCTCGTGTGTGTGTGTGTGTGTGTGTGTGTTAAGCGCGTCTACAGCCGCCGACTGTTGGGGGGGGGGGTCACTGCAGCAACAAAAACGGAATAAACCGACGGGATTATGAAAAATCTGACACACAAACCGAGAGTTGTGTTGTTTGTTTGTTGTTGTTTGTTGTGTGCTTTCGTTTTGTTGCATCAGACTGACTCTATCTGCGGTCATCCTCCATCTGTGGCCAATTTGTCCAATTGTTCGACGTCTTTTTTTTATATCATGATTAAATTCATTTCCTCCTACTGACTGTGATGATTCTCTCACGTCTCCATGAATCTCCCCTTCCCTTCCCAAAATCGAATAATAATCGAAGGTTTTCGTCTTGTTTTACTGACTTTATTTATTTATTATTTCCACTTTGGCCCCTCTCACTCAGACAAACACTCCTTCTCCCTTCCCGTTGTCGTGGAAACTGCAGGAGACTTCATCCCCATCTCTCCCCCCCCCCCTCTCTCTAATGATGAGGGAATAAACACATTAAGGTCAAGCCTGACAGCAGCGTGAAGTCATCCGCGGCTCTAAACGTGAGAGTCAAACAGGTGGATGTTAGACGCTCTTGATGTAATGTGCGGGGACGCGCATTTTGCGTGGGGGTTTTATGGGACTGGGGCATGTCCTTACTCACTCCGCGGTGAGCAGACAGGGACAAGGCGCCATAATCATCAAAGTGACTGGGGCGACAGATTACATAACCAATTAAAGGCGGAGGGGGTCTCGGATGCGACGGATAAATCACCGCCGGAGCGGCTGCGACGCGTCTCCGCCTGTCAGAGGGGTTGAGATGGATGAGAGGATGCAGGGGGGTGGGGGGGGATGGATGGATGGGGGACTGGAGGAGGCGATACCGAGACGAGCATGTCAAAATAAACAACAAGATGAAGAGGGGGGGGGGGGGGGGGTCTCGGGGAGATCCGCGTCAGAGGTCAGGGGGAGCGGGTATAAAGGACGGTGGCACGGAGCGGGGAGCGGGTGGGGGGAGGGGGGAGGCTGGGAGACACGTCCGCGTAAAAAGGTGTAAACAACCACGAGAAAACACGGATGAGGCAGCAACAGGGGAAACTGGTTTCTTGGCAACAAGCTGATCGAGTCCAGAACGAGCGCGTCTCGGCGAGTCGGTCAATATTTGGACGCGTAAAACTACAAAACTACTCCGTCTGTATCACAGGAGGAAGAAACCGAGTTCTCATCAACGATTTTTATTTTTTTATTTTTTTACGCGTGGATGCGAGCAGAAATGTGTTCCTACCTTGCAACTAAACTGGGTCAGCGCAGTCAGAACCATCGTGTCTGGATGAGACTCGTCGTCACGAAACGTTAATAAAAAATAAAAAATTATAAAAAAAAAAAAAAAAAAAAAGCCGTTTATCGGCGCATCCACTCCACGGTGTCAAGAGCGCCCTCGGTCTTCTCTGCCTCTGACTGGCACACACTCACAGAAAATTTTTTAAAAAATAAATAAAAACGGCTCCTTGCAACTCTCGTAGCATCGCGATGTTTCCGCTGCAGCTCTCCAACTCTGCCCCCCCACCCAACGCACACACATTACCTAAAATGCACCCCCTGTCTTCCTTTTACGCACGTAACGCGCGGACTCGGGCGCAATTTAATCGGATATTTTACAAGTGTTTTTTTTTTTTTTTTTAATAAATAAATGAATAAAAAACAAAAAACCGCACGTAATGCTCCTTCATCCTCCATGACAGATGACTCAGCAGTGCCATCGCACGTCTCGCATCTCCCTCACAGCATGCTGTGCGCTACAAGCATTCAGTCGCGTATAAAAGCCTCTACACCCGTGAGAGGCTGCAGCAAAACAAATGCAAAATAAATGAAAAAATTTAAATTAAAAAAAAAAAAATCTTTAACGTGCGTAAACGAGCAGGTTTTAAACTCTTACCAACTGGCGCTTTGGAGCTGATACAGCCCATTCTCGCAGCTTTTTTTTTTGTTGGTTTTGTTGTTGTTGTTGTTGTTTTGTTTTGTTTTTTAAATCCGGAGAGAAACCTCTATCAATTCTCTATCTCTAATTTCCTTGTGTAACAGACGCCGAGCCGTACCTCACTGGTGGAAAGCCTCCGTCACTCCCCTTCCTCTACGGAGGCTCCGCTGGGCTCCTTTTACGCGCTGCTGCTCTCAGACCGCCGGAGTGACGCCGAGGGCGGAGGGAAATCCAGCCATCACTTCTTCTCTTTCTGCTTTCGATTCTTCTTCGTTCGTGATGCTCTTGCACACACAGGCATAAATTGACACAAATAACTGCTTTATTGTTCTATTTTCTTTGCAGCTTCAGGTCTCTAGGAGCGGGTTTAGCTCTACGTCACCGTTCGTAAGGGTCTTGCCGTGGGCTTCAGCACCACGGACAGTGCTCTGTGACGCGCCGGAGGCAGCATTGGGTTCGTCTCCCGGTTTGGCAGCTGAAGATGCGGGTGTTCCCCTCTGGGTCACTCCCGCTCAGTCCCACGCCACGCACCAGACCAGCACCAGATCCCCCACTGGTTCCCATGCGCGCTCTTTTGCGCGCGCTCTTGATGTCACGTAGAGAATTGTTCGGGGACACTGATACAAAAATCCCACGCTTCACACCTTATATACGTCCCCCCCCCAAAACGCGCGTCCGCCTACTCGTACCGTTTCCTCTGGCTGGATAGAGGCGGAATGAGACGTGATTGGCTGGTGTCACCTTACAGGCACATGGAGGAAAGGGAGGAGTTAACGTGCGCGCACACACACACACACACACACACACACACACACACACACACACACACACACACACACACACACACACACACACACAAGAGCAAGTTGTCATGTAAGGATTGCGTTTCTCCTCATCTATATATCAGCTGACATGATGATAAATGAGGAACATGCTGCATATTTTAACAGGTCTGCAGAGGAGCTCGTTATGAGGTGTGTGTGTGTGTGTGGGGGGGGGGGGGGGGTAATAACAACAGAGAAAACACACCCACTTGTACCGGAGATTTTTTTTTTCCTTCATCAATCTAATAGTCAGGAGGAAGAAAAGGTCGTGTTGGACTTCTAGATGCCCCCGGCGTTCTGCTTGGTGTCGCTCAGCGATGCAATAATAGCCCCCACATCAAATTATGACGGCTTGTCAAGAAAGTGACTTTTTTTTTTTTTTTTTGACACGCAATGTGACTTTTATGGACACCAAACACCCGTTGTGACCCAGCTGCGGGCTCACGATGGCCTCTGAGTACACACACACACACACACACACACACACACACACACACACACACACACACACACACACACACCATAAAAATAGACTTTTACGCGCAAGTTCACGCATGAGCGGAGGACGTGAATGGAAGTATAGATCCGTTGTGAGGCCTAAACGTGGCCTACTTGTAAACGACCTAGTCTCGTCTCAAGCAGGTCGGCTCTGAAGTATCTCCACTGTCTTGACGCCCACCAGCAATCTAAACATAGATCCACAGAGCTGCTGACCCACGCATCTTCACTTCTCCACTACGCGCATCCTCTGATGGGCATTTCTATTTCTTATTGAAAGGAAAATAATCCGCGCGTCTTGGGGGTTAATTTTATGCAGCAACACACAGAACACACTTCAGTGCATGATTCATGTGTCAGTCATGTTGTCTCCAAACATATTAGAACGCATGTTGGACCTTTTGGTGGGTGTCGATGGCTGCTGCACGCAGGAGCTTGTCTCCAAGCCCCCGTTCGTGATTTATCCCGGTATTAAGCCGGTTTGATTCCTATAGAACCGTCAGAGGGATCCCCGAAGACGGTCTGGATGCCAGACAAATCGTTTGTGCGTCAAAGCGCGCAATGACACCTGAGCAGAGGTGGAGTGGGAATGAATCCACAGGTGTCCCCCCACTAGGGGTGCGTCCGTCAGCGGCAACAGGAGGACAGTCGTTGGTCAGAAAAGACAAAATGAATAATCAGGTTGAACAATCTCCAGGAGAGGCAGGATGGAACGCGTTAGAACCAGAGTGGGGGGGGGGGGGTAATGTGCATGTTGCTGTTCACATGTTCACATGTGGGAGGACGCGCTTTAAAGCTCATGTGAGCTTACGGCGCGTAAAAAAAAGCTGCTCTGTGCGTCCTGTTTGCCTGCATTGCGCATCCGGATTCCGTTTCGTAACGCATCAAAGTTGCGGCAGAGCCTCGTCTTGTGCAGCCGGAGCAGCTTTTCCGTCTGTCTGCCTCACGCTGCTTTGTCTGGTGCTCAAGCGCCACCGACAGGACGGCTGGAGAACACAGGTGGTGGAGGGAGAGCGGAGAGCCTGTTGAACGGTGAGGGAGCGCGGCGGAGACGCGGCGGAGACGCGGCGGAGACGCGGCGGAGACGCGGCGGAGACGCGGCGGAGACGCGGTGCGGACGCGGTGCAGTGGAGGCGGAGGTTGTGCTGGGAGAACATGAGGAGCTGCCATTAGAGCCTCTTGTGCTCTGCTCACTAGAGTTCAGGAAAAATGTTTCTTTAAAAAAGTGCACAGTGCATCACTCCACGTCAGTATAGTGGTGAGTATCCCCGCCTGTCACGTGGGAGACCGGGGTTCGATTCCCCGACGGGGAGGGTCTGTTTTGGTGGAGGCAGGAGCTCAGTCTGCAAGTTGTTGGGCTGGGGACCGGAGGGTGGCCGGTCCAAGTCCCATGTGGACCAAAACGTTTGGAGTGTGAACTTGCAATGGAGAGGTGCCCTTGAGCAAGGCACCGTCCCCCCAATAACTTTCTCTTTGGGCGCACCAAGAAGGAGCTGCCCGCCCCTCCACTATCACCCTCTCCCTGTTTGCATGTGTACAGGCCCCCATGCGTCTGTGGGTGTGTGTGTGTGTGTGTGTGTGTGGGTGGGTGGGGGTTACATATATATGTGTGTGATTTTGTGTCAATGTGACTCTTGTATTTCGACTTTTATGAACAAACGTGATTTTAAAAATCAAAACAAAAATTTGTCTTTGTCTTCTTTTTCTTTTTAATTTTATTTTTCTTTATCTTCTTTTTCTTTCTTTTTCTTTTTCTCTTTCCTCTTCTTCTGTAAACAGTATATGTATATGTATATATATGTGTGTGTGTGTGTGTGTGTGTGTGTGTGTGTGTGTGTGTGTGTGTGTGTGTGTGTGTGTGTGTGTATATATATATATATAACTATATGTGTGTGGGTGTGTGTCATGCGTAACAGTAAAATAAATAATTGGAAAGATTTTATTCTGCAATTTACATTAAAACCGGAAATCACTTTGACCAAGGAGGATAACAAATTAAAATCTATTTATCTTCTCCAAAAACTCCTCAAAAAAATGATCATAAGAGTTCATTTCTCCTTTCCATCCTTTAACCCAGTCTCCACACAGTGAGTCACCTCCACTCTGACAGATATAAGACAGAATTAAAAAGCTTTTCTTCAGACCGGCTGTAGAAACCTTCCAGGCTGACAGCGACCTGCGTTCACAACAACAGGCCATCAAACTTTCAGGCTACTTCTGCAGCGTAATCCATCTCTCCGCTGCGCGTCTGTACGCTCAGGTGCTCCGGCCTTTTGGAGAGCTGAGTGAAAAACATCCATCAGCACCGCCAGGCTTATTTCTGATGGCACGTTTAATCACACACCTATTCACACGAAGAAATCCAATTCTTCTGCAGCTAGAATGACACTCGGCAGAGCGCAGAGCAATCCTGCACATCGGTGGAAGCCTCGCAACGGAAAAATGATTTATTTGTCGTGAACATAAGTACAAAATAGGAGACATGACAACTTAAAGATGAGTTTTAACTTTGAGTTACATGTAATTACAGCCACAAGAGCCGCGGCTCACATGAAGATTTTTATTGATTTATAATCTACATCAACGCACTATTAAAAAAAAACATTTTGCAATGATGATTTATGGATTTCTCCCTGAGAAATCTGAGAGAAAAAAAAAACTTGAAAAATCTCAAAATGATAAGGATGAATATAAAAATTCCTGGATCTGCATCAAAAACCAAATTCCACGAGTCACTTCCCATCTTTCTACCGAGTTATGTGGAAGCCACAATTTGTTTTTGTCTTTTTTTGCACATTCCTGCTAACATGTATTAATATCTATTCTCAGAGTTCAGGCTGCAGAGAAGAAGAAGGATTTCTTCATGGAGATCCCGCAGGCTCCACTTCCTGGCTTACTGGAGGGAAATCTCAGAAAAAAAGAGGACATATGGCGTGGGGGCGGGGGGGAGAAGCACAAGAGGAAGGAAGAAGTGACAGGTGGCGGAGGAGCCGAGACGTCCCGTCCCCTCAGGGCCCCCAGACGAGCTGTGACGGACAGGAGGATTCATCTGAAGAAGATCCTGGTGAAACAAGTCAGAGGAGGAGAAGTACATCCAGCCGTGTCTGGAATAATAATGGAGATCACGTTTGACAACAAATGCATTTTAGGAGTTTTATTTCTTTCTCCTCGATCGACAGTTTGTTCACAGTACTGTAACTGCAGTAGATGCAGTAGCAGTAGTACTTCACTGGTACTAACTGGAGTACTCTTGTAGTTAGTTTAGCCTGATCTGGGTTGTGCAGGCAGGCAAAAAGGTTTTGTGTGAAGCGTGAACTGTTCCTGAGGTCGTCCTCGTCCTCTCATCAGGGCGGCACGGCGGCGCAGCGGTTAACGCTGTCGCTTCACAGCCAGGAGGTCTGGGGTTCAAATCCCACTGAGGGCCTCTCTGTGAGGAGTTTGCATGTTCTCCACGTGTCTGGTGGGTTCTAAAAACATGCGCATAGCTGAGTTAAAGTGATTGTAGATATAAAGGGGGGTGAGAGGACACACCCAGGTGGGCATTGTTGTGGGGAATTGATTCTAAATCTGCGTAAAAAAAGCATTTTGGGTGGTTCCTCCACCTCTGAACCCCATAAATACAAGGTCCAAACTAAATTCAAGTAGCTGAAGGTTTAGGTCAGAGAGATGAGAGGAGGAACTCAGATCAGAGGTTGTGGGTTCAAAGCCCACCCCTCCCATCATTTTTCAGGCCGTTTCCTGAACGACGAAGACAAATACACCCGGAGAAAAGGTGTGAGCGTGAAGGAATCGGTAGCGTGGTGGGTTAGCCCGTAACCAGGAGCCCTCGGTGTCACATTCATGTCCCAACCCAGCGCTGCAGGTTCTGGATCAAAACTGTGTCTCGCAGTAACGAGGCCCGGGGGGGGCCGTGTCCCCTCCGCGTTGTCTGAGGTATAGAGAGAGAGGGTTATGGAGCCCTGAACCAGAAGCAGCTGACCTTTTACTGCTGTCATGAACAGCAATTGACTTTTTCGGGGCTGGTGTCCGCTCGGCTGCCGCCAGGCGAAGAGCGTTTGGATGTGTTGACGTTTGCTGTTTTTTTTGGGGAAGAATATCCTGTAATGTGATAAATAGAAAACACAGCTGATATTTTACTATCGTGAACTAACGTCTACTAGTAGACTGAAAGAACAGGATGGAGACATTATTTATGAAATAGATAAGAACCAAAGAACTCTCTCTGGGATCTTCACAGAGAAAAAGGCCTTGGACATGAACTTCCTGTTGGACTGGCCGACCCTTCTGTCGGGTCCAGGAGGTCAACTTCCCTGTGAAAACCACAAAGCAAACTAGTTAAGGAACCAAACAAAGTGATACTCGGGGGGGGGGGGGCTTTTTCTGGTACTGTTCAGGGGGCCGTGCCAAATGTGAAAGAGGGCCGCATCCGGCGATGCGGGCTTTAGTTTGGGGACCGCTGCTCTACATGATCCACCAGTTCCAGGATGGATTGCTGTTACGACCCAGCTTGTTAAAAAGAGTTGTAACGAGAAGGAACCGGTGTTAAAGGGTTAAAGTAAAACTATTTAATAAACCAGAGATTATTTTAAATCCCTGGTCAGGGTAAAGGTTTACAAAGTGAACAAAAGGGCCAAATGATGCTGCTCCAACAAAGGAATTTAACCAAAAGCGGACCGCTGAGGTGAAAACCCACAAAGTAATCTAATTACAGGTGTACAAGAAAAACACAACCCAGTGCCTGCCTGCGATCGACAGGTGACTAACTCCGCCCACTCTTCCACAATGTGGTCGCAAATTTGGTTAAAACATTTCATTTCCAGGAGCAAATGAGGCAGACTGTCTGTGAGGAAACAGCCCCCCCCCCCCATCTGAACAGCTGAAGACAATTTGAGGGCTCCAGCTCTGATTGAGGATCTGGGATTGGAGAACACGCTGCACCAATCAGGAGCCGGGGATGGAACAGGTGGAGTGGGTGGAGCCAGGACTGAAGGGTGGTGAAGCGTTGGGGGGAGGGAACCAAACAGAAATACACACACGTTTCACACACATAGTTTCTGTGAGTCTGTTGCAACACAACTGTCTCAATCCAGAGCGGTGAGGGTTCTCTCAGGAACAGTATTATTAATGATGGGGGGGGGGATGTCTTTATTTTAACACTAAATAATCTCTTAATAAAAAATAATCCGTGTTGGAGATTAAATCCAACCTCCACTCTGACTGCTGATAAAAAATGAAACCAAAGCCCTCTTGCTGCGCTACATGACTCCCGCTACCGTTGCATTGTGGGGAATGTAGTTTTGGTGCGTGCAAAACACCAGCAGGAGGATGTGGCCTGCGGGCCAGTTCTAATAGTCATTAAAAATCATCCCGCAGGCCATAAATTATTCATCACGGGCCAGATCTGTCCCGCGGGCCTTGACTTTGACATAAGTGACATACAACCTATCCTAGAGTATGAAAAAGTAGATAGATGGATGGATGGATGGATGGATGGATGGATGGATGGATGGATGGATGGATGGATGGATGGATGGATGGATAGATAGATAGATAGATAGATAGATAGATAGATAGATAGATAGATAGATAGATAGATAGATAGATAGATAGATAGATAGATAGATAGATAGATAGATAGATAGATAGATAGATAGATAGATAGATAGATAGATAGATAGGTGACTGCAGGAAGGATCACAGTTGCCTCTGCAGTGTAAAGCAGACACTGTTTAACTGGCAGAAATTTCCTCTCTGAAATTAATAAACTTTATTCTAATCAGAAAACTTCTCCACTTCCTGATCTAAGTTTTCAAATTCTTAAATTCACAGCTAAGTTCTGTAGGGTTCATGTTGTAGAACCTTTAGTAGAACTCTTAAAGACTCTTTGCATCTCAAGCTGTTGAACGTCACTCATTCCTATGAGTCTTGATTGAATAAATGTTAAAAAGATGAGAACAGGACCAACAAAGGCTTCCGGCAAGGAGAGTCAAATGTGGGTCTAATAAACTCTGAGACCCAACAGATGTCCAAAATAATTACCACAATCTGTCACCCAAAGATAAAAATAGGTGCTCTTTAAACGTTTTACATTATTAATGGGCGGCAGCAGTAATGTTATCAAAGCCAGTCGCCTCGAACCTCAATTAGCTCCAAGGATCCTGGATGAGAGGATCAGAGAAAGACTTTTCCATATTCATTTTGTAAAACACAAATATATTGTCTTTAAGCTGACCTCTCATCGACAGAAGCGCGTTAGCATCCTGTGTTGTTGCACATCAAATGTAGAGAGGTGTGTATGGTGACACAATAGTGTCGTTTAAAATATGAAGAAGCAACAAAAAGCGGAAAGGCATACACAGAAAAGTAAGAAACCACTGACTTCATATTGACGTTGAGCAGCGGTTTTAAAAATATTCAACCTCATGAGACTCAGTCAGTCTGCCAATGAAACTCTAACTCATTTTTTTCAGATTTGACTCTATTTCAGAAGAAAATATTCCAAATTCGAGGAACTTAAATTTTTCAGACCCACAAGAGAGATAATTGGCTGTCGACGATGGATGGATGGATGGATGGATGGATGGATGGATGGATGGATGGATGGATGGATGGATGGCTGGATGGATGGATGGATGGATGGCTGGATGGATGGATGGATGGATGGATGGAGGGAGGGAGAGGTTTTACAGATGACATGAATTATACCATCATGGTTTACAACTAGATTGAAAAACGCACTCAAGACAAAGACAAGGCTGTTTATTGTAATAAATCTGACAAAGTTGTTGGATTGACAGAGATTCAAGAAAATTAAAACTAGATGAATTGTTAACAGCACATTGGAGTCTGTCTTCTTCTTCAACATAAAGAAAATGGACAAGTTTATAAAAGTTATTGCTCCAATCTGCTACTACAAAAACTAGCTCTGTGGTAGCCTCTGTCTCGCCAAGCATAACTGGTTCAAGTAGCCTCAGCTCTTCTGAAGTGTCAAGGAACAAGGTAGTGAATCCCCGCCCACTCCGCTCTGACACTGACCTTTTGACCTCCCCATAGACAGTGAGATCCGTGTGGACTGGTCTCTTACATCTGCAACGTAAGGGCCAACAGCAAACTGAGCAGACTACTGAGCAGCGCCGCTGAGCTGTGAGCGACCCCCGCTCCGTTCTCATGGCTGGTGAAGGTGGTGTGAACCACATCCGGTCCAGTTTGACCCTGGCAGTGCCTCAGGTCAGCACCGACGCAGGCAGCGTAGGCCATGGCGTGGGCAATGTAGTTCTGCTCCTGGACGCCCTGGAAGAGGTGGGCCATGGGTCCGCGGGCGAGGACCGCCACATCCTCTCCACTGTGGGTGGCGGACTCCGTGGGGACGGCAGACAGCTGGACGTAGTCTTTGGTTTCTGGAAAAGAAACAGCAACACCTTACGACTGTTTGACGAGCGTCGATCATAGAGATGAACCACAGAGATTGTTCCTCAGGTCTATTGTTCCATTGCTAAACAGCAAAGACAAGGGTAGTAATTATCTTTATACCGCAGAGACACATTTAACAGCTAAAGAGCGACATATTTCCCTGGAGAGTGAGAGGAACACAGAATAGCTGAAAGGTGAGGGAATATGGAACTTCATCAGACGGATGATTATATAAGGTCCTGGATCACCTGCAAATATCTGAGCGTCTTTAGTGGAGGATTGCTCCCTCGCTGTGGGCAATCTAGTCTAATCTAGGGTTGTCTAATCTAATCTAGTCTAGTTTGGTCTTGTCTCATCTCGTCTAGTCAAGTCTAGTCTGGTCTAGTCTAGTCTAGTCTAGTCTAGTCTATTCTGGTCTGGTCTGGTCTGGTCCAGTCTAGTCCAGTCTAGTCTAGTCTATTCTATTCAAGTCTTGTCTTGTCTTGTCTTGTTTTGTCTAGTCTAGTCTCATTTTGTCTAATCTCGTCTAATCTAGGCTCATCTCGTCTTGTCTCTTCTAGCCCAATCTCATCTCATCTACTCTAGTCTTGTCTCATCTCTTCTAGTCCACTCTAGTTTCATCTAGTCTAATCTCATCTAATCTCGTTCAATCTAGGCTCATCTTGTTTTATCTACTCTAGTCTTGTCTCATTCAGTTTCAATACTAAAAGAATAGAGAAAGTTTTAATCATCCAGATCTTCATCCATGCTACTTTCAATTCTTATCAGAAGCATCATTAATTCATTTTTTATTGTCGCATTACGTTGACTCAACTGTCATTTTCTTTCTTGGTTTGTGAAACACATATGGCAAATCAAATTAGAAAAAATGTCAGAGAGAGAGAACGCGACTGATTATATTTTACCGAAAGGTTAGTCTGTATTAAAGGACATGGATCTAAACACAGGAGGGTAAACTTTAAAGGTCACTTCAGTTGTTTTGAAATGATTTTCTGAATCCACCCATTTCCTTCCAGCGTTTCTATCCTGGCACTCAAGTTAATGAAAATGAAGAAGTACCTGTATGAAACATTACTGACTGCTCAGGAGGAGCTGTATCCGTTTAGGGCTGTGATATTCCCCCGAGAAGACAGAGGATTAATGAGCCTGGTGTCTTACTAGTGTCGACTTTGCGGATGTCTGGGCGAGAGCCGTTGATGATTTTGTGTCCGGGTCCGTTGCCGTACATCAGTGTGGTGTAAGGCAGGAAGTCTGAGGCCCACAGGGGAGATTTACCTGGCAAAAACCAAAACCCACCAAACATTATCTCTGATTTATCGTTTTCATTTTTTTTGTGTATTCTCCCTGCCTTAAAGAGCTTTGTGTGAGATTGTGTCACACACACACACACACACACACACACACACACACACACACACACACACACACACACACACACACACACACACACACACACACACACACACACACACACCTCCACCCCACGGAGCTGAGAGAGGTGTACAGCTTGTTGAGTATCTCTGCGTTTCTCTCCAGATGAGCCATTAGCCAGGCGAGTCTCCCCGCTGATGAAGAGCTCAGAGTTTCACAAGCACATTAATCACTGCTGAGGAGGAGGAGGAGCAGGGTGAGGAAGGGGGGAGGGGGTAATATAAGGACATGACAGGAGCATAGAAAGATGGGCACAGCAGGACTTAACACTCACGTTCAGGCAACACGGGCTTTGAAGGCTGGTCCTGTATGTTTGTGGGCTGAGTGTTTAAAGATATCATAGATGCTTCCTGAGGTCTGATTTATTTCTATTCAAACCCTGGAAACTCATAAAAGTGGGCATTCTTCCTTTTGGTTTCCCTTTAAACATTTCAGAGATTGGCAAAGGGCCGATCTCCCATTGTTGAAGACGGTTATTGATATCTGTGAGTTCAGTGCGGTGCAGATTCAAACGATAACACCCTCATCTTCTATTTTACAGGAGGTGGTCTTTATCGGTCCGCTGTGTGGTAACAACCGGTGCTGTTACACAACCACCGGCAGAGAGAGTGGGGGGTTTTGACTCATATCGGTCATGTTTCCAGTTTTAGAAAGACACCCAGTATGATCAGTAGGGTTTATTTTGTGCTTTTTGGAGGGGATCCAGGAAAGAAGAAAGAAAGAGGGGAGTCACATTTTCACAAAATGTCCAGATTTCTCCTAGACTGACCACAAAGACGGTTCTGTTAGTTGGATCCTACAGGGTGTCCAGGCCATGGCGTAATAACAGAGATGATTATTAATTCCTTTAATGATGACCTACTATTGGTAGCTACTCAGTGTCAAGTCTGGCTGATCATGGTGGGCAGCCTGAACCCATAATGCCAGGGTTGGTTTATCATCTCAGTCCATCCCTGCTATACACATACTGTTTTAAATTACCCAGAACACACAAAAGCCTTTTGGGTTTACCTTTGTTTTCGTTCATAATTTGAACATTTAATACTGCGTGTCATTTCTAAAGGGGTCCTTTGTGTGGCTATCCCTGTAGAGGTGCACCCCTCCCCCAGGGCTAGCCTAATGAGTTTAAATTAAAGCAGCTAAATGAAAGTCAGCCACCGTGCGCCTTTATGACATGCCAAAACTTCTATCGTTCGAATACATAAACGGTCCTTCATTAAAAAAAAAAAGAAAAATGACAAACGATACTCGACAGGTAAACCAATAAAACCAGTCTGACCAATCCACGAACGTGGTTCATCTCAGGTTTCAAGCCTAAAGGTAAAGCAGAGTGAAGAGTGATGGAGAGAAGACAGAGAACTGACGGCAGAGAGGTAAAGAACAAACAGGGTCGATAAAGAGACGTTCCAAAGGGAGATTAACAGGTGAGAGAAGACCGACGGAGGAGAGGAAGCTTAAAGGAGAACGATGTGCGAGCGAGCCAGGCGTCACGGTGGATGTCCAGAGACAGGCAGGGAGGAGAGAGACGGGGAGGAAGCGAGGGACTGAAATAGAAAAGGAGAGCAAGAGAACGGCTGCCAGCTAGATGTGTTTACCAAGGCTGTAATTGCAGGAGAGAGAAAGCAGAGGAAATGTCAAGCTGCTGGTGGCAGAGGAACACGGAGGCGTCACACACACACAGACACACACACACACACACACACACACACACACACACACACAGCAAGCACAGAAAGGTGAGGTTCCCTGGGGATGTACACACACCACCGAGAATCTGGTGGGGGACAGGGGAAGGATTCCTCTCATCATATTCATACGAGGCATCAGTTCGTACTTACCCAGAATGCTCTGCCCTCGAAATGGGTATCCATTGAACGTGACGGGGTGGGAGTGGTCGGCCATCACAATAGTGAGCGTCTCATCCTCTTTGGTGAGTTCAAGACCTCTGGCGATGGCGTAGTCCAATGCCACCGCCTCGTGGAGCGCCATGAAGGCCCGGCCGGCGTGGTGGGCCTGGTCGATGCGTCCACCTGACCACACGGAGAGGTGGTTATCTCGATACCACTAACTACTCTCATGTCTATGTAAGCTTGATATATTTTGCTCAGAAGCTGAAGATTTTTAAAGAAAATAGAGATTAAATAGAGACTTGGAGAACTGGGTACAGGGAAAGACATGGCTTCAGATTATGTACCTGATAAAAATAGAAAAAGAATGACATCCACACTCCTTAAATATTAAATTACTAATGTTCTTTAAAAGAACAAGGTCTCCCATGTTCATTAAATAGATTCCTGAGCCTGTCCTTCCAATGGCCAGAGAACTAAAACTCATGCAACTCATTAGTGATTTGTGAAGCAGTTCTGACCTGACTTTGACTCATCCCGACGGACTTGGAGAACACTTGACTCTGACTTGTGTGAAATTACTAACATGATTTACATCCAATTACCTGTTACACTTCTCCAACTTCGATAAATTGACTTGCAACTTGTCTCATTTCCGATTAAACTTAAATTGACATGAAATTATTGACTTGAGACTTGTATCAGATGTTCAAGCACCTTGAGATTCAACTGTGACCTCCTGTCTTAAAGACTTAACCGTGATATGTCCTGAATACTTGACTTCAACATGTCTTGAATGACTTTAGACTTGACCCTAACTTGTCTTAAATGTCGTGAGACTTGACTCTAACTTGCGCTAAACGACTTCAGACCTGAGCAATCAACCCGTTTTCCTGTGGGAGACTTGGCCCCAGACTTTGAGGTGTTGATTCTGATGCAGGCCGGCTCACTCTGGGCTGCAGACAGCGCTTGTGAATACTGAACAGAACCGCATCATCAACGGTCCTGAAGATCCCAAAGCGGAAAGTCTACAAACCTCTACTGACCGTGAAGTTCACAACCAGAAAAGACGACCTCATCTATACAAAAATACTGACACAACTTGGTCGTGTAGGGTTCTAATGTTGTGTATCAACAGCACCATACTACCAATACCCCAAGTTACATGATTACGGGGTATTAGATCGCAACTTATTATAAAAATCATTTAAGAACAATATCCAGCAGAGAATTTTAGATAGTTTTTGCTGGAAGTTCGTGGTTTTTTTTTTTCATATATTAATTCAACTTGAGGACATTTTTCAGCTTCCGTCCTCTCCACCATCCACCATCCACGAAAAGTGAAGTAGACTCCAGTTAATAGGTTGTGGTCTCAGCGAGCTGTCAGTGATTGGGTGCACCATATGTCTGCTTCTATTTATACATTTGCCTGTTATTTTAAAGTCATTGTGAAGACACTCTCTGGCACCGTGGAGTCCCCAGGCGACTGCCTCAGATTAAAGGAGGGATAGATGAGGGGGGGGGGGGGGGGCGAGGTGGCCGTGAGCTGTATGCTGAATCAATGTCAAAGCATCCAATCCACTGTCGGTGTGTTCCGTTTTCTTCAACAGAGCTGATTCCATGATGATCACCTCACACCAACTCAACCTCAGCACCAAAATCAGTACTTAAAAATGCAAACTATTAATGTTTTAGCAAATCTGAACAATCGCCAGTGTGAGCTTTAAGTTGCCACCTTAATTGTGACGACGGATCAATAAACTTATTGATCCGTCTTGATGATGCACATGCTCCTTCTCTATTTTTTGCAGAAACCGTCACCTCTCTGGAGACGTCCTGATTTGACATTAGACAAATGAAGCTGTTGTCCTCACCCTCCACTAGCAGGAAGAAGCCTTTGGGGTTTTTCTGGAGGATGCGGATGGCCTTTTCTGTAGTTTCCACGATGGATGGGTCCATATTCGGATCTCTCTCCGCCTCGTAGCGCAGATCGCCTGGTTCGAACAGAGCTGGGGGAGAACAGAAGGACAAACCAAATCCAAAAATCAAGTTTTATCCACCCACAGTGGAGCTGTGGTTCAAAGGGAAATCCTTCCTGCACCTACAACTATTTCCAGCACACAGGAAGTGAGAGAAAAATCCACGCCGTCCAAAAAAGAACACACAGAAGATGCAGAGACATTGACATCATGATACTCTACATTGAAATCAATCTAACGCTTCCTGGCCGGCGTCAATTCACCAACTTCCTGTTGAACATCCTGCAGCATTTGGCAGCTAAAAGATTCATATTTTTAACTCAGGAGTAAAAGGAGGGGAATTATATTTACCATTAACACACAGAGAGGCAATAAAACGGCGAAAGGCTGACGCCTTCACTTCTGTCCTCGTCAGCAGAACTGAGTGCTGACCCGAGGTTTGTTAAAGGATAGAAGCTATGAATGTTTTTTTTGCTGCATTAATCTTTAATGTTCATGTCGTGTCCTTATATATAAAAGCATCAAATTACACCAGTGAACCGGGGGGCAAATAGAGAATTAAAGATACCCACCCATGAGGTAGTCGGTGGTCTCAGGGTCAACAGCATCGAAATCTGTTCTGTTCCACACATAGTGGGCTACCTGTGTTATAAGAGCACACACACACACACACACACACACACACACACACACACACACACACACACACACACACACACACACACACAGGACACACACACACACACAGGACACACAGACGCACACAGGACACACATGAATGCGATGGTGACAGTAAATCGTCTTTCTGATTGGATGAACTCATCTTTCCCATCATGAGTCACATCTATTATAATTATATAACAGTATTTTTTCTACCCTGATAATGTTGAGTAATTATTGACGTATTGAAGTCTGTATTGTACGATTGAAAGACAAGGTGAGTGTGTAACACTCTATTCATCTGACTTCTGGGTGACGATATTGATTATACATATTGTACATGTGATTAAATCAATTAAATCATTTAAATTTCCCTTTGTAAAAGTGAATAAATTTACTTATACAAAGAGAAATGACGCTCAGACATACTGTTATTTATAGTATCTATACAAACATTCTGATCATTAGGTACAGACATACTGGAATATTCTCTAAAAATCCTTCCAGACTAAAACAATGTAATTAAATGTCATTTTATTTGTGAAGACCAATGAAAAATGTAAAATCAATTTGTTTAATTGAACAAAAGTCAAATATCCATCTAAACATGTGGTTAAAAGTCATTAAAAGTCTCCTTTTCATCACTGTAATATGAGTATTTGGTGGAATTAAATCTCCACCCAAGTGAGATTAAACGATGTATTTGATAGTAAACCATGTGATTGAGGTTTTAAGGATGTATTTATAATATAGATATTGACTTATATTCTGAATTCAAAGCTGAAACATCTTGTGTGCCTTAATAAAAAGATTTTTTAAGCTGTGATCTTTGATATATAGATCCCAAAATTAAAGATGCACTCACTTCAGCGTTTAGATTTCACACCTTGCTGCCTCTCATTTCACATTATTTGGTGATTTTTACAAACTCCTGTTTTTTGCGACTGTCGTTGTGTTTTTACCCACCGATTATCCAAAAAAGCGTTACCTTTCCTATTTTCATGCTCTGCCACTCTTGGATGAGGTTGCGTCCGTCTCTTCTTTTACCCCTGGAGGAGTAATCTCTGGGGTATTCAGGATCTTTAGTACCCCGAGGGGTCATGTACTTTCTTCCACCACCGATGATGACCTGAAAACACACATCCAGATATAATAAAAAAAAACCCAAAGAAAGAGAGCCAAAGTGCCGATTGGAGACTGAACCTCACATCTATATCTGTGTTCTTGAGCAGCTGGGATGCGATGTCGGTGCAGCCGTCCTTCTTGGCGGCCTCCGGCATGTCGGCGTCGCTGTACCACTTCCTGCTGGCGCTGTGGGCGTAGCTGGTTGCCGGGGTGGCGTGTTGCACTCGTGTGGTCGTCACGATGCCGACGGACTTACCTACAAGGTCGAATTGTTTCAGGCTCAATGCAGTCGGGCTTTTTCTGCAGCATCTTAACAGGTCTGATCTGAGCAGCTCGCCAGGCCGGCGTTGAGCCATTAATCAACACCCCCTCACCCCCACCCCCCCGCAGGTATTGTTTATTAGGATTATTTTCATATCTAGGATAGTAGCTGTCCTCCCAACCACCTTGATGCTCAGCATCGCTCTATTATACTTCCTTAAAGCCCACTGGGGACACCCCAGGAAAGATAGCAAAGGACTCCTCCTTGGGGTGGGGGGGACAAATGTGCTGGAAATTACAGCGACTGCACCAATTTTCACTTCGATTGCATCATTTTCCTTCCAAATCCATAAATGTAGATTTGAAATGTTCCAATGAAATAAAACATCGAATTGACACCCTCCCTCCCCCGGCCTGCAAGGTGACGCACACACGCGGGACATAATGCGTCGTCTTTATTAAAAACTAAAAATGATTTCCTTCTACTGAGCCGTTACACACACACAGACACACACACACACACTTACAGTGTAGTGCCATGCTGGGGGTCAGGGCCACACTGTGCTGCCTGTGTGTTTCGTACAATATTCATGGTCACTGATAAGAGGAACGTGATAAGAGCTCAGGTGCTTCCTGTGCAGGGTATTACTCTGCAGCTTTACCTATGGCTGCAGGCTGCTGATGCTCCAGCCCCCCCCACCTTCCCACCTCCCCACCCTGGGGGCCCCAGTATTACCGCTCCGATGCTGCACTGCGACTCAGAGCAGAGCGCTCAGCCGTAAAATCGAGTTGTGCTGAAGCCGGAATCTGACCTGAGAGATTTCTCTTTGTCAGGAGCCAGAATTAAAGCGTGGTAGCCACCGGCTCGCTGACAAAGAGACACAAACTGCGATGACATCCTGTCGTTTCATCCCATCCTTATTGTCCAAATCCATTTATTTGCACAATACTGTCAGTAGAGCAACATCTAAAGCCGTTCCTTCAGCTATTATAGAGTATAATAGGTTTCCCTTAGCAATTAATTCAAGCATATGTTCTCATTCTACAGTAGGTGTGCAGGAGAAAATGTTTTTATGTACTTTTACATATATTACATCAATTGCCATCTGGTACATTCATGTTTTATTCACATTTACCGTGGCTTTAAGGAGCAGTTTGTCATGTTAGTCTAATAAATTAATCATTGCTTAGTCTGTTTCTTCCTTTAACTTGGATGCAAAAGTCCGATTGGCTTCACGGTTTCATATTCAATTGAATCGGTATATAATAGGTTGTCTAATCATCTAATCCAGCCTGATTCTTAATTATTCAAACTCAGATTAACTGGCAGTAGGAGGATGGACCCATCAGACCAGTCAGCTGCACCATGTTTCAGAGAAACTTATTTAAATCTCAGTTACATCAAAATTTACTGACAGTGTCGGTAATACCAGCATCAAACTTTAATTACACTGAAATAACTGAAAATGTGCTGAATTCAAACGCTAAAGCTTCTCATCACCTGAGAGCCAAATTACAATAAAAATTAAAAGTGTCATTCTGCTTTCTGTGTTATAAAAAAAGGTTTTTCCCCAGTTGTTTGGAGAAAATGTCAAACTCTTTGATGGAAAAAAGATTAGTTTTTTGTTTAAGATGGAAATAATAGGGCAAAATTACCCACAGTGTATGTGGGAATATATTTTTAGTTCACCAGATTGTCATTAAGATCTGGATCCGCATCAAATTCTATATAGTTTTAGTCCCTAAAGTTGTTCCTTTCATCAAAGTATTCATTGTGAATATTCATTTTCAAATTATTTTTGAAAAAATGGCAAAAAGACGCTTTTCTTCATAATTTTTGAAGTAATTGCAAACATAAGTTTCCTGGATCGGTAGCTATAGTGAGAATATGATGGAGTTAAAACTTCAAGTAATTTGGCTGAAAATTTCCAAAGTAATCCTTCTGAGAAACAAACAAGCAGGAGAACAGACACGGATGAAAACACCACCTCCTTTGGCATCGCCAACAAAAGTCATCTCCATAACCTAAATGTCACCAAAAACAATGTTAGACTCTGTTCAATTCAGTAGAATTACAAATACTGGTGTGGAATATACAAAAAAACAGGAGTGAGTTCAGATAGTTCTGCGTCTTTGTACGAATTGTATTTTAATTTTGTTTAAGCGCAGTAGTTTTATTAATTGTTCTGTGGTCTTACCGGCGTCTTTAGCCCACTTTAAGATGGACGTGACCTCGTTGCCCTTCTGAGACTTGCAGATTCCGTTGCGAGCCGCTGCGTTGACCCCGATCGTGTTCAGGTTGGTTTTCACCCCACAGAGGTACGCCGTGGCCGTGGCAGCGCTGTCCGGGATCTGGAAGTCCACACTGTAGGTCTGCCAAATATAGAATACAGTACAATATAATACTAATAATAATAATACTAATAATACTAATACTAATACTACTAGTACTAATTATAATACTAATAAATAATAAATAATAAATAATAAATAATAAATAATAAATAATAAATAATAAATAATAAATAATAAATAATAAATAATAAATAATAATTTAATAATAATAAATAAAATATAATAATAAAATATAATATTCATTTTCTGAACCGCCTCTTCTACATTCGTGGGTCACGAGGATTGCTGAAACCCATCCCAATAGACTTATGGGAATTATGTGGCATCGCACAGCCACACAAAAGACAAACAACCACTCACGCACCCACTCACAATCTAGAATATAATATAATACAATACAATAGAATGTAATATAATATAATATAATATAATATATAAATATATACATATATTTGTAGATAACGGTAACTAGAAAGTTAATCCCAGCTCAAATGAGGACATCAGGTGTTTTGGGGGAAAAAAAAATAGTTTTTTGCTTAAGATGGAAATAATAGGGCAAAATTACCCACAGTGCGTGTGGGAATATATTTTAGTTCACCAGATTGTCATTAAAATCTAGATCCGCATCAAATTCTACGTAGATTTAGTCCCTTAAGTCCGCTGTTATTGGTTCCAGAGGGGGGAGGCTACACCCTGGACTGAGCACCAGTTTATACAATCAACAGGTGATTCAGTCATCCTTCCACCTGTGTCACACATTATTGGGTGGTGGGAGGAAGCCAGATGTGTGTGTTACATGTGTGTGTGTGTGTGGGGGGGGGGGGCATCATGAGTGGATGTGGCCACCGTACCTTTGCTAGTCCCACACTGGGGAACGTGTCCATGGTCATCACCGTCTCCTCCCCTGTCTGGTTCTGCAGCTGTCCCTTCAGGATACGAGCTGCTGTGTAGGTGGTGATTCCCATACCTGATACACACACACACACACACACACACACACACACACACACACACCTGCTTGTATTCACGCTCTACCCATCTGACCATGAAGGTTGCGTCAGCTACCATCTCCGAGGAAAAACAGGATGTTCTTGGCCACGTTGGTGTTGAGCTTCCTGTCCAGCGCTGACTGCAGCGTCCTCCGGGCCTGTGACCGCCAGAACTCCGGGTTCTCCTCCTCAACTAGAGGAGGACACACAGATAAGATTGCAAAACATTTGTGAGTTCAAAATTCATTGATGCCTTTGGGGAAAGGTTGTAAAGTGGAACAAACAAAGGAGCAACTACAGCACAAAAAACTGCAGATTAAAGCACAACAATCGTGCATCTTTGTGTTTTTTTAACAAACCTCCACCTTGTTCAACCCGGTGGGATTCGAAGGTTTCCATGTATGTTTGCAGCTGTCATCACATATTCTCTTATCTGCTACAGTACATGTCTGTGTACCGTAACAAGTAGTTTGATACAGCGGTCCACTAACAAGCAGTAAACGCTGATAGCAGCCAGTTGCACAACTCCACAAGTACTGAGTGTGCTGATTTGAAAAGTTTGGACACCCCCCTAAAAGAGGAGGAAGCCGGGGAGGCGAATAACAAAAAAACGTAAACAATGAAAAATTCCAATTCCAATTCAATGGTTTCCTCATGTCACAAGCTTCTTCAGGCTCAGCAGAGTTATCAGCCGCCACCGCCACCACCAGTCTCAGAGTGCTAAACTTATTTTCTGATAGACGGATTATCATTATTATTATAATTATCTCTTATAATGAGCAAGCATCTTATTGATTTTCAGTTTAAATGTAAGTGGAATAATATTTAATTCAGCAGTAGGATTCAGCAGGAAAAAAATATTTTGGAATATTTGGAGTTTTCAGACATCAGCAAAAAAAGTGTTTAAACCAATATACAAAATGAAGAGTGAACAACACAGATATTGAGCTTTTTTTTTTTTTTTTTTTGGTCATACCTTTGGCATTTGTCAATCCAAAGTCAAGCAGCAGGACAAGCGCCAAGATGGTCCCTTTCTTCAGCTCCATGGCCAAGTTCAGGCAGGAGAAGAGCTCCTCTAACTTCACCAGAGATCAGCTCTCCAACTGAAATAGCATCACCGATCACACCGGCTGCCAGTCGATAACAGCAGGTCATAAATGCATAATGACCCCAGGGCATCTGGCAAATTTATGACCTTTGACTTGAAAAGACTGTTTTGCAAAATAAATCTCACAGAATGAGACAGTAAAATGACGCAAGGCGGTTATTCTCACTGCGCCACTTTGATTGAGTGAACAGTTTAGGAAATTACTCAAATTCAGTGGATCATGTCTTCTTTTTTTTTGTATGTGTGTGTTTATGTGTGTGTGTCTTAATCATAAATGCGCTGTATCTGACAGATAATGCAGCGGGGAATGGCGTTATGTAAGTGATCAACACAGAGTCCACGGGGGACAAACAAAAACGCAGACATCCATCTTTTGCTGAATGCATTAAAATGAGAAATGAGAGTGATTTGTACAACGGTCGTGTTGGGGTTTTTTTTTTTTTTTTGTTTTTTTTTTTGCTGGATCGCTCATCCGTCGCAGATGGCGGTTAAAAACGAAGAGGCCGTACCAAAAGCCTGCTTTTACATCTGATTCAACAGGTAGCAGTAGCCACGTGATGATGGGACATTCATCACAGATAATTTCAGTCCCTAATGTTCATAATGAGATCTCTGATTAGTCTGAGAATGAGAATAAACCACTAATGATGACGACTGTGGTTAATTGTTCGTATGCTAAATGAGTGTTTGGGTAACTCTTTCTAGGACGACCGTATCTATTGTGTCTTATGATGTTGTTAATAAAGAATTATGTTGAACTACAATACATTATGAGTACACTCATAAAGATGCGTCACGTCAATATATTACAGGTTTACGTCGTTAATAAGTTCCAGGAGACGTAAGTCTAGTTGAATGCACTTAAATAATCATTCCCAGTTCTATATTGTAATTTATTAATGAATGCATTTCAATAATATTTAATAGAAATGTAATGTAAGCTAAGAAACAATTGAATTGCATTTTTTAATATAGTACAGAGACTACGTGGTCTCGTCTTCAGCTATTTCTTACTCATTGTGGGTCAAGGGGGTTGCTACAGGCTAATAATATATGTTTTTATTATTATATATTGTACAGTAGCATGATATTATGTGCTTTTAACAGGTTATTAATATTTGTGGCAGACAGACGTAAAGTGGAGTAAAATAACGTAAACTTGACTTTTATTTTTCCGTGGTTTTTTTTTTTTTTTTTGAAAACCGACGTATAATCGAGAACGACGTAACTCCAAACGACATAAAACCAAGTTTTACCTGTGATCTGCAGTCGTTTCTCATCATTCAGCCAAACGCACTCGCTGTTGATTCGTTCACTTACTTTGGACTAAATGTCATCATATCAGAGCTTCAGAGGAGGTTTTGTGATGGAGGGCTGTGTTTTCTCCTTTGCTGTTTTTAAAGGTTAAAGCCGTTTGATGAAGTATGTCTAATTATCACAGAGGGAAGAGGCAGGAGATGTGGTGTAAAGCGCTCACAGGTGGTGCGCTGATAAAACAGTTAAAATATCAGTTTTCCCTGTTTAACTCACATCCATGAGGTCAGAACTTCTATAATGGAAGTTGTCTCAGGCAGGGAAACGTAGTTCATCCTGAATCATGAGGTTTTTCAGAATATTTTTTCTTAAGTTTCCAGCCGTGGCCATAAAATCTTAATCTCTTAACCCAGATAAGAGGTCACATGATTAAAATCACATGACTTCATTCCTTTCTGCATGCTTGAATCTTGGACGGCAGTAAAGGTTATGTTGGAAACAGAAATTGTGTGAAATGACTTTCAAATCATGTCGGCCCAAACAAATTTTTCATTGATTTAATTGTTTGGAGAAGAAATATTACGATTTTATGGTTTCATAAATTCATGTTTGCTCTCTTTACTCCAAATTTGACTCCACACTTTAGAGGCCATGTGTCCCACCATCAGGCTGGGTGACCTTTCCAGCCATCTTTACTTTGTTGATGATGAAATAAAAAAGAAAAATGTGATGGATGTAAGTTTTAGTTGCTCTGTTATAAACAGAAACCTGATTAATAGCAGAGACGTGAACTTTAATCATCAAACTGATGTTCTTACATGAACCTGTCTGTCAGGATGTGAAGTCCTGTCGGCGGCGTTGGTGATGGAGAAGCCGAGCACGTCGTCACGGCGAGCCGTGGATGGGAGCGGAAGTGGCTGACGTGTTGTCACTGACGCCGGTGAGGAGACGTGACCACACTACCCCGTCCCCACTGGGGGTGGCACCCGCCGGCCAGCGGGGGCGGCCGACTGTTGCCCTGCAGCCATCTGCTGCAGAGTCGTGATTCACCATGGCATATTGTGGGCCTGTTGCTTTACAACGGCGCCGAAAAAGAAAAAGGTCACGGCGGCAGGTTGTCTGGTGTGATGATGTCGACTCATCATCTCATTGAAACCATCAAAAATAGTTGTGTTTGAGGAGTAAGTAAGTGTGCAGGAATGGGGAGGAGGGAGGAGGCCGAACCCGGAGAGGAGAACACACACAAGTCACCACGTAGCTCACAGGCTAATTTAGAGAACACTGGTTCAATAGGAGTGTTATAAAATAATGAAAAGATGCTATCAAATGAACTTCAGTCATATAACTGATAAAGTTCCAAACTTTAGAGGTAGGTGGAGCTGAGATGTTATTAAATCAGCACTAATGGAAAACAGTAGTTACACTTGAGAAGCAGGCGAATGAAGAAACTTTGAACTAAACAGGAAGTGATGAATGCATGAAAGACTGAAGACCTAAAAATGAAATATTTTTTGCTAAATAACAGTATTAATAATCAATAATCTGCAGCTAAACAGAGCAGATCCTGCAAACATGAAACAGGTGTCTTTCATATTCCTGTTTCAGGAAATAATACCGAGAAGAGCTTTTAGTGAATTCAAGGATGCTCCAGTCAAAAGGTCATGAAAGGTCAAAGCAATCCAGTCCAGAACGGTTCACACTGCATGTGTGTGTGTGGATCCAGAACGGTTCACACTGCATGTGTGTGTGTGGATCCAGAACGGTTCACACTGCACGTGTGTGTGGATCCAGAACGGTTCACACTGCATGTGTGTGTGTGTGGATCCAGAACGGTTCACACTGCATGTGTGTGTGTGTGGATCCAGAACGGTTCACACTGCATGTGTGTGTGTGTGGATCCAGAACGGTTCACACTGCACGTGTGTGTGTGTATCCAGAACGGTTCACACTGCATGTGTGTGTGTGGATCCAGAACGGTTCACACTGCATGTGTGTGTGTGGATCCAGAACGGTTCACACTGCATGTGTGTGTGTGGATCCAGAACGGTTCACACTGCACGTGTGTGTGTGTGGATCCAGAACGGTTCACACTGCATGTGTGTGTGTGTGGATCCAGAACGGTTCACACTGCACGTGTGTGTGTGGATCCAGAACGGTTCACACTGCATGTGTGTGTGTGGATCCAGAACGGTTCACACTGCATGTGTGTGTGTGGATCCAGAACGGTTCACACTGCATGTGTGTGTGTGGATCCAGAACGGTTCACACTGCATGTGTGTGTGTGAATCCAGAACGGTTCACACTGCATGTGTGTGTGTGGATCCAGAACGGTTCACACTGCACGTGTGTGTGTGTGGATCCAGAACGGTTCACACTGCACGTGTGTGTGTGTGGATCCAGAACGGTTCACACTGCACGTGTGTGTGTGTGGATCCAGAACGGTTCACACTGCATGTGTGTGTGTGGATCCAGAATGGTTCACACTGCATGTGTGTGTGTGGATCCAGAACGGTTCACACTGCACGTGTGTGTGTGTGGATCCAGAACGGTTCACACTGCATGTGTGTGTGTGGATCCAGAACGGTTCACACTGCAAGTGTGTGTGTGTGGATCCAGAACGGTTCACACTGCATGTGTGTGTGTGGATCCAGAACGGTTCACACTGCACGTGTGTGTGTGTGGATCCAGAACGGTTCACACTGCACGTGTGTGTGTGTGGATCCAGAATGGTTCACACTGCACGTGTGTGTGTGTGGATCCAGAACGGTTCACACTGCACGTGTGTGTGTGGATCCAGAACGGTTCACACTGCACGTGTGTGTGTGTGGATCCAGAACGGTTCACACTGCACGTGTGTGTGTGTGGATCCAGAACGGTTCACACTGCATGTGTGTGTGTGGATCCAGAATGGTTCACACTGCATGTGTGTGTGTGGATCCAGAACGGTTCACACTGCACGTGTGTGTGTGTGGATCCAGAACGGTTCACACTGCATGTGTGTGTGTGGATCCAGAACGGTTCACACTGCACGTGTGTGTGTGTGGATCCAGAACGGTTCACACTGCATGTGTGTGTGTGGATCCAGAACGGTTCACACTGCACGTGTGTGTGTGTGGATCCAGAATGGTTCACACTGCACGTGTGTGTGTGTGGATCCAGAACGGTTCACACTGCACGTGTGTGTGTGTGGATCCAGAACGGTTCACACTGCACGTGTGTGTGTGTGGATCCAGAACGGTTCACACTGCACGTGTGTGTGTGTGGATCCAGAACGGTTCACACTGCACGTGTGTGTGTGGATCCAGAACGGTTCACACTGCATGTGTGTGTGTGGATCCAGAATGGTTCACACTGCATGTGTGTGTGGATTCAGATAAGAAGTAAATCAAGGATTTCAGGAATTTTCATGAAACATGAGTTGAAATGTGTCTTTTTAATGAGGCGGATCTATATGACAATAAATTCCTATGAAAATAGAGTATACAGTATATCAAGAAATATATTAATGGTGTAATATAGAAGGTGCAATAGCGCCCTCTAGCGTATGTAGAGTGGAGAATAATGAAAGTCAGTGAGTGGGAGGAAGAGGAGGTAGACAGTCTCTGCCTCATTCTGAGCTGAGGCTCAAACCTGTTTTATAGTTTGTATTAACATCATATCACTAGATTAAGATTATTTCCTGTGGATGTTGTAATAAAATATAAATGCCATCAAAACCTGTCCTTGAACTTTGAATATCTGCAGCAAAAATTCAATTACAAAAGAACCGCTGGATGACAGTGAGACGCTGTAATGGAACCAAGCACACAATTATTACAAATTCATTTCCTGGACGCCCAAACCACATCAGCCAATGATTGAAAATGATGACCCCAGTGGTGCTGGAGGGGTCACGGAAGCAGCTCTTACAAATTACAAATTGTTGATTTATTTTGTGCTGAATCGCAAACACCAACGTCTGCTTGACAAAAGGAAATACGTTGGGGGGTGGGAGTTGGAAAGAAATACTTCAACCACACAGGATGAGATTAAAAAAAATAACTGTGCAAAACATATTGGTACCTATGGAAGAAGTAGGACTCTAAAGTGGTGCCAGGTGACCTCTCACCTGTTTTGACCCTCATCAAAAAGGCTTCTGATGTGAATCTGTTGTGTAGAAGAATCTGAGAAGATCTGAATCTG
This sequence comes from Antennarius maculatus, assembly GCA_013358685.1. Lineage (NCBI taxonomy): Eukaryota > Metazoa > Chordata > Actinopteri > Lophiiformes > Antennariidae > Antennarius > Antennarius maculatus. The sequence continues at coordinate 23,443,702 of CM023613.1, forward strand.
AGTGTTTTTTTATTCTAGATTATCAGAAATAATCAACGGCCTGCAAATGTTGACCTTCTTATTCTCTGCTGAAGTCATGTTTGCTCCGTTCACACACTCTTCTGGACCAGGATGCGTTCAGGACTCGTCCAGCTCAACCACTCTTTCTATTTAGGGCTGAGTGTTGAGGCCAATACACACACACCCCCCCCCAACCCCACATCGACTTAAAAAGCGCCGACTTTGACTGTCATCCACAAATAAAGTCAGAATGCGGTCTTATTCATGGACGTTGGATGTTCCAGTGATTCACAGAGAAGCTTTTTGTGGAACTCCCGGGCGACATCCCAGGGCGATGGTTTCTGCAGTTTGGTTTCCAGGAGAGACTCCAGCGAGTCCGACCTGCGTGTTTGGGATGAGAGTGAAGAGAGGAGGATAATCACTGCAGGTCTGACATGGTGTCAGTCTGTCTGCTCCACATCCACGGTGGTTTTACTGGTGTTCTCAGCTTCTCATTTAATTTCATATCCATTCCATTAAGTTTTGTCTTATTATGATGGAAAAACAGCTTTACATTGAATAAAATTCTTTCCATACTGTTGTCATATTTCATTGTGTGCCAGAGGTGCAATATTTTTCTAATCTAGCATTACCAGAAAATATGATTTTTGTATTTACAAGCAAGACGTGTAAAGAATTGTTTCATTAAAAAACCTCTGATGATGATGATAATAATAATAATCAGAACCACGGCTTTTATCAACAAATGCAGTTTGCTTTTAATTTTAACAGAAGTTAAATTCCTGGAAAGATGTGTTTGGAAAGCTGAAGTAAAAATTATTTTATGTAGATTTCAGGTGATTCTTTTTTTTTTTTTTTTTAAAGCCTGTGTGACATAATTATGTGAGTTTACATCAGGCAACAAGCAAAGAACTAATAATGGATGAGAGGGAAGCGACTCTGGTGAAGAGGAAGATGTTCCCTCCATCCCGTCTAAAAATCACATGTTTTCATTCCACAGTTTCTTCCTTCTGCGCTGCACCAGATTATCCAGCAGAGAAAATAAGTCCCACATGAGTGTTTGTGATTAAGAGTAACTGGGTCACAATTTCTAGGAAAGAGACATCTTAAGTTGAGTTTTAAAGAAACTGCTTAGAAAATAGATCAATAAAACGAAAGCTATAGCTTCCCTTAAAAGATCCAACATCACAAATAGAGAAACGGAACTCCCCATTAGATTACTATTAAATCAGAACTCAGAGAATTGATCGACAACAGCAGGAAAAATCTACCTAAAAAAACCAACAACAAAAGTTTGACAAACACATTAACTTTTTCTTTTTATTGGCAACAATCTTTATTATCTCTTCCAGTTTGGGATGTGAAAAGAGGCATTAACTTTCTTTAATTAAATATCTGTTTTAATAAAGTAAAGCAAAAAAGTATTTACAAATTTTCAATTAAACTGTAATCAATGATGGATTGGATAATTACAAGCACCTTCTGCCAGCTGTGGAGAGAAAATATAAATACAGGGAAAAAAAAAAAAAAAAGAGCAATTTTTTTGTCGGAAAAGAAAAAAAAAAAAAGAAGAATAAACAATCCGTCATGTTATTTACAGAACTCTGCTGAAATGCAGTTCCACTGGTGGAAGCAGAGAAGGCCTTAGGATTCGTACTGTAAGACTATTGTTCTAGTCTTTTCCTTTGAGTTCATCATTGACCGTATCCTTTTGTTTTTTTTTTCTTCCATTTGTCAATAACAATATTTTATATATTTTTAAAATCCCGCGTCAATCTGCGGCCCTCGCTCTTCTCTCTCCTTCTCAGTCCACAGTTTGAGTGTCGAAGCGCAGGAGATGAGTTGAAACAGACGCGCTTGAAAGGTATTCTGGGATTCAAGGTCGGGGGTTCGAGGGGCATCATCATCATCGTCATCATCATCCTTATCGTCATCATCCCCTTCCCCCTTGGCAGCAAAATAATCAATGTCCACTGCCCCCCTATTCTCATGAAGTCCATGTAAAATCCACAACCGTAGCTTCAAGCTCTTCTTTGAAATGTCCGTTTGTCAGCCGTCGTCTCCTCCTCTTTGTAATTTTCTGTTTTTTATTACAAAATATTACACTCCAATCATCCGACAACCAGGAGATAAAGAGAAAGAAAAAAAAAAAAAAAAACGCAACGCCGGCCATCTAACATGAGCGCGTGATGTAGAGCAAAAAACACTGTGCGTGTTACCACGACAACCGCCGTGCCGTGTCGGCAATGAAGTCATCAAAAATATAAATGTGAAGAGCTTTTTTTTTTTTGTTGTTTTTTTTTTAAAGTTTTATATTCATTTATTTATTTATTTATATGTGTGTTTTTATGTATATCTATACATACACACACACACACATATATATATTTATATCTCTGTTATTAAGCAAAATGTCTTTTTAATTGAGTTGCTGTGGCAAAAACAAGCCATTTGAAAACAGGAGATAAACCTCAATAAAGAAAAAAATAAAATACTGAAGGAATCATTATCTCCCATGGCTAATAATAACGCCTGTCAGCATCCTCTCTCTCTGTCATATCTACTCTCTATATTTAATCCTGCATTTTTATTTATTTCAAGAAAAGACATTCAATTGGGCAAGAAAAAAATCAAGAAACCCAAAAAAGCACACACACAAAAAATAAAAATAAAATAAAACATTACCTGATCGAACGTTCGATCCATAATACAATCTCTCCCAGTTGAAGAATTTTTTTTTTTTTTAATTTTTTTTTTTTTTTTTTTTCTGTTTATGCAGAAGGATTTTTTGCTGATTCAGCGTCGTCTGACTGAATCATCCACAGAGCTTTTGCTCCCCCCCACACACACCAACCCCTACAACCCCCCCCCCCCACCCACCCACCCCCAACTCCCACCAGTTCTCCCGGAGGTCCGAGGGGGCCCCTAGCTGTTGTCGGACTCGTCCTCGGCCTCGCGGAGCCAAGTGAAGAAGGCAGTGACGGATTTGAGGGCCACGCCCTTGCCCTGCAGCTCGGCGGGGTCTTTGCTCGACTCCCACTTGTAGAAGGCCTCCTCTTTAATGACGTCCTCGTCGTAGAGTGTGTCGAAGAACATCCGCAGCAGATCTGATAGAGAGAGAAAAAAAAACCCCAGATTTGTTTAACTATTCGACCAGCTGATAATAGAAGTTGTTTTGTTACTTAGAACCTCGAGATACGAGTTTAATCCGTTCCGTCAAACAACAAATCGCCATTTAAAAAAGCTACAATTGTTGTAATCCGTTTCAGACTTGTAAAAAACTTCTAAATTCTAACAACAAAATCATATTTCTATCAACCAATAGACACGCAGACTTTACCTGTGTAGAATTATATATAAGTTATGTAAAAAATGATAAAGAATGAAAAGAAACGCAAAAGTCACGAGAACACACGAGCTGCGTCTTTACTCGAGAACGAGATCCGGTCTCTCTGATGTTGTATCCATCCACTAGCGGTAGTGTATTGAAGTACGACTCTTGTATTTCAGATTTTTACGTGTTTGTTTAACAAAAATATTAACAGAGCGACGGCTCGAAACTCAAAAATAGAAATGGTATCTCGAGGTTTGACTGTACTTCACAGATGCTGACATTCGCACCATTAACTATGGACTTGACATCTGCACATCGTCAGTAAAACACGTCTCCCACAAACGTGACCGAGTAAATCTTTTCCATATCAAATCGCTCTGGTATGAATGAACTTCTGGGTGTGTCTGTGCATTAAAATAACGTCTACACGTAAAAACTGGTGGGTCTGGGTGGTTCCAGAAACAGCGACTCACTGGCAGGTTGCTCCATCTCCACCATCAGGGCCTGCAGGGCGTACAGCCCCTGCAGCTCCTTCTGCTCGTCCTTCAGGTATCTCTGCAGCAGCTTGGCCCTCAGCTTGATCTGCTCGCTGTCCAGCTTGTAGGGGTTCTCACCTGCAGGGAGACAAATTTAGGAAAACTTCACTAAACAGCTCCCAAACCACACGTTGTAGGAGTTAGAATGGACTTGACACGCGTCACCATGTTTACACTGGACTGTTATCTCGTAGCTGACACATCTGAAGTCATGCATTTCAATCCACACCGTCTCAGCCTGATTTTAGCTTTAACGGGGGGGGGGGGGTTGTAAAGGGGTAGCCGACTCACAGATGACCGCTGACTGACAGATGCACGTCATCAGGGCTCGAACAAACATGTTGGAGGAGATCTGCTGCTCGTCTAGGTTGGCCTGAAACGCAGAGATGGACGAGTTTACAGGAAACCAGAAAAGGAAACGAAAAGATAACGTAGAGTTGAGCGCATCGATTCAAGAGACAAAAATGCTGGTTTTATCTAATCATCACGGTCGATGTAAGGTCACGTACTTCACACACACACACACACACACACACACACACCCTAAGCTAGGAACACACACCTCAATCCAGTCGAAGAACCTCTCGTTGTCGGCCTTGTCCTGGATCAGTCTGTCCAGCTGCTTGGTCAGCTCTGAAGAGCTCAGCTCCTTCTTCTTGCTCTTCTCTGACTCGTCACCCAGTGTGAACTCCACATTCTAGTTACCATGGAGACGGGGCTTTACTGTCACACTATTCCACACGCTGCCAACGCTAAAGGGAGAACAAAAGCAGTCGGCGCTGACGCTGGAAGGAGAGACGCCTCACCTTTTCTGTCACAAATTTGTTGACATCTTCGTCTTCGGGGAGGAAGTCCTTCCACCGGAGGCCGGCGTCCCTCCACATCGTTCCCGCCTTTTTATGGCTCTGAGGAAGAAGACAGAGGCTGTGAGGCGACTGGTCAACATTCATCACGTCCGTATGAGCAGATATTAGTCTAAATGTTCAAGGATCCTTTCTTGTTTTTTAAACTTCACGGTGAAAAATGTTGAATTTTGTATGAGGAAGACTCAAAAATGCTTCATATTTTTGTAAATTCTCACCATTCCTTTGCAGAGGATGGTGAGGACGTGGACCAAGAGGACTCCAGCGACGCCCAGGGGGATCAAAGGCTTTGCAATCTCCCTGGAGGGGGCAGAAAGTCAACGGGGGTCAGGCAGAAAAACAGAAGCCAATCCTGAAGTAAATCTTCTCTTTCTACAAGCGCTCCCTAAAAGGTGAGGTGACGCCTGGAACTAACCTGAACAGTTGTCCCATGGGGATGCCCCCCTCGTGGAGCATGGGGGTGATCAGTTCTCCGAGGTACTGCCAGATGTGGGGGATGTCTATCGCCATGTCTTCAGCCATCTCCAGGGTTTCCTGAAGTCTGAGGAAAAAAACAAGACGAAACACAGAATGAACACGTTTCAGCCGCGGAATAAAAAGTGTGAAAACAACACTGAAGGTAACGAACCAGGAGGTTTGGTAATGTTACGAGTAAATCCAGATTAAGTAGAGTTTAATCCGTTCCGTGACTGAGATCTTAAGTCAAACATTTTCCAATTTAAAATACTTAAAATCATTTTCAGTCTTGTAAAAAAGACCCAAAACGCCCCAAATGATGAAAAAAAAATTTATTTTCATCAACCAATAGACATGCAGACTTTACCTGTGTATAATTAATTATATATACGTTACATAAAAAACGATAAAGAATGAAAAGAAACAAAAAAAGTCACGAGAACACACGAGCTACGTCTTTACTCCACCAACGAGAACGAGATCCGGTCTCACTGATGTCGTATCCATCCGCCAAATAGCGGTGTTGCCCTAAAAGACGGTTCGTATCTCACATTTTCACTCGTATGTCAAACAAAAATACGGGACGGAGCGACGACTCGTATCTCAAAACACTCGTATGTCAATCAGCTCGTAAAGCTCTGCTGACACACACAGGAGTTAGTTCCCAGTGAACCTCCTCATGGATTACTGTGACCGTTTATTAGATGAACTCCTTCATATCTATTGATTTGTTCTATGTGAAACTCAAAAGGCTCTTCTAACACACAACTGCAGTCCCTCTCTGACTGCATCACCCCCCCCCCCCCAGCGGGGGTAGGGGTAGGGGGGTGGGGCTCCGTACTGACCCTTTATAGTACTGCAGTGTTGGGAGCATGCCCGTCTTGATGAGCTGGTGCAGCAGCAGACCCATGTGCTCTCTGGCGATGGTGCTCCGCTCCAGCGTCGACTCCACCCCGGTTCGCACGAACACAAAGAGCATCTCGGTGCTGCCCATCTCCTGCACACACTGCAGAGCCTCCTGCACACACACACACACACACACACACACACACACACACACACACACACACACACACGGTTAGAAGGCAGCAGCAGATGAATCTGTCTTTAATACACAGGAAACAATGGATGCACTAGCTTCATTCTTCCCCTTCAGGTTTACGATCTTTGATAACGGGAACCCACAGTGTTGTTTTATCTGCTGCACAAAAACGCCGTTCAACCCACAATCCTTTGCAGTGGGTTTTATTGCGTAGCCGCTGTGGTAAATGTAAATGACACACGAATGTGGATCGGTGACAGGAGCGCGCTTCGTTTTCCTATCGGCGTTCTACCTTCATGTCGTTGATGTGCAGGTACTCCTCGATGATGGCGGTGGACTTCTTCGTCATCTCTTCCTCCGTCAAGGAAGGCTTGCTGGGGGGCTGGACGGGCGGGGGTGTGGCCGCTGCTTCCCGCTTAGCTGTCGGTAAAGACATTATTTGAATTCATGCTAACCGCCGCTGCGACAAACGTAATAAAAACAGTCCCTGCGTGTCCGTTGCCTTGGTTACGTCGCGCCGCGCCTACCGTTCTCTTTGCTTCTGGCTCTCTCTCTGCTCCCTCTGTCCCGGTCGTCCGTCATGCTCGCCACCCTGCGGACGGAGTCCACCGGGCCGCGATGCTCCCGCTCTCTGCTGCGCTCCTGGTTCTCCCGGCTGAAGCTGCGTTTGGTGACCTGCAGCCGATTCCGTTCACGGTGATCCGAGCGCTCGTCCCGTCTGTCGAATCGGTCGCCCCCACCGCCGCCGCCACCCCGATTGGAGCGGTCGTAGTTATCGCCGCGCTCTCGACTCGAGCTGTGCCTGCAGAGACGAAAACGTGTCAAAATAACGGAAACTTCACGTCTTGGAGGTCCTTGCTGATATTTGAGAGTTTGCGTCACGTTTCTGACCTCTGAGGAACCCGTCTGTCAGATTCCAGCGACAAGCTGGAGGAGGACGATGACTGCTGTAAGGCTGAGAAGCGGTTCAGAGTGCTGGTGGCGGGTCGGCCGCCTCCTTCCGAGCCTGAGCAGAAAAGAAAAACATTTTAAGTCTGAGTTATTTCGATATTTCCTGATTTCGACACACATCTGGTCTGGAAAACCTACCAGAATCTGCAGGTTTGGCGCTGGTGCCGCCGCTGCTGCCCTTACCCCAGCTGCCCCAGGTGCCTTTACCTCCTGGGGCAAGCAGCTGATTGTTGAGGTCAAGTACAGGAGTCTGGAAGAAGCGACTGATGCTGAAAAACTTTCTGCAGCGGCATCGAACACACCCCCCCCACCGGCTGAAACGTGGATGTTTCCTCCTACCTTGGTGATCTGTCTGAGGCGGGACGTGTCGATGGGTCGATTCTTGGAGATGGGCACCGTGTTCCAGCCCTCGTCCTGAGGAGGGGCCCCCCTTCCGGTGTTATGAGGGCCCCCGCGACCTCCGGGACCTCCTCCGCCCATCCTGCCTCCGGGGCCGCCGCTGGATTCCTTCTTGTAGCTGAGGGCCTGCACCTTCATCTGCTCCCGGTGCTCCTCCAGCTCGGCGTCTTTGTGGATCTGGTCGATGGTTTTGGGGCCCTGGTCGCCCCGCCGGGGGACCCAGTTGTTCTAGGATTGGGGGGGGGAAGAGACGGTGAATACAGAGCAGAGATTTCAATGTTTAATGGCGGCGTTTGGTCAACTGGTCGGGTCACGGAGGGAGAAACAAACAATCGTCACAACAGGAACAGCTGAGTTTATTTAAATGTCCCCCTGGCGCCGGGACCAGCGTGCACCAGAGCTGGACCTCCTCCCAGCAGGGGGCGGCGTTTGTTCGTACACCTGTGGGGTTCCTGTTATGATGCATCCATCTGTCTGCTGTACAGTCGGTCTCATTCCAACTGTGAGCTACAGTAAAAACACATCCAGGGGGATTCTGGGTGCTCAGAACTGAAAGCCATCAAGGCGTGAACGTCCCGATGACTCTCTTCTGATTCCAGGAAATGAAAAAAAGAAATGGAATGTGTGTTTTTAAGTTAAACTGGGTCAATGTTCTGACTGGGAGCAGCTGATTGGGTCCTGAACAAACAGCAGACAGCAGGTTTTTTAACGAAGGGGGGATGGGGGGTGGGGGGGCGCTACTCAAACCATTAGTTCACGTGTCAAACTCAAGGCCCGGGGGCCAAATGTGGCCCGCAAGAGCATAAAAGGTCAGAATGTCTAAAAATAAATTTAAAAAAGAGTGCTTTGACAAAAAACTACATTTCCCACAATGCAGTTTCAGCCCACTTAAACGTGACAAAAACGTTTTGAGCTTGTGTTTGATGTTATTTTTCTTTATTCATTGATAGTTTGATCCTTGATTGATGGTGTTTTGTGGGTTTAATAACCTGACAAATTAATGTTAAAGCAAGGCAAAAAGCACATTTTTTTCTGTGCAAATGTTTGTAACTTGAATAAGTGGTAAATTCAGAGTTACAAACAACCTCCTCACGCTCATCAGGACTGAATGAATGCATAAACTTGAACGCAGGGCAGATTTAAATTACCTGGAGTATCTGAATTAGTTCTGAACGCCGTCACACGGAGCCGTCGTGTTCGTTACCGTGTGAACGGTGGAAGCTGTGCAGACATCGGCCACAATCTGAGCTGATTTCTGCTGATTGTGACAGTTTTTCTTATCAGTAATTGGTCAACCTTTAGCGTATAGCGCCGAGGCTACGAGCTGCAACATGTGACGGGAGCAAATGTGGCTCTGAGATTCAGAAAAGTTGACCTAACAGAGAAAACCGGCCAATCAGGACACAGAACGGGGGGTTAACAAATTTTGTTTAGGTCACATGGTTTTGATTTCATATTTTACCATTGATAATTTCACACACACACGCGCGCGCAACACTGGTGTTTATCTTTGATACGGTGGTGAAAATGCTTCGATAGTCTGAACGCTGGATTCCTGCCTGGAGAATAATTTGATACCAAAGCTGAGCGGCGGTGAGGAGGTCAGGTGTTTCTTTCTAACACTGCTTTTAGGTAGTGATGACTAAATTTCCCACAATCCCTGGGTACTGTAACGTGTGTGTGTGTGTGTGTGTGTGTGTGTGTGTGTGTGTGTGTGTGTGTGTGTGTGGTTTTGCTTTACCCATCGGAGTTCCAGCACGTCCTGCAGCATGAAGCGGATCCTGGAGGTGGTCTTCCTCTCTTTGATAATCTTCTCCATCTGGTTGAAGTACTGGTCCATGCGAGGCTGGGGATGAAGTCCACATTGTGATCTGACCCCGTTGTCCGTGTGGTTCCATTTTAACACATCTACGCTTTAAAAGCATGCTCCCTATCCAACCACACACATGTGTCTAACGTACCTTGGCCCTCTCGAAGTCCAGGTCCTTGCCGATGGTGGACAGCAGCCTGCAGAGGCACTCCAGGGACTCCTCGTCGTGGTTTTTCAGCAGCTTTACGATACAGTCGTGCATGATGACCTCCGTCAGCATTTTGAGCTTGAACAGCTCGCCGATGAATTTGATGTTGCCCAGCGAGCGCCTCCTCGCCGTGTCTTTAGCCTGCTGCAGCTCCTCGATGAGTCGCTGCTTCTCCTCCTCCTGACGGACAAACAATTCCATGAGTAGATAATAACGATTAAAGAGGACAGCGACTCCTTTTTTTTTTTTTTTTTTTTTTTTAACCGAAGATGCATCGTACCTCCGAGGCAGCGTCCAGCTCCTTCTGCTTCTTCTCGAAGATCTCGTCGTCGTCTTTATCCTTCTCGAACTCCTTCTGGCATCGATTTAGCAGCAGCTTGCGGAAAGAGATTCCCGTCGTTTGGACTTTAAGCTGAGAACGGACGAGAAAAAGTTTCAGACGAGCAGAAAAAAACCCCAAAAATGACAGTTACGATCATTCTGATCGGCGTTCCAGACACGTTGAATTAATTAGGTCAATCACAAGACTTTCTAAAAACTGCAGAAGTTTTAGAAGTCCAGACTGAGCAACTATTCATTTATGCATCTAAAAGTAACCTGAAAAATATTTTAAGGTTTTTCTCATTTAACTAAACACATCTAAGATTAATCATCAGATTCAACAGCTAATTTCCAACTATTCTAATTTTAATTGAGCGTTTGCTGCGTTCTTTAAGCAGTAAAGTCTGTTGTATCGTTTCTTTCCGTCCATAATGCTGACATCAGTTTAAGTTGTGGGTCTGCAGGAGCTCAGATAACAAACTGCTTAAATGAAGATATCATGTTCTCATTCCCTACATGAGGAAACTGTTAACGGGTTCGTGCTGATGATAGGATCCACCGCCACAGCGCTGATATTAAACTTCACGGCAATAAATCCCATCTTTCCGATAAGTGGAATCAGCTGATTACTGCCATCTTAACGCAGTTCCGTTCCACTTCCTTGGAGGAAGTGGAACCTGGTTGTTGTGTTACAGCTGGATTAAGAGATTAGATTTCCATCGGTGTGGTCCTTCTTACCCCCATAAGGCAGCGACACATGTTGGCGTAGGCCACCGAGAAGTTGGGCTCGGAGATGGCCTTCTCGAAGGTGAGGTCGATCACTCCCTTCAGCCTCTCCTCCGTGTCGATGGTCAGCTCCATCACCTGTTTCATCAGCTGCTGGAACTTCTGGGGGGTGAGTTTGTTGAGGATGCTGCGGACCCGTTTGAAGAGCTCCTGGGTCTTCATGTTCTCCTGGTCGTTCTCCTCGGGCTCCTCCGCCGCGCGGGTGCGCGTGCTTTTCTTCACCGACGGCTTCCAGGCCTTCTCCGCCTTGTTCAGCTGCACGTCTTCGTTCAGCGACATGCTGGTGATGATTTTTCTCGATTCTTTCCGTTGGCTCTGCTGAGAGCGGCGAGAGCCGCCGATCCCGATGCCCATACCTGGGGGCTGAGAACAGAGAGCAAATACATTTTTATTTGTGGAGTACAAACAGGGACGGAGTCGTTGGATTATATTATGAAGACTCTATAGACCACATGTGTGAAACTCAAGTCCCCGGGGGCCAAATGTGGCCCTCCACATCATTTTATGTGGCCCACAAGAGCATCAATAAATAGGTCAAAAGTGTACTTTGACCAAAACTACATTTCCCACAATGCAGTAATTAGTACATTACTATAATATATAATTAGTATATATCTAGTATATATCTAGTATAAATAATCAGTATGTATAATAACCATTAATCCAATTTAAACTTCGACAAAAACGTTTTGAACTAAGTTAATGTTCTAACTTGTGTTTGATGTTATTTTTCTTTATTCATTGATAGTTTGATCCTTGATTGATGGAGTTCTGTGGGTTTAACAAGTTAAAAAGTTTTATTTCATAAAAGAGCAACAAGTAAACATATTTTTTGTGTGTAACTGTAATGTTTGTAACCTGAATAAGTAATACATTCATTTATTTAACATTAAGAAGTAGTTACATTTATGTTATATTACATTGAGTTACATTTATTTGTTACATCTGGCCCTTTGAGGACAGACGTTATGCTGATGTGGCCCCTCGGTGGAAATGAGTTTGACACCCCTCTGCTTGACTTACAGGCCCTCTGCCTCCTCCTCCCATTCCAGGACGCCCAAGGTTAGCAAAGGAGGGTGTGAAGTCAGGGCCGCAGTTCATTCCTGGGAGACGGCTGGGGTCCAGTTGACGAAGAGGAGTTTTATTAGCCTAAAGAATCATTGAAAGAAACTTATTTAAAATGTCACAGTGTTTATACAGAGATCAGTGAATTCAAGCAGTGAGAGCAGCAGCACCTTGTCCAGGACGACATCACTGATAGCCGGGAGGCCCTCAGGCTTGTTCATGCTGGCTGAAATGAACTGGAAGCCGAGCAGAAACTCTCGGTCGTACTTCTTCTTCTCCTCCGGGTTAATCGGCATCCATTGTTCTGAAAGAGAAACCGTTGAGAATGCTCCTTTATTGAAGACATTTGCAACAGCTGGAAGTTAGTACGAAAGTCAAGTCAACGCGGTAACCAGCTGGGGACGGGGGGTGCTTCCTGTCCGACCCGGCTGCATGAGAGGAGGAATGGAAAAATCCTGTGTCAGCAACAATTCAGTGATACAAACCTCCACCATCCTGATCTTAATAACTTTTCAAAGACTTTTTGCTGCACTTAGTTAATATCTTGTGGTTTTTTTAGTCAGATTTTATGACAAATGAACGGGTAAATAGCACATATTCATTTATGGACGAGTTTGACAGGTTAGAGTTTAATGAAACTGAAAGGATTCATCCTGTTGCGTCACTGAACACTTTTCGGAAAATCACTGCCGCGAGTCAAAGAGCCAAAAAGTCCTCAGCGGTTCAAACATCGTGCCGTCGTCCCTTAAGTTTCATTTTCCACTGAAGCCTCATAGCAGTGGGAGCGCGATCGAGAAGAACGCCACGCCTCAAAACCGTCAGCAGAGCAAACACACACACACACACACACACACACACACACAGTCAGGCTGGGTGGGTGGAAGCCAGACGGGACGGCTGAAACAATGGAGGCCCACCTTCTTTGTACTGGTATTTCTTGTCGGTTGCACTCGGCTCTGGAGGATCCGGCTGAATGTTTTCGGCGTCCAGCTTGTCCTCCTTGTCCTCCCAGGTGAGGTCTGCCTCCTCCGGGGCAGGAGCTGAAGCAGCAGGAGGAGGGGGGGGCTGGGTGTCTGGTGCTAGGACAGGCACTGGCTCAGGCTCAGGTGGGGCCACGACCTGCTCCTGGAATAAAGATTGGACTATTAAAAACTATTTGTGACAGTAATCTGGATTCCTTTACTCACTGATTTAAATAGTTTTTAAACTTTTATTTTTTCTCTAGTCGCTTAAGGGTCATTAAAGCAGGAATAAAAGCACCTGCGCGCGCACGCACACACACACACACACACACGCACACACACACCTCTTTAAAGGCGTCCAGGAGGTCTCCCACCGCCTCCTTTTTGTTCAGATCCTTCATCTTCCTCTTTTTCTTTGGCACTGACACAGCAGCTGAAGGCAGACGAGCAAAATCACACACCCCCCCCATCGTTAAAAAACTCACCCAAGTGATGGACGACAGGAAGGAAAACGGCGATTTTCAGCGCGTCGTGAGGAACTGACCTTGCATAGTATTTTCTACCAGAGTGGGGGTAACCGTCTGAGGAGGAGGGGTCTCCTCCCTGTCCTCTGCTGTGGGAGGGGGAGGAGACGGCACCGTTTCGGAGGCGCTGTCAGCTATCGAATCCGTTTCGGCGGGAGATGGCTTCTCTTCCTTGGCGGCGGGTGGGGGCGGGGGCGGCGGGACATCTTCCTCAGCCTCCGTGACGACCGGAGGGGCGGCGTCTTGGACGTCCGGTTTGGGCGCCGCCGCCGTGACGACCGGATCGGCAGACGCCTCCTTGACAGCGGGAGCGGGGGGCTGTTCCAAAGGCTGCTCGACGGGCGCAGGTGGGGCTGGGACGACGGGGGCCGGCGCTGGGGCGACGGGGGCCGGCAACGCCCGGGCGATGGGCGTGGCGCTCTGGGTGACGTCGGGCTCGGCGATGGGGCTGTCATCTCGCTCTGCGGCGCCGCCGGCGGGAACGTCGGCGTCTTCGGAGGCCGGCGCCGGCAAGCCGTTGGGGAGGCACAACTCCTCGGGCTGCGCGATGGGCGACTCCAGGGGGGCTTCCTGGTGATTGGGGGGCAGCACGACCGACGGCCTTTCTGGCTCCGCCTCTGCGACGCCGTTAATAGTGAAGGGGGGCGTCGTCGGAGCGTCCAATGAGGCGTCTGCCTCCGTCGTTTCAGCCTCATCTGCTTTCACCTCCTCCTCAATCTCCTCTGGGGGGGTCTCTACTTGTGAGAGGGTGCGCACGGGGTCCGGCAGGGGCGCCGGGTACGCTGGCACCTCCGGCGCTGATTGTGGGGTCGGGGTCGGGGTGGGTTCCCTGGGAGGCGGGGGGGAATCCATCACGTCCGCGACAGGAGGACTGGGTGCCAGCGTGGGGATAGTGTTGAGACGGGGGTCCTCCGCCTCTGGTAGTAGAGGGGGGGGCGGGGGCTTAGTGTTCGTGTCAGAGGGGGTCACCTCAGAGGGGGCAGGGTCACCCTTAGGGACTTCAGGGGTTTTTGCCAGAGGAGGGGGTGTAGATTTGCCTCTGTCATCTGGGGGGGGGGGGCAGATGGAAGTAGGGTTACATATTTAGCAAACAGGTTTATTAGCAGAAGCTAATTGTTTAGCATTTATAGGAAATTAAGATGAACAATGAAATGAACGATGAAAAAAAAATTAAAATAACAGCAATGAAACTAAAAACCACCGATAGCGGTCAAGTTAATCCCAACTACAGTCGTCCCTTGCTCGTTCGCACTTTAAGATGTTTTAGTAGGTAGTCACATGATACCGTACGCGCATGCTATTGGCTGACAGCATCCAGAAGATGCGCTGAGTTCCGAGACTCACGGAACGCAGCGCAACACTTAAAAGTGCTTCCAACAGTCAATCAGAGGGTGGGAAAAGGTAATGCAGATAGAAGGTGGCTTAATATCAGTATGGGGAGGGTTCAAAAATGTTTTGATTACCGTAAATAATAAGATAAAAATAGCTTGTTGTTGTTTCGTAGAATTTCGATTTTTGTGGGTGGTTCCTGGAACGCATTAACCGCGAGTAACAAGGGATTACTGTATTCTCTTAGTCCGACACTAAAAACAATTAATCTGAAGAGGATTCTCTTAACTACAAATATGTAACTTAAATATGTAACAAAAATAGGACAAGACCACTGTCAATGTTTGTATATATGCAGTGAAATAACCTGCAGCAGCAACGAAAGAATATAAGTACATGAACAGTGCTCACAAACATGCTTTGGTTTTCTCAAGAAACCACAGAATAAACGTGGAAAACATTATAAAAAGCCTGACAGACGTTAGCAGCTGATGGAAAATACAGACATCATTTATATTTATTTATATATATATATATATACTGTATATATATAAAAATTGTTAGACGGTAGTTCCGTGGTTCTCACCTGATCTCACCACCACTGCTGCAGCAGCTGGGGCGCTCTCACCGTTGGCCTGAGCCACGGAGGGACTCTCTGTTCCAGATACGGACGTCTGTGGGGACAGAAACACCAGAAGGTTCAAGCTGTGATCTCAGGAGTGAAGGTTGAACACGTTTGTTTTCACACGACATAGAAAGAGAAAAAAAAAAAGAGCTGGCTTCACTTCAGTAAGTACATAAAATATCCTCACACGAACACATGAAGAGCATGTCGTAATTGTTGATACTGAAATTCACGCAGAAAAGAAAAAAAACAAAACCAATAACTATTATTTATGATAAATTAAATATTAACTCCAGGAAACTTCATTTGCACTCATCTGTTTTCCATCTTATATAATTTCTCCTGAATGCATTAAATTCAAATGAATGAAAATCAGTGCGCCAGCCTGTCGGCTGTTTGGCGGCTCACCTGTGGCGGGGTTGGGGTGGATCCGCTGCGCCCCCCTGACATTATCTCCTCTGTAATGTCTCGACCGCCTTGGTTTGGGTCTCTTATTCTGATCTGTGGAGAAACAGGGGAAAAAAAAAAAAAAAGATCAGCGTTACCGGTGAGAAGAATGGATCTGATCCTGGGTGTGATGGCGAAAGCGCTTCTTTTTCACGAGGAGAGAGAGAGAGAGCAAAGGGTTAAAAAAAAAATGTTCCAGGGTGAGGAGACGCCCACACCGATCAGCCATGTCGGCGTCTATCACTCGCTCAGCTGCCTCTGATTCAATGAAAGCCGCGTCTCTCCCGCGGCCGACAAATCCTAAAACTAACTGCCGTGTGAATTCCTCCGCCGCCGCGCGGCAGAAACGCCGCTGGACGGAGAGACGGGGGAGTCGACCCGCTTCAGGGCGACCTTTACCAAAACGAGTTTGAGCAGCGAAAAAGTGACATGAAGATTTTACTGTAAACACACACTCACACACACTATATATCCAGAGCTGTGGGGAAAACCCGACTCACGCTGATCCCTCTCTCACACACACACACACACACACACACACACACACACACACACGTTTCCCATTCGCCACGCTTTCACTCGCTCTCCACAGACGTGAGCTGGAAAGTCAGTGCCGACAAACTCCTGTAAGCTGCAAAAAACACACACACACACACACACACACACACACACACACACACACACACACACACACACACACACACACACACACACACACACACACACACACACACACACACTTACTAGCAAGCTAACAGCTTTAGCAATGCCACTTTTTAAAAATGTTTTTAACAAACAGGGGTGTCTGCTGCTGTCCGGTCCTGTTGGCTAACCCCCCCTCCTGGATCACTGACCTCAGCAGGCCTCTCTCATCCTGGGGCTGGAGTAGCCGCTCCCGCGGACTCGGGGGGTTGGACTTTAAACCCCACAGAGCAGGAGAGTGGGCGGACGTGGCCACGGCGTCGTTCTATCTCGGCTTGGGCTCACACATGAGCAAAGGGGGGCAGGCGCTGCTGGGGGAGGACTCGGTCTAAGTGCTAGTCGGCTATGTGAGCAACTTGACTCTCACTCCCCCACCAAAAAAAAAAAAAAAAAAGGATAAAGGGACTGGCCTTGTAAAGCTATGGTACTGGAATGCAGGAGCCCGCCCACAGAGAGAAGCAGACAGTTAAAGCGGCCAGAGGGGGGCAGGACGGTGGTGGTGGTGGTGGTGGGGGGGGGGGGGGTTTCCAGGAAAAAGAAAAAACAGACTCCCTTATCAAATCAGTTGGAACTGCAAAGAAACTTTTCCCTCACATTCAAGTCATTCTTTAGAGTCTTTTTCCTGGATCACCCCCCCCCCCTTTAGGAGAGCAGGAGGAGGAGGAGGAAGAGGAGGAGGAGGAAGGAGGGGGTGCCACAGCAGCAGAGGAAGACTGGCTGGGGAGGCCTTCCGGCTCCAAAGGGGGAGGCGACCGGTGGCCACGTGGAGCTGAATTATGTGCTGACATGTCCTTCACCCCCCCTCCCCTCCAGATATTCGCTCTGACACACACACAGCGAGAGGGGGGGGGGCACAAGAGAGGAAGAGGGCTGTGGGGGGGAAAAAAGCTACAACTCTTTCATGTCAGGGGTGAAACTGGGTAAATAGTGGCGATTAAATAATGAATGAAATGGGATCAAAATACTTTATAAAGCAGTGTTCACTCTGGGGCGGGGGCAGCTTGGTTGTATGAATACACTAAATAAATAAATACAATGCCACTGAAATCTAACAGCACTGTTTAGAACTATTTAACTGTGTGGATCTGCGCTCACAAATTCACTGCACTGAGCAAAAAGAAAAAAAAAAGCAGCAATGAACACAAATTCTAAGTGATGAAAACACGTTTCCTGAAACATCTCCACGCCGTTTCCTTCGGCAGATCATGTGACCACAGGAAGCGGGACAGAGAAGACACCTGGATGCTTCAGCGTGAAGAAGTTTCAGATTCTGCACAAGACGGACGAGCCGGCGTGGATTTAAACAGCTGTGAAAGCCAAATGGATCACTGATGGGTTCCCTCTCCCTCGTCTACACCAGAGTTGTCTTTATCAAAAAAAAAATTTTTTTTTTTTTAAGGTATAAGGAGACATTTCTTCATTTGAGACTCCAAAAAAAACCCGACGTTGTCATTGCTACTCGTTTTGTGCAGATATGCAAACCAGGAAAGCATTTTACCGCTGTTTCAATCATGTAAGTTTCAAGTTTATGAAATCACACGCATGGAAACGCCTGAGTGACGCTTAATTTGCGTTAGTGAGGTTCACCTCCGTGACGTTCTGGAAAAAGCTAGACACACAGGTGCAATCAGTGTGAAAGGTCTGTCTGGAGCGCGGCGAGTAGGGGCCGGAGTCGTAGCATCAGCCGGGGGCCCACAGCAGCGGGGCCAAAGTACATGCCAGGCAACAACAGTCACTGATAAGCAGCCAAGTTTCCCAGTGAAGGGGACATACCTGCAGCTGAAGCTCTCAACTAAACTAGTTCCAAAACTCAGTTTGCTAACAGACGTTTGAAGTGAAGCCATAAAAATGGAGCAAACCGAACCACGAGGATCGACATCAGAGTGCTGTTGTCTCTGACATGTTACATAAAAAACCTTCCGACACAAGTTAAAAGACACTTAGAAATGGAGAATATCACGTCTAAACGACGACGAGTGTCTCTCAGGAACCTGGAAATGTCTGAAACCTCTATCCTGAGTGCAGCCGGAGAGCCTGGAACCAGGGCTTCAGTTCAGACAGATGCTACCACATACCAGATGAGGGCCATCCCATAGAGCCGAGGCAACACCAGACACGCCGCAGAACGGAGGAATATGCGGCGCAGCAGCGTAGTCTTACAGAACAAGCTCAAGTTCAAGTTTAGCGCTATCTGTTTCAGGCTGAAGTTTGACATCTAGAGTCAGAGGGATTCTAGAATCATCTACAGAGGGATTGCAACACTATTTACCGGCTGTACGCTCAAAACCAACAGGTCAATGGATTGCTGTGGAAAAGACAGCATCACTTCATCATAGTATCGCAAAAAATGTACTGATTGAAAGCATCTTATTCTGACAGGTGCAAAGATTATTTAAAACATTTCTTTATCAAAAAAGACTCAATGCAAAGTTCTAAAACTAAAATCACATGAAGTTCAGGAAGTCAACGCTTAATTAAGTTTACGTAATCGATTCAGTATAAATCGGAAATGGCAATAAAAATTGGTGAAGAGACAAAATGACTCAAACCTGCAAAAATATACAGCCTTTAAGTCAAGAACTTGTCCACTCTGAATTTGCTTTTGAGATAAATTCCCCTCAAAACCATAAAACAAATAAAAATAAATAAATTCCCACCCTTAGAAATATATTATCTGCTTTCTGGAAGATCTGTTTAGCTTCTGTGGAAACGTGGTGTCATTTATGTCCATAAATTGATTATAAAATGAAAATCGGAGCTGCTCTCCTAGGCTGGAGACGTCCAATGATCAGTTTCTTATCAACATTAGCATCTCATCGTGAGAACATCACAGCAACAAGAGTTTGGTGTTGTCACAGGCGCAGAGAAGAATGCTATTTGATCAGCATTTTTTTTTAAAAAACAAATATTTTCTATAATCTGCTGAAAACGGAACAAAAAGATTCCACCTAATGTGTTACTTTTGTAAATGTGTGTCTATTCTGAATTCAATAAGACTGAAATGTCTCAAACAAAACAAGTTGGGACACAAAAAAAAATGTTCAGGAATGTTTTAAAAGCACCTGTCTGGAAAATTCCACCTGTAGACGGACTGAGAATCAGTGACAGCACCAAAGACGGGTGGATAAAAAACACTGATTGTTGCAGGATTATGAAGAATTTTGAGATTTCATGATCAACATTCTGTAAATGTGACTGAAAATACCGATAATTCATGGCAAACTCTGACACGATAGAGGGTATTTCTCAATGTACTCGGGAACAATACACACAAGGACTTCTGGGAAACACCGTTGATCTTTTGCATTTTCAAATCCAAGTTTAGACCATGAAAGAAAAAAACGTAATCCAGGTGCAAACGAGTATAAAAACACAACCAAATGAGCCTGAGCTCATCGGACATGGACTGGCACAAAGTGCTGGAGTGTCCTTTGGTCCTCGTTACAAACACTGTTTGGAAATCATGGACATTGGGTCCTCTGGGTGGCGTGATGTGTGGGTGTGAGTCAGTGCCCACGGCGAGGGTGACTTCCACATCTGTGAAAGGCAGCGTTAATTCCATACAGTCCACACAAGCGTTGATAGAACATGTGCTGTCATCAAGGTGACAAACCCTTCTGGGAAGTCCTGTTCAAACCAGAAATGAACCCACAATCCACCTCTGTACAACAGCGTGGATTCAGAGGCCGGCGGTCCACATCTGTACCCGCTGAAAATGTGTGGATGATTACGAAACATTAAGAAACCACAACAGAGACGTGAGACTGCTGATGTCAAGCAACGGTTCACAATTCCTATTTCGAAACATCCAAAAATCGGGGTCTCCCTTCACAAACAAACTGACATTTTAAAACAGATGGTAGATATAAATTTAGGAATGAATGTACTATTACAGTATTTTCCGCACTATAAAAGCGCACCTAAAAGCTTAAATTTTCTCATTTTGATTTGGGGGTTGTGTTCGTCTATTTGTGTTGGGTATTTACTTTAACCAGCTGTTCCGAGCCGTCCAACACAACTTAACACTTAACTTCCTCTGAAGTTTAAAGATTCAAGCAACTGGATGATTAAATCTTTCCCCTGTACGCACAGTTCAGGCCGCTGGACTTTCATTCATACATTTCAGCCACACAAAGGCTTCTAGTGTGTGATGTCAACAAGACGTACACGCAGACGTGAAGCGATCAGAAGGAAATGGGTTTATCGTATGGTAGCTGTTTCAAGCTGGACTTTTCTCACAGGTAGAAAACCCCACTTATGATGTGTTCTGATGAAAAAGCACCGTCAGCTCTACTTAATCTACGCTGATAAACGTATAAAAAGGACAGATAAGAACATTTTCCGTTTTAGGTGGACGGCTTTTAAGTCTGTGTTACTTTGCTATCGCTGTTTCCATCCAGTTTTAGGTTTATCGCCGGTTCGTTCTGCTGGAGATCGAAGGAGTCGACGTGCAAACCCTGATGTTGCACCTAAAACCGCTGCACGGTGTAACCATGGAAACCCTGATGTTGCACCTAAAACCGCTTCACGGTGTAACGTGTGGTGCGTTCGAGTGCTGACCGTACCGGTATGCGTTCCCGTTTGGTGGGGATGTGTTGGGGAGGCTGAGGCGGCGGCGGCTGCTGCTGCTGGGGGGCGGGGTTCATGATGACGGGCGCCGCCTGCACCGGAGGTGTGAACTGAGGCTGGGCGGGGTAGTAGGCCCCAGCTGTGGATCAGACAGAAAAGACAACGTGAACCAACACACACACACACACACTCTTCCTCCTATAGCCATAATAAAAGTCATCTGTGACATATACGAGCGTACACACACTCGCCTAGAGGTGTACACACTCGTTGGTGTTGAGTAAACAGCGTTAGCGTCTCTTCATGTGGGAATCAGAGATTGAACATCTGAAATGTGAAGGTTTGGGTTCACACGGGGCAACAGCTGCGGTTTTATGTGTACAGCAGTTCTAATGTTATTACAGTGAGGTAAGAGCTCTTCTCACTGCCATGTCAGGATGTTACACTTCAGGCATCCATTAAGTGTTCCAGTTAAATAGAAAAAAAAAACAACAATTTATAATCGCTTTAAATGCACCTCATTAACTTCTATTTCTAAACTGCAAAAAAAAATAAATAAAAAATGAATAAACTCTCATGAGAGAACTTGTAAAATAAGGGTTTTTGAAATACGGCTATAAAAGGCACAATTCCAGTAATAATGTCCAAACTATTAAAACTGTCTCTTAAGGGATGAAGTTATGATGAATGGCGGAATATCGAGCACAAAAGCAGGTGATTAAGACGTAATTTTAGCTCTCTGCTTTCCTTGCAGGTAAGAGTAACAACATCTGATGTCGATGTGATCCATCAGTCAGAGGAACACCGACCGCTTTGTTACCCCCGGGGCCTCCTTTTTTTCCTCACCGCTAACTCAACAACTAATCTAAAATAAATCCGAGCCCCATCATGATCCGCTTCTGCTCAAATCGGCATCAAATCTAACGGTGTCTCCCTCTGATTCTGGTTACGTAACAGCAGCAGTAACGTCACCTGGAAAGCCCCACAGGTAGGTTTTCATTCCATCACATGGCAGGTCTGGATTCTGCCAAGCCTGCAGTGATGTCGCCTTTTTTCTTCTTCTCCAATTCAGAAAAGTTTATTAAATTTACAAATTTATTAATAAATTGATCATGAAAAAAAAACAAAACTTTCCACAAATTCACCTGGTTCTTCCACGTCAGAACTTTCAAAGAATAAGAAGGGGTGTTAAAATAAAAAAACCCTTCTCTGATTGAAGAGCTAGCTCCAGCTCCGTCTCTCCCCCCTTCCCATGACTGAGTCTACATTGTTGACTGGCAGCAACGCAGCCTAAATATAGTCAAAACCCTGCACGCACACACACACACACATATACACACACACATGGACCAGAGAAGCGAGGAGGAAAAAAAAAACGGGGAGGGGGGGAAACCGACAGGAAGACGATCGTGCTCCGAACCAGAACGGCAGAATGAAACTTGGTCCTGACGTGAATAAAAAGTTTCAGCTGTGACTCACAAAGAGCTCCAGACTAAAAGGAATGGGGGGGGGTGCAAAGAGAGACGATTAATCTAGAGAACACCTACCCTCGGAGTCCTCCTGCTCTTGAGACCCTCGGTTCCCCATCGTGAACGGCCTCCGGTCGGAAAAAAGGAGAGGGGGTCTTTCCTTCCAGCCCCCTCTCTACAGGTACCCGTTCAGAATGACTCCTTCTAAACGCTCAGCCCGCCTCTTCCAGCGTGTCTCCGTTTAGCTCCTCCCCCTGACCTTCCTGATTCCTCCCCTGCCTTTCACTCCCCCCCCCCCCTCTAGTGAGTCCTAGTGAGTACAGCTATTCACTGGTGTCATTCAGATCCACCACAAGACCCCCCCCATCCCCCACGGCCCGGATGAGTAATTTGATCCACGCTGACGAAGATGTCCCAACCTTCCTCAGTGTTTGGGAAGAGTTAAGCAAATCGGCCAGCTTGGAAGGGGGCGGCAGGCTTAAAAATAGCCCCCCCACACTATGTCAGCACTGTATATGCCTGCTAGAAAAGGACTCTGGCCAGAGGGGGTGGGGGGGCCTGCTATTAGATCACTATCATGCATTTGAATGTCAAAACAGTCACTAATCTACGTGATAAACAGCTAATAGCGCTTTAGCGGTGCAGCCAATGGCGGTCGTTTTGTCACAATCATGTGACCACATATTTGGGGTCAGGTGGCGACCCCATTGTGTGACACATCATGTGACTCCCAGGGACACACACACATCCTCCAACACAACCACCGTCTGGTCGTACAATGGTTCTGGAGCCCCCGTGAAGAGAGGAACCGATCCAGACAGACGACGGAACCGAGTCTGATGGAGTTCCACCAATAAACACCAACCAACAAAAAAAAAACCCTCACTGGAGCGGCTACAGGTGTCAGATTCTGTCAGATTACTAGGCAATCCCTTTCAATCTCCTTTCGAGACAGCCTACGAGACAGAGGATGGAGAATCAGATGAAGATGGAGATGTTTCTGCAGCTTTTGATGCAACAAAGTTTTGCGTACGTCAGCGCGAACGCGAGTGAAGCATCGCCATCGGTCGGGAGCGGAAAGGAAACACCAATAAACATCCGGAGCATCGGAGAAAAGCTCACAAAAGGCGATCAACTGGCAGCCAATGAGTTTAAAACATTCTTTAGAAACTGATCCAGATTCAGGCTTCTTGGGCTTTTCACACATTTAAATTTTTGACAGTTTCTTCCATCTTTTCCACTCTGACAGAGATTTTCCCACGTCTGATTAATAATCAAACTATCATTCTTGACGGCAAATAAGTTAATAAGAGTGATTTGAAGTTAAAGATGTCATTAAGATTCTTCTTCACACAGGTACACCACTTCAAACACACACCACTGTCCCGACAGAACGGCACAAAAACCCTAACAGGAGGACCTGTAGTTTTGTCGTCCTGCGTCCACACCAGTGCATTCTATTGCTGATGAGCTACGCTTCAAACAAAGACACCACATAGTTCAGATGCCTGCTGCTGTTGAGGTCAGCCAGTTTTCAGGATAGCGTGGCTCCATGAGGTGCACTGACACTCAGGTGCCACTAGGGGGGGGTGGCAACACGTGGGAAAAGAAAGGCAAACATCTGCAGTGCTGAATGTAAAGACATACGCAAACACAGTCTGGAATGAATCATCATAAAACTGTTGGGATACCTGAGTGTGTTACACACACACACACACACACACACACACACACACACACACACACACACACACACACACACACACACACACACACACACACACTCTGATGCTGTTAAAAGATGTATTCACCTGTAATGTTCAGCGATCGTTTAAATACTTATGCTGATCATTTTAATCAAATCTCTGTGACTAAGAGAGTCTGAAACTTCAAACTTTCCAAGAATGCAGCAACACCCCTCAGAGACAGCTCAGCACTGCAACTGCATGTCATTAAAGACATGTGTTGTGTGTTGGATAAGAGCAGGGTCACGTCTGCGGCCCTTCGGCAAAGATAGCTCCAGAAAAGGTAGCAGAAAAGCTGTGTGTGTGTGTGTCTGTAGTAATTGATGTACACTGTGGTCACTTCTAATGTAATCAGCTCCTGCTGAATTTACTTCAAAATTCCACATTAACTAAAAACTTTCTCAGAAACGAGATGGCTTGGAAAACCAATCTTGTTTCTGAGGGTCGTGATTAAAATTAAATTATAATTAAATCCTAACTTTGAGCTTTATAAATCAAAAAAAAAGGAGGGCAAAACAAACAAACGTGAAATAATCGGGATCTCAATTTCACTAAATAAAAGACTGGAAGAAGTTCCTACAGTCAGCTGTTAACTGTGATTCTTCCTGAATTGAAGTTAAAAATTAAAAGAAGAAACACATGAAACACTCAGAATTCCCAAAGAATCAAAACATTTCTCTCTTTTAGACACAAGATGTGTACAATTAGTGTGGGGGGAAAAATACTTTCACAACAGTTTTTGAGCATCAGATCAAATTGTAACCATGGAAACAGACAGAATAAAAACCTAACATAATTCTACAAAGAAAATATAATCAGTTCAGTATTTGGACATTATGTGCAGGAAGTTTTTGAATTATGCTCCAGAAACAGCACTATTTACCATATTTGTGCAAAGAAATACCACGACGACGTCTGCATTCCAGTTAAACACACTCATGAGTGTCTCTCTGTGTGTGAGTGTCTCAGGTGAGGCCCCAGGTAGAGCCTCTTACCATAAGTACCATATTCGGCGGGGCTGGTGCCTGGGTAGAACCCCGGGGTGCCTGCTGGGACCGGGTACTGCTGGGGCGTGGCCACGTAGGTCGCTGACCGGTACTGAGGACACAAAGATGAGGGAATATTGAAGGCGGGAACAGAGGAGAGAGGAAGAGGAGGTGAACGTGCCTCCTACCTGTCCTGGGATGAAGTAGGCCGGCCCCTGTGGGGAGCTGGGAAAGGGCAACTGTTGGCCGGGGATCATCATCATTTGGGAGCCAGGGCCTGCCTGGTAAACGTGGGCGGGTGTCACAGGTCGAGGGCCGCTGCTGGGAGGGACGCCCCGGGGCCCGCTGCTCTGAGGCAGGCTGGTCCTGTTGGTGTAATAGGGCTGGAGACGAGGAAGAGGAGCGACGAGGAAAGGAGGGTGAAAGAAGAGAGGCGGGACGGCGATGAAAGGAGGAAAGAAGGGATGAAGACAAATAAGAGAATTATTAGTTACCTTTGTGAAACCTCTGACACAAAAACCATCCTCCATGTTCCCATAGGAGCTAGTGATACAAGCGGGTCCGGCCTAAAAACTGGGCTCATGGCTTGTCCATGAATCTCTGCCTGGACTCCAACTGGAAACATATTGGCCCTGCCTGCCAGGAGAGATAAAGCGGCTAAAGCTGCTTCATTCAGAGGCTTCTCATTGACATTCTGCTGCTGGCCTGGGAGCGCGGCGCCTTCGCCAGCAGAGTGACACTAAGCCAACGGAACACAGCCGCTGCCAAAAACTAGACATACGCATATGCACGCCTCACAGGGGCGACACGTAAAGAGGCTGGAACAACTTGTAAAGAGGAAATTGAGTTACCTGTAGTGACCTGAAGCCTCCCTTCAGCAGTGCGCGCGCACACACACACACACACACAGATGACACACAGAGACACATCAAATGGAAGCAAAGGAGAGGGGGAGAGGGGGGTGTGGGAAGAGAAGGGGGGGAAAAAAGAGCACCATAATTGGTTAGTGCAAAGCCCCAAGAAAAGTGAGCCAAGCAGTGAATTACTAAGCAGCATGCAGAGAACAGACAGAACAATGAATTCAAATCAGCTGCTTTTCAGTCGTCGTTGAGGTTTTTCAGGTCGTCGTCGTTCCTTTACAGTGAACCCGTCATAAAAAAAATCGGGAAAGCCAGCGGCATCATGGGTGAAAAGTGTGTCTTTTTTTTTTTTTGGAAATGAATGAAACGCGTTTGAAATTAGGAAGGAAGACGAAATGGAATCTGAGGAGAAACGTCATCTCCCCCAGGAAATAAAGAAAAAACCGACTTCCTTTGAACGTTAAGAGAAAAGAGCAGGAACTTTATTTTCTACTGATGATCAGATCATCACAGCCGAGTGTATTTTGCGACTTCTTTTCAGGCGTAAAAACAGAAAGACACTCATGATGGAACATCACTACAACATGCTAATAACTAGCGCACGTTAGCGACGTTAGCGGAGGAGGTGTCGCCTCTTCAATGTGCTTTAAAAGCCGGCTTGAACTGGAGGTGGAGATGATGTGGGTGTGGATGTGGGGATCAGAAATGACTGTTTTCTCAAGTCATTCTAGCTCCACCCCCCAACCCCCCCCCCATTCTATGAATGCACTTTGATTGAGGACTCTCTCTCAGCCATTTCTTGTCTGCACAATTCCTTCTTAATCGTGTGAAAATCTTTTGACTAAACCACTAAAACTTTTAAATATGACAAAGAACAAAACTCAAACTTGAAGATGGACCAGATTCCAACCAGATCATCATCATCTTTCTTCCAAACACACCGTCTCCTCCAGGGAACATCATATACAGTAATCTCTCATTACTCGCGGTTGATGTGTTCCAGACTGTTTAAAGCACTTTTGTATGAAAGAACAGTTGCCGTCAGCCAATAGCAAGCGTGTACGGTATCACGTGACTACCTACTAAAAATCTGCGATGTAGTTAAGCCGCGCATCTTGAAGCAGGAATAAGCGAGGGATTACTGCATGTGACGACGGAGCGCGGTTGTGTGTATACGCCGAGCTTCAGAAAACCTCCATGATGTGTGTTTTTTGCGTGTGTGTATGTCTGTTAATAAAGCATTTTTTGCTGCCAACATAATGAGAATAAAAACAAATGCAGATTTTTTTTTTTATCTATTCATGCTTCGTAAGAGCCTTTATTTTATTATTTTTTTAAACCAGCACAATCTCTTTCATTTGCAGCAGGCCTGGCGTTAGTGTAGCGGTGAGTTAGTCGGTTGTGCTGTTAGTACCTGTTGGTGTATAGGCCGGGGCCCTGGGGCAAACTAGAGGAAGAAATGCAGACAGGACAGAGGTTAAAGACGAAAGCAGGACATCCATGCACTTGCCTTTGAGCTTCTCCTAACAAATTCTCTACTTTTCCAACAGCAATTAAAGAACGATACAGAAAAGAAATAACTAAAATTGCATATTAAACAATTGGCTGTTCTCTAAATTTGAACAAAAGCAGTTGGAGTCTTCAGTATTTCCTCAAACCAGCAGAAAAAAAAAGTCAAGTTGCACACCGAGATGTGATATTTGTGAGATAAGAGTGTGAAAGACTGAAAGGCTGACACTGACAGAACGAGTGAGAAACACAGACATTCAAATATTCAGAGACGTTCACAAATTCATTTGACAGTCTCTGTGTCGATCCAACTTTTTTATAAAATTTCATCTTGATTGGGTTGCTGTTCAACAAACAAAACGTTAAAGACTTAAAAACACTTTTTTTAAATCAATGGAGCTGAACTGTGGGGGAAGAAGTCTCTCCTGCAACGGAGCAAAGTCCACGCGTGACGTGTGCTGTGACCCGAGTGAGCCGTGGGCTGGCCTACCTGTCGGGCCTGTGGTGTGGGATTCATTTGTGGAGGTGGGGGGGTTGCAAACACGACAGAAGGGGGCTGCCCAGGGGGGAACGAGGACTGGAAAGAGCATAATACAGGTTCAGAGGCACAGAAATACAAAGATTGAAAATATCCATTTTATATTTAACATACAGTAATCCCTCGTTACTTGCGGTTAATGCGTTCCAGGACGACCCGTGAAAAATAAAATTCTGCGATATAGCGAAGAACTATTTAATTATTTACAGTAATTTAAATTCTTATGAACCCTCCCCATACTGATATTAAACCACCTTATATCTGTATTACCTTTTCCCACACTCTGATAGACTGTTTAAAGCACTTTTGTATTCAGGTGTTTCTTTAATACACCGAAATGCGCTGCTTTCCGTGAGCCTCGGAACGCAACACACACACGGACTCTGTCAGCCAATAGCATGCGCGTATGGTATCACATGACAATATTTTCCACACTATAAGGCGCACCCAAAAGCTTTACATTTTCCCAATTTCCTATAATCCAATGTGTCTTATGGATAAAAAAAGTTTTAAAATAGACAATTCATTGAAGATGAGTTCTCAGATGCGGTTCATAATCGAGTGCGTGTTATAATCCAGTGCGCTTTATATTGCGGAAAATTCTGTACCTACTAAAAATCTGTGATGCGGTGAAGCTACGCATCTTGAAGCGCGAACAAGCGAGGGATTATTGTATTCATTAAAATCTTTAAAGCATCTATTTGTATTTAAGTTAACAGAACAAATTGGAAGCATTTTCTTTGAGTTAGATGTTGCATTTCCAAAAAAAAAAAAAAGTAATAAATTTAATTTTACTATATGTTAAAGAATGCCTGTTTCTCTGGGTCTGGAAATAATTAAAGTGCAAGAACCTTCTTTCTTTTTGCACAAAGCGATCTAACAACAGCGCTGGAGCCCCTTCCCAACAATGCATTTTATTTACACTAAGCACAGCGTGGAACAACAATACACCAGTGTGTAGGATGGAACAGCGTGCTGGCATTCAGCAAGCAGAGGAAGTGGGATTCAAACACGAACAGAAACACGATAAAACAATATTTACCGTTCCTGTTACATCACTGATCTCATCACTGACTGACCGGTAAGGAGCTCCCAAACATCGTGTCGTTGCTCCAATCAGAAAACGACTTCACTTGATCGTTCTTACTCCTTAGCGTGAGCTGCTGTGCTGCTGGTAGCCGCTTCCGGATTGAGCTGCGCTCCTACTCCGTCACACCCACCCCCCCATCCTGCCTTTGCCTTAACGTGGATGCGAGATGGGATGCAGGTCCTGTCTCCGCTGCCGTCCCAGAGGGGGATGAAGCAAACTCCCATTACCTTAACTGTAGCTGCTCCCTTTGTCCCGAAAAGGGACAAAGGGAGCAGCAGTCCCACCTTGGCAGCAACCAATGTAATCGCTATGTTGCATACGGACGCACTGGCTCTAAAAACTGTGGGACGTCTTCATCATTTGCATAACAACTGTCATGGCGCCCGACACGGAGCAAACGGTGACCCCACAAAGTTAAGCAGCAGGGTTCCTTACCTGTGAAAGACCAGGGGACGGGGCGGGGTGGGGGTTGGAGGGGGATCCTGCTATAGGCTGTGGTGCTTTATTCATTTCATTGAGTTCTGCATGGGGAGGCAGATGTGGGCCTGTGTACAACTGAGAAAGACAACGAAGATCAAATCAACGTTATTAGTTAGATGTCACGACTTCATTACCAAGCATTCTCTAACACAATCCTGAGGCTCATTGTGTGATAACGCAGCACAATGTTAAGGTGTTTTTATACACACACACACACACACACACACCATCTCAGCTGGATTTAAGTCGCGTTGATACAATTACGTTTTCGGACGGATGGCCGGGTTTATGTTGGTGCATCTTCTCCTGACCGAAAGACTAAACTACGATTGCTTTTTAAAGAGTGACGTTGTCAGTGACGACTCACATCATTTATCAATCACTGAGGTTATCTCCCCACCCCAACTAAATCCATCACTGGTATACTCACATTGTTGAATCTTTCAGGTCCAAAGTTTCGTTACACAAAAGAAAGTTTTTCCTACAATGCAAACAGAAAAACAATCCTGGTTAAAGGTGGTTAACAGTACATTTTAAAACCTTTTAAAGCAAATTAATCACTGTGTGTCAAACACAAATGAGGATAAAGGTGGCTCTGATGCTATGATTGGATAAAAGAAGAAAGAAAAACAGATTCTGGACACAAGATGTTGTGTTTAGGTCAAAAAATACAAAAATTATCACATCAAATAGAAGAATCCTGAATTTGCCACAAATATTCTTTATTCCAGGTGTAATGAATGCATCACCAGGGTTAATTCAGGTGAATTCTGCTCAGTGTGTTTGAGTGTGTGCATTCACACTCATAGACCTCAAAACGTAACATGAAAAAAAAAAAAAAAAAACATGGTTAGAAAAAAAAAGGTATTTTTAACTCTAATTTGTGCAGAGATCCTCTACTCAGAGGATTTTTCAGGGCTGTAATAAACTCCAGATGAGCCTGAAAAAAAATCTACCTCTCCACACGGTATTTCCTTTCATTTTGAAATGTAATATAATTTAAGAATTATTTTAATCCTCATTTAATTAGCCAATAACTAACTCCGGGTTGACAGGATGGCACAAAAACTGCTGGATGGGTTTCCATGAAACTGTGGAGGAGTGTGGTACAGCCCGACAAAAAAACCTGGACAGGAGGGATTCCTGGAATGTTTTCTGATTACTCAGGAAATAATCTACAAATTATTACTTGCTGTAAATAATCACACATTACTGATATTGACATCTATGACTTTGAATGGATAGTGAGGTTTACTTTCAATATCATTGCAAATATAAAGGAGATTGTAGGGGTGTGGGGGTTTTCTAGAATGATGAAGAGTCACAACCTGTCTTGTTTACCATGACACCATGTTCATTGGAATTAGTTTATTAAAATATAGTGGTGGAAATAATGCAGTGTTGTCCCATTCTAAAAGCTCGAGCTACAGAATGCTTCCTCCTGGAAATTAGACTTGTCAAAATAATTGTGTCTTGATTCATTCGACATTCTTGAAACTTTCAGCGCACGTTTTACCCAGGATGTGTCGCAGCCTCTCAAACTACTTGTTACTCGACATTTTTCAGTCCTTGCTGTCGTAAACAAGTTCTCTGAGTTCCATCGTCTATACAACAACATCTACGTCCAGGTCAGTTTCCATCAGCTGCTTTTATTTCATTCACAAAACAACAATTTATTTTAAAGCATATCTGATTTAAAATTCAGCAACCGACAGATTGTGATACCCAATTCATAAATTAAAAAAATAATATGAATAAAAGGACTCATTTGAAAACCAGTGCTGAACCTTCTACTCATTCGTAGCAGGCTGATGAACTACATTTTTGTAAATAAAAAAGGAATAATTAAACTGTAATCTTTATTTTTTGAGTCCCACTTTTGTGTGTCTTTATTAAGATGTGAAATTAACATCACAGGACATAATGGTGCATCGGCAGCTCTCTGATGTTTGTTGTTTGTGGGACGATGTTGGTTTCAGTCTGCGCAGCTGCAGTCGGCGTGGGGTTCACCGTGGGGTCGCTAAAAGACTTTTTTGTAATAGTGGCAGTCACGCATTTTCCGTTTGTTACCCACAACAAAGCCGTGCTATAACAGCTGCTCGTATCGGTCCCATACCTCCAGATATTTACTCATCCAATTTAAAGCCACTTAGATTATATTTTAAGGAAGCAGGTCCAAAAAGGACAGAACACTAAAATGAGACACTTGGGGAGAAAAGCCTTCCGTCAAATAAGAGGTTTGACTACCACTTAAATTTAAACGCTTTAGGTGTCGATTATGAACAAGATCAAAAAGATTTTGTGCGCCCTTGGTTTTACAGCTGCATAATAACTGTCGTGATGAATCAGGGTGTCGATTAAATCAGGCTACAGAAATTATCGTAATCACCAACTTTTGTCTGTAATAACAGAAGACAATCCATGCAGTTGGATGAAATCTCAAATGCAAAAAACATCTACTGGAAAACACAGACGGCAGGCCCGTCTTAAATATACATATATGTATGAATTGGCTCCAGCGGAAATTTAAATTGAGCTCAGGAAACACTGTTGAGGGATTCAAAGACTCTCCGACAAACGGGGAGATTGTCAGATGGAGCTGAGCTGGCTGGGAGATGAAATGCTGAGTAAACAATCCCTGTGCTAAAAGAGGGTCTCGGGCTAGCAACCTACACTAGGCGCTGCCTCCCGGGCTCTGCCCCTCTCAGCGGGGAACACAAACAAACCCTCACTTGTTCGGGGAGGAGGGGGGAAGCTTTACCGTCCTGGTAACACAAACCATTACTACCACACAGGTTAGACCGAAGAATTCATTCAATTAGTGCAAACACTGCTGCAAGTCTGCAGCGCTACGGTTTTGGCAAACAGGGGTGGGGTTTTTTTAGCAGAGCTGTGTGAGCTAACTCAAGACGTGGATACCCCACCCCACCCTACCCCACCCCACCCCCCAATCCCATACAGCTCAGTCATTTGAGCCGGGCTGATGCGCAGCGAGCCATCAGAACCACTGCCGGTGAAAGTTGTTCCTTCGACTGTTGCATAAGCTCCGACGTTGCACTTCTCTGACCCTCCGCAGATGGGGCGGGGGGGGGGGCAGGCGCTGAAGAAGCTAGCTATCATATCACCCATAAAGGGTGTAGTCACTGTGATTTCACCACTGTGCGCACACACATGATCATGTAGCAGCACTAGTATTTAATGTTAAGCAAGTCCCAGTTGCTGTTAGGCAAGAATAGCTTTTAATGCAGTGTCTACAGCGAGAAACGGAGCAAAACCTGCCTGCCTGGGGACACGGGTGAAAATAAACAGTGACTAACATATGACTTCACGGCCAGTGTTTTACAAGACGATAAGACACTCTGCAAATGTCAGAAGTACTTCTTGTGAGCATATGGTAGCGTCATGTCATTGTGTTCTTCTAAGAAGTTCTTACATGCACATTAGCAGTTTTTCTATGCACATAAAAAGTTTTTGTATGCATGTTATGGCGTTATGCTGTTGTCGTTCTGCTCAGAGTTCGTCGCCTCTTCCGTGTGTTTTCATTACCTTCTCTTATCTATCCGTTACTGGCCTGCAACCTATGACCTGTGACAGAGGGTTAAAATGTGCCATTCTGTTGGACGCAGAATGGCAGCTAAAAAGTTAATTTTTCCCCCATCATTAATAGACAGGATATTAACCTTAACGTGTGAAAGCAGCTCTATCTGAATACAAATCTACCACAAACTTAATCACAAAACAAAACTGTAGTGCCCTGCAGCTGACTAGTTCCAAAACTTTGACAGAACTGGTTTTTAGATGGTCTACTCCTAAACTGCACCAAATTCAATAGGAAATATGGCTTCAGTCACATTTTTAACATTTCTGACATAACTCCAGCACAGCCTGTTCTGCCATGCCTTTCTCACGTCCCTCTGGTGAATTTGAATTCCGCCAAAATCCACATATGTCCAGATTAAATGCTTTTGATTCTAACAACAAGATCCCGTGGCTGTAAATCAAGAAAACCATGACAGCTGGTCTCTGACACATCATTCATTTCAACTGCAACCACACTCCAGTTAACCCACTGTAGCATTCAAACATAACTGCATTATATACTGATTTCTGATATATACAAGGATGTATAGATAGATGAAGACACCTGTCTATAATAGCCAGATGGTGCCATGTACAGAAAGCTGCATCCATTTTGGAGGCACATTCTCAGCTAGGGCAGCCCAAAAACATCCACCCCAAGCCTGCGGTCACCAGCAGGTCTGATAAGTGTTTAAGCATTTTTTAACAACAAAGTCCTAGTGATGCCCCCCCACACACACCCCCACCCTCCATGCAGCACAGACAGCCACAGACAGCGTCAGTGTCAGCAGATTGCACTGACACATAGCTACTAGCTAGCTATCCGGTAGTGTTACGTGTGCTGAACATGTGGAGCACAACTGCTACGACACAGGGGCGTGCCTGTCTGCACAAGCGCACGGTGTATCACAAATAAAGCTGTTTACATGGTAATATAATCCACATTACAACATCAAACGTTCGGTCTTGACGAAACATCTACAAATGTGGGCGAGCAGGCGTGCAGCTGTGCGCTGCAGCGTTAGCACTGCGGCTAACTTCCCTAGGCCCCGGATTGAGCACGTGGTTTCTGCTGCTCTTGGCGCGATGTACATCGGTTACCGGCTTCATGCCAGCCACACCTCAAGCGGCATCGACTTTTACCGACATACGTTTCACGGAAAGCCCACATCATAACAGATTAGCGACGTTTCAATGCGCCAGAATCCACAACATGACGTAGGATTCTTATCAATGAATAGTCACACCAACCTTGGTAGCTCAACTGTTAGCTAAGGAGATGCTAACGTTCCTGGTTATTTAGCCTAAACGTACCAGGGTTTTTATGGTACCATTACCAAGTAATTCACTCTCCTTGAACGTTTTAGCTTGCTATATATATGTACCTTAAACACAGCAGTGGTGCTGTCACGGCTCTTAGGATTACCCTGACATGACAAACTACAACCTGATGCAATGAGACAAGTCACCTCGCCCTGTTTAACACCAGCACAATAAGAATATAATTAATGGAACAGCCCGTAATTACCAGATTAATGGTGTAACTGCAATCACAATAGTTAACCTGAAGGCACAGAGAGCTGTCAGTCATGTAAGCGTGACCTTAATGAATATGTCACAGCTTTCAAAGTTCAAAACGACTGTCCTAGCAATTGCCCAACCCTCTGAACCCACTTGACTTTACCGTCCGTGTCCCATGACACGAAAAGAATGACATCAAATCGTTTACAACGTGTGGATGTCATATTTTGGTGGAGATAAATCGATTGATTACGTCGTGAAAAGAAAATCCTGCTGCATGCAGACGTTCAAATACAGAACTGTTCATGCCGGGCTACAAATAAACAACACATCCTTCAAATTGCTGGGATCAACATTAAGTGATTATTGCATCGTCCTAAATATCAACTTATTAGATATTCAGAGAACACATCCGTCAAAAATTATTTTATATGATACCATACTAGTAACTCTTAGAACAAAAAAAGTTGTGTTGTTTGTATTGTAAGATAAGTATTGGAGCAAAACAGAGATAAACAACTTATTGACAAAGGCAACTTAAGTGAATAACCCGCTGACACATATTTAGCCAACTAATCAGCTAGCACACGGTCGGATAGCTAAGGGCATTAATGTACTTTAACCAGCGAAAACATCAACACAGTGATGCGACAGCCTCCTTAAAGCTTCCCACACACTTTAATACACAAAATAGAATAAGTTTCAAGACGTCACACGAGTGGGTAGACGTTTTGGGTGTTTATCGTAGTGCTAGCTTGCTAGCCGGGGTAGCTCAAGTGAAGAAAGAACACCCACGTCGCATTAGCATGACATGCTAACGAGCAGCTAGCTAGCTAGCTAGCTAATCCCCGAGAACAGCAGGAACACAGCTCAGCAACTACGGCTGAAAAAAAGTCCCCACCGCGGCTAGTTTTAGCTCCAGACTGGGAGCTGAAACACGGGAAAAGTTTGACGATTCTTTCCAAATCTCTATATAATAGTGATTTAGTATTTGTGACAATTTGAGCGCATAAATAAAGAATTTAGCTGAGGACTGTGGCCGTTACCTTTCTCTCCTTGAGTCCGCAGAGCCGGACGGACGGAAAGTGTTCCCGGAAGCCGGTAGTGAGTAATTCCGGCAAAATCCCGTCACGTGAAGCTGTTCCAGTAATCGTGTTCTACAGCGTAAATCTATTGAATCTCTTTTGTTTATCTTAATTTAGTTTAAACTAATAATTATAAACTTAAAAAAAATTGTTGACATTACGTTTAAAACAAGCATTAAAGATAAAAAAGAATGTAAAGGAAAATGTTTTCTGGGACAAACCTGTGTTATAAATAATGTATGACTCATGATATCGTCGTGTTTGTTTAAATATAAAAAAAAACAATTAAATGCCCAAGATGACGCTTAAGAATACAGAAATGTTTAAACGTTTAAACCCAGGAAGGAATTAAGAGACCATACGTTGTAAATGTGTCGATGATAAATTGAGTATAACGATAAGAACTAAAATCATTTTTATAATCGTACGTCCTTAGTCACGTCGTTTACAGTATGTATAGAAATGTATACGTAAGCCAATTAAATCTTTTCAAATCTCCAGGTGGCGCTAGTTGGTGTCCATAGAACTGCCTGTTACTAAACAGTGCCTCCTTCTGGAATTAGAAGCCTCGTTGAATGAACGCGTGTCAAACTGATATGTAAGGTTGGCTAAATGACAATAAGCCATCTGTGCTCCAAAAGAAAGCAACATTAACTTGGAAATCCTCTTCATGTGGATCTGATTTTTTTTATTTTTGATTCCATTTTGTTGAAGTACTGTAACAAAAAACCAGAACAAACATGAAAACATACTTTTTTAAATCCTCTAATTACAAAAGTTGTTGGGAAAACACAACAAGCACTGATGTGGACTCTGCATTTGTTTTTCCATTTACTGATGACACATACAAAGAAAAGGGTTTTGTGAACAGCTCCCAGGACAGTTGTTTCAGGACATGTGGGACAGAACCAAAATTAGAGCAGTGAGGAAACCATCTATGTGGAGTTGATGAGGTCCCAGTTTTACCCTCCCTGTGTCATCCCAGTCCAACAAACCAGACTCCAACAATCAATTTTTAATTACTTCTGGAGCTGGGTCATACATAACAGCGAGAAGACACAGGGAAGAAGTGGAGTAGGCCTGCCTTGCTCTTTTCAGCCATGCAATAAACAACTAAATATAACAACTGCCAAGAGCCATGGAGGAGTATCCTTAAAAACAGAGCGAGAAACCAGTGAGAATAGGGTTCTCTTCTGCAGAGTTGCAGTCTAGGTTTCATAGTTGGGATTCTTGCGGAGGATAACAAAGCCCTCGAGGATGGGGGTGACTGGGAGGTACTCCTCTGTGGCCAGCTCAGCCCTCTCTCCGTGCGCTAGCAGAACTGGTGTGGTATGGGTCTGGAAACCTGTGATGGCCTTTGGCTTGCCTGCCTGGCCCACGACGTCCACAGCCTGCAGACAGAACACACACGCACACGCACACGCACACGCACACACCTTTAGAGTTCTTGGAAATACATGTCCTGGTAGGAAGTTTAAGTAAGGCAGATGCTACACTGATTTATTTAAATAAAAAAAGAGCTCCAGTCCAGATGCTATTAGCTTAGAATAAAGACTTAAGGAGGAGGAAACAGCTAGCCTAGTAATAAAATGTAATATATAAGGAAACTCCAGTGTATAAAGTATGACTTCTGCTTTTGTTGTCTGATTGCAGTGACTTCCTGGGTTCTGCTCAAACCTGACCATACTACCAAACAAGTAAATAAACGTACACCCAACGAATATGTCGTAGTGCAGTTTATATTAACCTACTTTCAAGTTTCTGCTTGGAGGACAAAACCCACTCACACATAAAATGTTCTTCATAGTTCATAGGGCAGTAACGGAAATTTGGAGGCACAGTCATTTGTATTTAGCCTACGCAATTAACGGACACATTGCTTGGGCAGAAAAAAAATGTTTGCCCACGCACCTTCTCTAGCAACACTTGTGGATTGAATAGCTCCTATTTTCGTAATTCTTCATGACTGGTTTGTCAAATAAAATTACTCCCTAAGTTTGGAAGTCGATTAGAGCAATTTCTTTACGTTTTTCTCACAAAAAGAAACAAAACATTGCACCGCGACTGTTGTTTAAAATTTCTAGAAACATTCCCGTCACATTTTTAATGTCAGTAATAATTTTCCTGTATTTCACCTGTCCAACTCTGACAGACACCGGCAGCGGTCGTAGCTCCTCATCGAAAGTAACCAGCATACGTGGCTGCATGGCAGCAACCAGGCCGTAGAGAATGTAGTGAGACTTCCCCAGGATTACTGTTAATACAGAGTGAACATAAATACACAGAAACCCCAGACAAAATAAACCAAAAACAGATTTTAAAAAAGAAAAGTAAAGGACATGTTAAGCCTGGGTGTGTGTGTGTGTGTGTGTGTGTGTGTGCGTGCGTGCGTGCGTAAGCTGAGGTGGAGACAGCGAGAGGAAAATTAACTGACTGTTCTTGACGTCGAGGAAGGAAACGAGCACTGTGAGCAGTCCGGCTACAGCGACCTGACTCATCAGCTGCCTGTCGCTATGGTAGGGACAGAGTGTCAGTGTTCCTTTGCCCAGGTGAGTCAGACCCTGTGGAGGAACAAACAGCAGAGAGTCAATACAAGCCCTCCCCCCACGCACTTTCTCAAAAGTTCACTTATGTCTGGCATAGAGTGCCTTTTGTGTTGCCACCCACCTGAGCCAGTCGAACCATGAAGAGATTGTTGGGGTCTTTGGCGTGATACTGAGCCAGCTGCCGTAGCATGGCGGCCAGTCGGGCATTATTAGTGCCTGAGGGAATGGAAAAAATAAAGTGACCGTTAAATATGTCCAGGAAGTTAAGACTGGAGGCACCATGAGAGGAGATGGTTGCTCTCATTCACTGAAATTTTCAAATTTGTAATGCAATTCTTTGGACATTCAATATTATTGTGAAACACCGGTAAAATCTCAATTAAATGAAGGAACTTTATGATGGATTTTTAGCTGATTTAAAGTTACAGGTCACTGAGCTGTGGACCTACAGTACATGATATATCAGTGCATAGACAGAATTAAAGAGTTCTATGACATCGATCTGATTCATGTGTAATCAAAAAAAAAACCAATTGGTTCACACCCTTTGTTTTTAAAATGTAGGCTTATTGAAAGATTAATTTAATGCACAAATACTTTTATTTTTGGATGGTATTAATTAATTAGAGATGTCAACATTAAGGCATTAACATGGTGAGAAATCTGGGAAATTGAATGGATGTATTTTTCTATACCACAAATAAGTCAAACCAAGTTTGAGCACAGTTCATGTTAATAATTCAAATGCAGAGCGGAGAGCTGAATGGGAAGGTTCCCTTTTTCATAAAACCTTCTGGCTGACAGTTTAGATACAACCAGCTGTGTTAGCATCACAGTGACACACTTCAGGTGGAACTCCTTCAGGAGTCCACTTGAAGAGTAAATGTTCTGTATAGCAAACACCATACAGAAGGTGACTGTCTGTGACGGTGGGTTTGTCCTATAAACAACAGATCTTTAAGATCAGGGACCCTCTTGTGATCAAGAAACATTCATCAATCTTATCTTTGGTAAAACCACACAGTAAAATTCAACAATCAATCCTCTGAAGGCACCACTGGCACAGCAGAAGTCAATTTAACTATGCTAACCTTGGATGGAGTTAGTCGGTTGGCCAGCCAAGTTAAAAGCGCTGCTGGAGCCGTGCAGGCCTGTGTTTATCTTTCACAGCTTTAAACACACAGGTAATAATATCCCATGTGACGTGTATAACCAGTCTTACCGCTGCCCACCATGCCCATGGCAAAGATGGAGTTGTGCGACACCTCAGGGTCTGCGTCGTGGGAAAATTTGCTCAGTGTGTCAAGGATGTTTAAGCGAGGGTTGGAAACAGAAATGAGAGCCAAGGCGAGGGGCACCGCCCGCCTGAGGGTGGGCTCGCCGTAACGCAGCTGACAGGAACAAAGAAAAACGAGAAAACGGTCAAATAAAATGCATCAACAGAAGTAAAAAGAAGAAAAAAGACAGATACAGACAAATTTGCCAAAATACAAACATACTGCTTCTTGAAAACAACCAGAAAGAATAAGGAAATGAATTATGTGGTGAGGTTGCAGAACAATAGCATATTATGTGCAGGTAAACAAAGACAAAAACAAGGAAAGAAAACTGAAAGTAAACCATGACTCACCAGATGTCCAAATGTTCGCAGTGCCATCTCAGAACCGATCTCCTCCCCCATGGCGATTAGGGCGATGCCGAGAACAGCAACGCCCTGAGAGCGAAACATGAAGATCACTTATCTATAAGACGGCTGACAAACAATAACGGTCTGCTGATATTTTGTGTTTGAGGAGAACGACGCTAACCACTGAGACCTCACCTGGTGGGAGCCCATGTCAGCAGCGGTCTCCTTTTTATCCTTGTCCTTCTTATCTTTCTTGTCCTTGTCCTCCTCCTTTTCCTTCTCCTTGGCTTCGTAGTGCTCACTGCAGATGTGGAGAAGCTGCTGCACCTTCAGCACATTCCCCGAACCTGCAATCAAGGCCAAACGTTACAGCTTTGGAGGTTTGAAGATTAAAATCAGCAGACATTGCATAGATGTTTAGATCTATGTGCTTTTGGTTTATTCAGAACTGAACAGGAGCAGAGATCCACAAAATGAGATGCATTGTGGTAAAAATGAACAAGGAGACTGACCTGCGTACGCACAGATATCCACCAGTGTGTTGGCAAAGCTGCGGAAAGGTTCAGGTACAACCTGCAGAGCTGCCAGAGTTGTCTCGATCGCTTCTCCCTTACCTGTGAATGGAAACGACAAAACAAAACATCAACAGTACGGACAGACAGTTCAAACCAGATCGGCCAGATCGACTGCCTTTGACTTAAAAACTGCATTATATGGTTATATTTGCATGTTTTCCTTCAGAAGGCGTGTGCGTGATGTACAAAATGTCTGTTCAAAATACAATCAAACTACAGCAATGTTTTCTTCGATGTATTAGTTCTGTCCCACTCTTGTGCTTCCCGTTAAGAGTGGAGACTGTTAGGAATAAAAATCTATAAATTACCCACATCCCTAGTCTGGAATTCACAGTAATCCATTTTTTGTGATTTAACGACAATTTGAAAACAAATCTAAACTAATCTACAGCACAAGAGATGAACGGACACAAAGCTAATGGCATTAACAGACCTTGGATCTCCACTGATATGAATTTGATTTCACCGGTGTGAGCTGGTTTGTTCGTCTAATTCTCAGAAACTTTAGATTTAGGTTTTTTAGGCCTGTGGCTGATTCTGCTTACCGAGGTGGTTGAGGCCCAGTCCCAAAGGCAACCAGCGGGCATAAGAGTCCTTCAACTCCTGTTCGTTCTTCTCCATGATGGTCTGTACGATGGTGGAGGTGACATCACCATTACAAGATCCTACTGCAATCATACCACACGCCAGCGCAGTCACTCCAACCACCTGGAGATTGAACACAAATCAAATTATTCTTGCCAAAAGGAAGAAAAGAAGAATGACAACAGGATGTAGCAAAATACATGCATCCATACCTCCATGCTGGATTTGGAGTCTCCCATTACAGGAAGAAGAAGAGAAAGAACATCTTCTCTGTTGGAGCCAGCATAGGCCAGGCCCAGTCTGGAAACAGGAAGACAAGAATGAAGACGAGGGGCAGATGGTAACATTTTCCCAGGACAGACTCAAATATTCCACATCACGACAAGAAACATGAAATGATTCCTATCAAAAGTCAGAGACGCTTTATTCTTGCAAGTATGCTCTAATATTTCATTTTCTATGTGATAAAACTCTTCTTACCCAAAGATGGCTCCTATCCTCATGATGTTGCTGTTGTGAAGGACGTAATCAGAAAGCAAGGCGAGAGCCGGGTCGCACTCATTCCTCACCCCCGAGTTGACAATGCCACAGGCCAGCAGGGCACCAGACTGAGACACAGACGGAGTAAGAAAAAGAAAGCAGACAATTTATCTCCTAAGTAAGTGCAAGAATGTCAACAGTATATAACAACTGTTCAAACTCAGCGTTAAAGTGACGTTCCTGAACTGGTATCAGAGCAGCAGCAGAAGAGAGTTCTCAAAGTAAAATCAGTGGGTACCATTACTGGGGCTGAACAAACTTACTTAAGAAAATAAACTTATATTTTTACTCAAAAATACATGTATTGTAAATTTACACCAAGACCTTATAAAGGTTATATGTTCCTAATAACAGATGGCCAAATGAATCAGAATTCGCAGCCCACACGAAATCATAAAAATAATGCCATCTGGACGTACAGTAATTGCTAAAATTGTAAGATCAGCTCAAACCTCAGCCTCTGAGCTACACAATGGTGACAGTTGTTTAAGTCAAGTGTTATTTATTACCCAACAGTGATAAAATAAATACCACACCATACAAACACATAGTTATTCAACAAATCCAGACAATTGGTTACCTCTAATCACAATAAATGATTGAAACCTCAGGATTTATGGATCATTAAGTAAATGCCTTTTGAAATGAAGAGGAACATTAGCTCCGTGGAGGAGATCAAAGTCAGTCACGCAGAGCACTCAAAGATT
This sequence comes from Antennarius maculatus, assembly GCA_013358685.1. Taxonomy (NCBI): domain Eukaryota; kingdom Metazoa; phylum Chordata; class Actinopteri; order Lophiiformes; family Antennariidae; genus Antennarius; species Antennarius maculatus. The sequence continues at coordinate 23,486,073 of CM023613.1, forward strand.
TTTAAATGGGAAAAGTAGATTATTTAATGGTTCACCATAAAAATAGTATTGACTTCCTGTCATTTAGTAACCATTGCCAGACGTTTACCTTGATGTAATCCTCAGAGGAATAGAGATATTTGTCAATCTGGGTCAGACCTCCATCCACATCCCACAGCAGGATCATACCCAGGGAGGCTGCAGCGCTCAACATGCCTGCAAGCATTTACGGAAATCAGTCACGATTTTAAACACATAAAACCTTTGACATAGAGAAATATGAAAATTAATACATAGGGGACAATATGTCAACTAAGCCTAGTGTTCTCTCTTACCGTGATCCTTGTTCTTGTACAGCCATTTGTTGCCGTCGTCTGTGAGCAGCTTGTCCTGTCCGAAAGCTGCGTTGACAAAGCCGTTCACAAAGGACGAAGCCAAGTTCATACGAGCAGAGTCCACCTGTGAGCCGCTGCCTCCAAACCCTGTGGAAGGAAGAACAGAGACGATTCAGAACACAGAGGAAATCTCCTTTAGACTCACTGCGGCCAGTTTATGTCAAAAACCAGTGACCACCCTTATTCTTCACGAGATAACATGAATATCTCAACTGAGCAAACTCAATCTACACACACAGACTCACTGTTGTTTTCCAGGTGTGTTTTGTAGATGTCATCTGGGACTTTGGGTTCCATTATGTCCAACTGAGGAGGAAAGAAGAATGGGTCATTATAAAATTAGAAGTGAAATCTCCTATGACTCATACATAATTGTTCTTGCGGCGTCATCTGTTCTCTTCAGTTTCCGGTGATTAAAGACAATTTGTGCAATCAGCCTTTCATTCATTCATCACTGCCTAGATTCGCCTGTTGTCTCCTCCACTGCCCTAAATGTACTGTCTTCTGGATACTACACTTTGTTCTCACAATCGAATCATCACAGAAAATTTGACACAGCTTTTCAGTACATTTGTTCCTACTCTCTTTCACTAATAATTGAAGAAACATAAGTACACATGATAATCACATCTGGAGTGTGACTTCACCAATCCAGTTAAATTCATTAGGAAAGTCCTAAACTGTAACTACACATTCATATCTTACCTCTCTTGCCAGAGCCAAGAAGTTACTATTGAGCTGCACATTGGACATGATCTCTGTTAAGTCCTCGTAGTCCTCGACGTCCTCATTCAGCTCCAGGAACATGCCGTGACGCCCCAGCATGAAGGCCATCTGCTTCTGGATAACTCTGTCAGGTGAAGATAGTTTTTGATGCACCATCAACAGTCATGCTCACAATAGGAGGGAAGAATATATATCGATAGTGTCAACCAATCACTATTACAGGAAGATTAATAAAACCTTCATGGATGCATTAGGTTTATCCTTCATGATTCAAATTTTAACCACATACGTGGATGAAAACAGAATAATCTTACTGTATATTTACTTACTATATACTTTTTTTCATGCTATCCATTATTCTTAACAACTCAAGAAAATCTAGTCCTTATTTTACTCTAACATACATTGCAAATTTCAGACGAAGCAAGTTTGAAGATTCTGGACTCTAAGCTATTCAAAGCACTACCAGAATAGAGAACTCTGAATAATTGTTCTTACATGTCTTTGCAGGATGTGAAGATGTTTTCTACCAGCTCAACATCATTGAGCATCAGGGCCAGACGCAGAGCCTCTGGGTAACGGTTGAACTTTCTGAAGATATTCAGGGCACATCTAAGCAGCGCAGAGTTTTCTGGCTCGGGAACATAACTCACACAGCTGCACGATAGATTGAGGCAGTACAAAGACAAATGAGTAAAGATGCTAAAAAATAAGGTTTGTTTTCTGTACAGAGTGCAAAACCTGAACAGACCTGGTGAGGTACAGGCAGACTTTGCCGTATGCGTTTTCGTCGATGTAGTCCTCGAGCATGTCCAGCCTCTCGATCTCCATTAGCAGGTCACACGCCTCATGCTCTGCGTTGTGAGCCATGTTGTAGGGCACGATCTCCTTCACTAGTTTCAGCAGCGTCTCCTGTTGGGTCTTGTCATTTTCCTCCACCTCCTGCCACTCTTTGGCCACCTCACCAGCCAGGTGCCTGGAAGACAAAGCGGTTACGGTAAAAGTCAGATAAAAAAGGCTATTGCCATACTTGTTGTGAGTAAAAAGAATAGTGATGGATTACTGAATGATATTCAAATTTTACTTCCCCCCCCCCAAAAAAAGAAAGACTAGAAAATGCATTGCCAGGTGTGTCTTACCTGACATATTCATGCCCCCAGGATGCCAGTTCTTCCTGGGACCCAAGCAAACGGTACTTCAAACACTCCCTCTCCCCACTCATGGTCATGGCCAGCACTGACACCACATCCGCACAGAAACGCTGCAAATACAAACACCAAACTCAATTTGTGCTTCAAGTGTTTAGTCAAGACTTCACCAACTATTTTGGATAGTCGGTGAATCATTTCTATATTTTCTCAAAGTAGAAAACAATTGTTGGAAGTCATAGGTTTGATTTGCATCTTTCCAAAATACAAATACATCATACATCTACAAATACAATATACATCTTTATACAAATACATCTTTACAAAATGTACAAAACTGTGGTGAGACCAGCAATGTTGTTTGGTCTAGAGACAGTGTCACTGAGGAAAAGACAGGAGACAGAGCTGGAGGTAGCAGAGATGAAGATGCTGAGGTTCTCTCTGGGAGTGAACAGGAAGGATAGGATCAGGAATGAGTACATCAGAGGGACAGCACATGTTAGAGGTTTTGGAGATAAAGTCAGAGAGGCCAGACTGAGATGGTTTGGACATGTCCAGAGGAGAGATAGTGAATATATTGGCAGAAGGATGCTGAGTTTTGAACTGCCAGGCAAGAGGCCTAGAGGAAGACCAAAGAGGAGGTTTATGGATGTAGTGAAAGAGGACATGAAGGTAGTTGGTGTGAGAGAAGAGGATGCAAAGGACAGGGCTAGATGGAGGCAATTGATTCGCTGTGGCGACCCCTGAAGGGAAAAGCGAAGAAGAAGAAGAAGAAGAAGAAGAAGAAGAAGAAGAAGAAGAAGAAGAAGAAGAAGAAGAGAAGAAGAAGAAGAAGAAGAGAGAAGAAGAAGAAGAAGAAGAGAAGAAGAAGAGAAGAAGAAGAAGAAGAAAAGAAGAAGAAGAAGAAGAAGAAGAAGAAGAAGACGAAGAAGAAGAGAAGAAGGAAAAACGACTAATCCGCCTACATCCTCCGCCTCCTCCTCCGCCTCCTCCTCCTCTCCTCCTCCCCTCCTCCGTCCTCCCAGCCTCCTCCTCCTCCTCCGCCTCCTCCGCCGCCTCCTCCTCCTCCTCCTCCTCCTCCTCCTCCCCAGCCCTCATCCTCCTCATAAGAAGAGAATAGCAAAGAATCAAACAATCGATGGTTCCAGATTCTTAAATGTGATGACTTGCAGGTTTCCAGGTCTGGTATAAAATTCAAATAAAGTAATTGTTGAATGAAACAAGAATTTGAAGACATTGCTTAGGGCTCTGAGGAAATACAATATTTCTTTTTATATCGGTAGCTTTAGAGAACAAACAACGAATCAATAAATAATTGGTAAAAAAAACAATACTGACAATAACTGTCAGTTACAGCAGCAGCTGATGTACATGTTAACTGTTCCTCACATTTGTGCACAAATTTGAATCCCAATGTTATAAAAAAAAAGTGACAGCTTTAACATCAGTACTGTTATATATTGGTGGAGGTGACAGACAGGATAGACATGGAAATACCATGGATAAAAGTTGCAAGAAATTCAGACTGCTTCATAAATACTGTTTCCACTGAGAAGTGGATTAGAAAATGTGCTGAGACGCAACCTTTGTGCAGTGCTGTAGAGACTGACCTTATTCTCTCCAGGAGCCATGCCCTCAAAGATCTCTTTGAGTTTGCCATAGTGCGGTCGCAGGAATTTGAGGGGCTTGGGTACGGAGGTCATGGAGGTGGTTGAGGAGCGGATCTGTCGGCGCAGCTCTTCCAGTGCAGGACGGTACAATGCTGTATTCTTCTCCTGTCATCACAAAGGAAAATGTGAATGTATTGTCAGAGCTATTAATGTGACAAGCAGGAGTACAAATATAAATCTTAGACTTACGCTCAATCTCTCCACCATCATCTCCAGGTCTTCTTGTAACTGCTTGTCTTCCTCTGACTAATAGGTAGTGATGAATACATAAAAAGTAAATGTCATTAATGATTAAAAATATTTTAAAATGTGCAAAAATATTTATCTGCTACAAGCATGTGGTTTTTAAAAACGTATATCAAAGTGCACCAATGATTTGATTTCCCATGTAAAACAAACCGAGACAAAAAATATCAAATATAAAATAAGTGTCACTCAAATTATCTTATTGAAGTATTATGATCATACCAATGATTGTCAGTGGTGCGTTTTTCTTGTCTATCAGCTAAAGTTCGTCCAAATCAGTTATGCTTATCTTGTAAATTTAATGCTCTTGTAATCTATGGTTTATTAATTTGATTTTATACCACAAGAATTCCTTAACAATTTTAACATCTAGTTCTCGTTTACTGCGTAACACTAGAACGAATTCGACCACTTGTGAATGCCGACACGATGCACAAGACGTTAACAAAACTGCACTACAAATGGATGTTGGAATAAAAATCCACTTGGATACTCATTCACTTACCTACACAAGACAAAATTATTTGACCAGTGACACTGGAAGGGCAACTAAATACACCCGAAACCGATTATAGAGAATAAACGTTACAACGTGTTGCAAGTGTATATCTAATTCACGCTTCTACGTAATATTAACCAACGTTAAATCCAGCTAGCAGCAGTGATAGCAACTAGCAAGCTAACGTCTTACCACTAGAACAAGGCTAAGCTTAAGTGAGCTAAGTTAACTGAGCTAGTTGAATCAATATGACTTTTAAACGCCACAGAATTCTAACAAATCAAAATAAGTGTGCTATTTTTATTAAATAAGACAAAGTAAATGAGAGTGTCAGGTTTCGATCTTTGTTGGGAATGATTTTGGCCTTCTCAACCATGTTGTCAAAGCGGCAGTGACTAAGGCAAAATAACATGTCTGATGTTAGCATACATTTGAATGAGAAAACTACCGAAACTTACCAATTCCTGTTCTTCTTTTTTATCCTTGTCCTTTCCAGAGGGCTGCTGCCCTTTTTCCTTTTCCTTCTCTTTCTCATCTGTCTTCTCGGTCTGCTTCTTTTCTTTATTTTTTGCCTCCTCCATAGTTGCAGCTATGTGAATTGTCGGCAAGCAAACGGAACTGAGGGGGACAGTCTGTGATTCGCGAGCTTCTTCTTTAGTACGAAAAATGTGTTGTGGTTTCACGTTACTGCCCCTGCTGGTGGGAATGAGTAAAGGCAGTCTATTTGTTAAAAAAACGTCTCTATCGTAAAAATCTAAACAAGAATATGACTATTTTTTTTCCAAAAACTACAACTCTTAATTTATTTTGTTAATAGCATTATTATTTATTGTTTTCGTTATTCTGTGTTTTGAGGGATATTTATTTTCGTTTTGAGGGATACAATAAGGGTGGCGACGTCACATATAATAGTAAAACAATATTTGGGACTTTTTAAATATTTTAATGCTATATATATATATATATATATATATATATATATATATGTATTAGAAATGATTGTACTGTATTTCCGTAAAAAAAAAATCTTGAGCAATATCACGTGATCAAGCGGCTTTACGGTATGAGGACATTATGAAGCAGAGGAATCACGTGACTACATGAGAGCATGTCACATGCTCATTTCTAGTTCCTTGTTGTAACCGACATGCATGCAGGAATTTTGAAGTCGCTCCTGGCTAAACAAACTATATTTCTCCTGGTATGGCTCTTTGCCGCGGGAGAAAAACGTTTTAAGGGGTTCGAGAGGTTTGAAGAAAAGGACAATTCCGCCCGCCACCCTGGTGGTGTGTTTGAGGACCACTGGTTCATTCAGAAACTGGATCACTTCAATGGAGCAGACGACAGGGAGTGGAAACAAGTATGTTGGGTTGTTTGATTGATCTCTATGTGACAACAGTAGATCAGTGCATTGAAACCTGTCCAGAGTTATCAGACGGAGCAATTGTCCTTGTTACAAATGCATATATGAATATGCATATACTGTATATGTAGGGTGTCCCAAAAAATGTAAACAACTTTTAGCAGCTGATAACTAAATTGTTTGTGGGGGGTTTTGCAGATAAAAAACATTGAAGTCAATGATGGCAACCAGACTAAACTTCTAAGAAAGGAAATTTAGGAGGGGTTTCAAAAAGCACCACCAACACCAGTTACCATCACTTGAACTAGAGATGACTTTGAAGCTGATGGAAACTGTTCAGAACTTTTCAGCTAAGTCCAAAAAAGTCTGTGCAGTAAGCTTGTCATGAAGAAAGAACTCCCCCCCCTAAATTTTCTTGGCACTTTAGTTGCGTTTTCACACATCCAGCGGCATTTTAGAATGAAGTTTATTTAAAGTTTCATCTTGCTGCCATCTTTGACTTCAATGCGTTTAATCTGCAGAAAAACACACCAACACTTAAGTTAATTGCTGCTAAAGGGTGTATACATTTGTTTTGAACAGCCTATATATGTGTGTATAAATATGATGTATTGTGGTTCTGTAAACGAGGAGATTGTGGTTAAACTAGGTTTTTAATTCAACACAAAACAAATCACATCTTAATTTAGGGAATTTTGTGCTGGAATGCTCTGTTCACTTATTCTGAATTATTTTAACTAAGAGTACTGTGACACAGTGAAACAATTGTTTTAAACCTTAGGTGTTAAATTTAAATTTCAAAGCTGTTGAACCGGTTTAGTTGGGGGTTATTATTTAATTAAGCTGATAATATTGAAGTGTCAAAATGTTCATTGCTGTTTTTTAATGATTGTCAACACATTAATGCAAAAGCAGAAACCCAGTGTCCATGTTTCTCTAGATGTTTCCTCTTTGTCTCTTAGAGATATTTTGTCAATGAAGACTTCTACCGATCGGGAGGTCCGGTGTTCCTGATGATCGGAGGCGAGGGCACGGCCAATCCGGCTTGGATGCAGTACGGCACCTGGATTACCTATGCTGAGAAACTGGGAGCGCTCTGCTTCATGCTGGAGCATCGCTTCTATGGGAAGAGTCGTCCAACTCCGTATGTCTGACCTCCATCAGTTAATGCTGAACTTCATGTGAGGGTGCTTTCAGATCTGTGTGTTCATCCTCCACAGCTTTCAAGAGGCAGCGATGATGCAGAGACAAAAACAACCGAACTTCATTTACTGTTAAAACACACACATATATTCAACAGAAGGAGACAAATAACATTCAAATGAATAAATCTGTAGTGTTGCTGGTGTGCAAACAGTTGAATTTTAGCTTTGGAGGCTGAAGTGGAAATATTCCGCACTATAAGGCACACCAAAAAACCTTTAATTTTCTCAAAAACTGACAGTGCACCTTATAATCCAGTGTACCTTAAATATGAAAACAGTTTTAAAATAGACCATTCAATGAAGGTGCGCCTTATTGTGCAGAAAATACTGTAGTGTAACTTCCACTTCCACTATTTTTATCTTTTTCACTTTTTTTTTTTTGATACATCCGTCTTAAAGTGCAGAAAAACCCGCTATGTTTGTCGCTCTCTAATGTATTTTTTTTGTTTATTTCGTTTATTTTCATTTCAGACATGTTATTACAACAGACTTCACACCTTCATCACAGTTGCAACATCAATAACAACATGCGAAAAATAAAAGGGCTGACGGGTAGAAGCCATTAGGCATGTGACTTCTCTTATTGCAATATGTTGTCTACCAATTCATGCATAAAAGTTAGCTTGTATTTTAATCACTTCTTAAATAGTTTCCCAAAGGGAATTCACTTACAGCACGACTCGTAGAGAACAGAACAGACCCCACTGGGGGGGGGGGGGGGTGCAGCTGCTGCACCACTAGGTGGCAGCGCAGCAGCATTGACAGAACTCCATGTTTCCTCTCTTCCCTCCATGCAGTGACCTCAGCAAAGAAAGCCTGCAGTTCCTCAGCAGTCGCCAGGCCCTGGCCGACCTGGCACACTTCCGCACCGCGATGGCAGAAGCCCGCGGACTGACCAACAGTAAATGGGTGGCTTTCGGGGGGTCGTACCCAGGGGCCCTCGCTGCCTGGTTCAGGCTGAAGTATCCTCACCTGGTCCACGCCTCCGTGGCCTCCAGCGCGCCTGTTTTTGCCACTGTGGACTTCACAGGTATGAGGAAATGTTGTGTGATATAACAACACACACACACACACACACACACACACACACACACACACACACACACACACACACACACACACACACACTTCCCGTATTGGTCTACATTCCTATCATATGAATAAAATGCCATTCCTGTTTGGATAATCAGACTATTATATAGTCCTCTATTAAAAAAAGGGAATTTAACATTTAAGTGAGGTTCATTTAGGTTTTTTTCTCGTTTTGGTTTTTTTTTTAGATTTGCTTTTTTTTTTAACAGTTTGGCAAAGACAAAACAACATAATGTGAGGTCGTTTCAAACTCTGGAAAGATCTGTACATTTTTTCAGCATTACAGACTATAATTTTATTATGTTCCACTTCTACTCACTGTATTATATTTGCGTGAATTGTGGCTAACAGATGCTGAGTAACAAATCCTAAAGCTGATGTTATTTGTTATGACAATCAAATAATTTGGAATATCAAATCATAAGTATTATAAACACACAGAGTCATTAAATAAAGAATTTCTGCATCAATAAACCAAATCACTTGGTCTTTTTACGTGATGAAATAACTCAGCGGCTTGAGGGTTAAAGGGACAATTCCACCAACATTTATGAAGCCTTGACAACAAAATACTATTGCAGTTTCCTTTTCTTTTGAACAAGTATCAACGATGGGGATTCATTTTGAGACATAAAAAGAAGCATAATTAAATATACAATTATTCTGTACAACATGAATGTCATAGTCCAAATCTGAAGATCCCAGCCCAATGTGAAAATATTGTATTCTTCCTATTAGAATGAAATATGCACTCTATTCTTGTGCTAATTTCTTTTATTTTAAAGGCTACATTAAAAAATAATAATAAATACACAAAAAATTACCAAATAATTACAAATTACAAATAATTTCTCAAATCGCATCGTGATGCGTAGCTGAATGAAGTCATTTTCCAGTTTATTTTTTCAGCTGTTGTTTGGTTTTTAGCCCTTTATGCTGCGTTTCCTGAGGAGAGCTGCAGCGCTGGTTTGCTGTGAATCTCCAGATGTGATTTTGTGTTCTCAGAACGTTCACCCAGCTCTCCATCGGACTTTGGCGTGATGAGATAATAACATTTTTTCCTTTTTTTGGCTGAACCGATCCTGTAAGTTAGATCTGCTATCAGAAATGATTGGTAGCTGCTGCATAAAGGATAACCTGGTGGTAATGAGTTGTGTGGTTAATCTCGCGTTATATGACACATGCATGCATTGATATTTATTTTGCCTGTGGAATCAACATCTCTCAGCGTTAAATTAGAATTTTCTCCACTTTTTCCTTTAATGTTGGGCGTCTTTGGAAGTCAGAGCCCCAGACAGATCAAAGATGATTATCTCTGTCTGTGTTGTGTTTGGCCAGGCCCATTATTTTCCTCCGGAAGGCTGCAGGCTGGAATCAAGGTCGGAGCAGCTTTGTATACGGATCTGTAGCGTTCCACCCACACACACACACACACTCTATCTGGAAGACACTATCACACACATTCAGTCCACGATTTGTTTGACTGTCCAAGACAAAGACACAAAGTTTGGAGTGTGTGTTCATGAAGGAGTACTAATAGATGTTTTCCCCCTGACTCAGTGGCTGCTTGTTAATGGGATCACTTACGACAAATAAACCAGCGTTCAGTCGCCAGTAAGAGTTTGGCTTTCACTTCTGGGAAGAAATATTCCAAGATTTTGTAATGTGGAGTTTCCCGTCTGAAAGTCTGCTTTTATAATGTCATAAACAGTGAAATTCACATTAATTTTCACCCTCAGAATGACCTTTTCAGACAAATACTTTCTCAACAACTTGGACTGGGTTCATGCACTGAGTTGAACTGGTTCTAATCCACTGCCTGAAAATAAGCCTGTATATTCAACTCAGGTTTTTTGTGTATTATTATTATTGTGTTTAAGCGTCCACCTCTTCCTCTATTTTTATGTTCTGTCAGAGTATTTAGAGGTTGTTCGGAGTTCGCTGGCCTCAGAGGACCCACAGTGCCCCTTACTGGTCAAACAGGCTTCGGATGCCCTTGTGGAGCTCCTGAAGGACCCCAAAACCTACGACAACATCACCCAAGACTTCAGGTACAATGTCTAATCACTGACACATACATTCTCTACATAATTGGTAGAAAGGAATACTAAATTTGGCTTTTTCACTTGATAAATCTAGAGTGTATCATCCGAAATGTTTCTGGAGCAGTACCAGTATTATAAGCATTCATGATAAGACATAAGAGCTGGATGTATAAGTGTACTCTCAAGCATCTGACCCATGCAAAATAATCTCACTGGATCTGATTTAAATGATTCTACAGCAGCTTATATGATGAGACTGTTTTCTGGAAGTAATTGAGAGGATAATTAATTTAATTTGTGTTTTTTTTAAAAAACACAAGATAATACTGTATAATCCCCGTGACCCGACTCCGGATAAGCGGAAGAAGATGGCTGGATGAATAATATAATTTCACTTATTTTAGCTTTTTTCCTCATCTTGTTCTGCACCAGACCACTTTCATCTTGATTAACATCAGAGTTCTGAAATTTATCTGCATTTTCAGTTGAATTTCTTCTCTTTTTTTTTTTTTGGAGCTGTTCATCCGTCAAAATTGTTTCCTCAACCTCATTTTGTGCGATAACACAGAAAGAAAATCGTTTTGACGTGAAGCTGCTCACGGTAAGGTCTGTGGATTCTTTTCGTAATGGATGATGATGATTTCTGAGAGGAAACGACTTTAAACATATTTTTGTTGTATGAGCATCGGTAGTGTCATCCGGTTCAGATTTATTCAAGAAAAGACACACGTGTGAACACTCCTGAAAAGAGGGGATGAATAAACAGCGCGTTTGCCTCGAGCTGGGCTGCAGGCTCAGCTGATGTGACTCAGAGATGAACGCTGCTCCTCCTGTGACCTGAGATGTGTGTGTTGATAAAACTATGATTGTGTTTTGGGGCGATCACGAGTTTACGTGCGTGACTTCGCTTGTGGTTTGAGAAGATTTATCATTTTAAAGTACTAGTACTTTAAAAAGTCTTTGCTTTATTCCCTTACTTGCTGGTTATTGGATCAATAATACAGACTCTTCATCTGTCGGTTAAATATGAGTTTATAACCAGCAGCTCAGGCTCGGGTCAAGATTCAATCACAGCAATACAAGGTAAAAATATGTCCATCCACGCGGACTGCTCACCAAATTAAACCTCACGGCTCTCATTTTTTCTTATTTAAGAGTAGCAACTTCTTAGAATACTGCTGGTTGCTTAGCAACGTAACTTGACCACAAGCAGTAAAATTCCCATGGGGATCAGATGTTGTTCAGAGCCAGGCTATCAGTTCCCCTGCTCCCTGTCTTTAAATTAAGTTCATAGGTCACATTTAATCTACATTTAGTCCCAATTTCTCAGCTCGCTGTTACATAATTTCCTTCATGTCATCTCAGTGTATTCAGTTTAATTCAGTAAATTATTCATGCCACAACTGCTGGTGGTAGTTTGTATTTACATATTCTATATTCTGATATTGGGCAGAAGGGGGCGCTGTTGCGTCACACCAAGAAGGTTGCCGGTTCAATTCCTCTCCGTGTGGATTCTGACACCTCCACAAACACACCTTGTAGGTGAATTGGTCACACAAACATTGCGTGAGCATGAATGGTTGTGCCCCCCACCCCACCCCCCCCGGCGATGAGCTGGCGTCTCACCCGGGGTGTACCCTGCCTTTCACTCATAGCCAGCTGGTTGTTTCCACAACCAATAGTTAGTGGAGACATTTTGCTGGAAATGTCAATGTCAGGTGACAACATTAGAAGATTCAAGGGGTTGTGTGACTTTGGATGTTTTGAATGAACTTTATTTATTCCGCACCAGTAATGAGGTTAAAAATGTGTTGTTCTGCACTGGGAGAGATGAGTTGGAACTTTTAGAATAGAAATCAACACAACACATCAGTCAAAACGATGTTTCTTCCTGTGAACGATTCATTTTCAGTTGACGCTTAGATGAACTAAGCAAATGTCAAACACTGACATATATTTTTCTCTCCATGTTCACAACCTTCCCTCCCTTTCTCCATCACTGTGTGCCAATTCCCCCCCCCCCTCCTCCTCCTCCTCTCTATCATCTCCCACACTATCCCCTGGCTTCCTCCTTTCTGTCTTCCTCCGTCCCCCACTCCACCTCCAGGCTGTGCTCCAAATTGCAGATCCAGACGGACATGGACTTGAGTTATTTCCTGGAAATGCTGGCTGGCAACTTCATGGATGTGGTCCAGTACAATGAAGACAACAGGGAATTTGAGGTGAGAGAAAGAGTAGACCCTTTCCAAAAATGAGGATGATTCAGATTCATTTGTGCCAGCAGTTGCTATTTTTAACTCTGATTATCATTAGAAATTAAAACTCAAACATCAGTCTATTAAAAATTCATATACTCTCATACTCTGGAAAAAATCAATCACTACAATCCCTTAAGCTCGTCTGAGAACAGAAATATAACGGGAGGAATTCCAGCTTCAAGGCAGGTTGCAATTTATTTCACCTCCCAGAGGATTTATTCCAACATGGTTCAATAAACTGTGTTCCAAAAATCTGATGGATTATATATGATATGTGACATGATTTATGCATGTCGAGCAGAGACAGGAGGGATGGAGGTTACGTAGAGCTTTGTAGGTCAGGGGTTGACCTACTATCCGGTCTTGTTTTGGAGGAAGTGGAAGGATAAATCAAAAATAAATAAAAAATAAAGAAACATTAAAAAAATATTTAAAAAAAGAAGCAAAAAATAAAAAAAACAAAACAAAAAAAAAAGAGAAAAAATAAATAAAGCAAAAAAATATAATTAAAGCCAAAGCAGTTTAACTGAAATAGAAGAAAATGATTTTATCGAAATCAGTTCCTAACTTTAAGAATAATATTCAAATCTAAATCTCCCTGTTCTGTTCTCACATCCATGTTTTCTCATTATTTCTTACTGTCGCCTTCATTTTTCCCTTTTCATGCCGCTTTATTTAGCAGTCACCCCTTTTTCCCGCCCCTCTTTTTTTCCCCCTCTCCGTCCCCCCTGCTGCCTGGAGGAGACGTGAGTCCAGTTACCAATAAGCTGATGTGAAAAAGTAACAAAAGCCTCTGTGGTCTCTGCGGTTTCCTGGCGCCCCCCCCCCGGCTAAAGAGACGCTTACAAAAGAACCGCAAGGGACGGTGTGTCCGCAGCGCCAGCAGCTGCCCCCTCCGATACAAAGGGCCCAGGTTTTAGGTACCGCTGAAGAATTTGGGTAAGAAGTGGGCCTGAGGTGTAACTCAATCAGTCAGAGCCGCGGCTTCACAGTGGAGGGGTTATCAATGGGGGGCTTTATAAAACACCGAAGGCCCTTATGTAACGCCGCAGTTTGGGCATCCAGTGCTCACAGCTCCTCTTTCTACTCGCAAGATGCAAATGGATTCTCAGTCATAGGTCGGTCTTTGTTAGCGAGGCCTTCGTCTCTCACGTAAAAGCTGCAGCCAACTGTTTACTCCTGCAGCACCGACTCTGATACGACATTTTGTTTAACAGAACTGTAGAAATGACTCGACATGAGCTGATGATTCCCGTCGGGAGAGTTTTCATCCTGTATCCGTGAGGCGTCCGTGTGTCTGGTGTGTCTCTGTTAGGGGAAGCCCTTCATTTCGTCCTCCAAGAGAGTTTTCTTGTTGTGTTTGATTATTAATATTGGATGAGATTTTAAATCGGTTTTTACAATGACTGTCTATCCTTGGCAGAGGAAGGGCGCTGCTGAGTGCTCTCCTCCTCACCTCTGCCAGTTTCATTTGTTTCACGGAGGTTGAAGGAAGAAAAGAAGGAAAAGTTCGTCAGAATTTGGTGGTGATCCAGATTCAAGGACTATTTTTTATTACTTTCTTGAGTAATGCTGACGATGCTGACGTCCTCATTAGATCATCCACACGTCACACTCTGGTCTGGATCCGGTGATCCGGAAAGTTTGGAAAATTTAATTTCAGCCTTCAAGTTGGACCTTGAGATGGCTCCGTTTACCAGAATAATACTTTCATTGCTGTTGAATTAGTGCATCAGCAGACTATCAGGACACAGCATGTCGCTACCAGGTGCTAAGGTTTACAAAATGTACCAAAAAACTGCTTTTTCAAAATTTTATGAAAGGAAATTTTAAGATCTTAGCTCTTTTTTTTTTGTTTTTTCTGGAGGTTGTTGTGTTTTTTGGTGTATAAATAACTTTATAATGTGTGCTTTACTGTATAAATGTGTTTCTTTCCTGTTCCTGTACAACCATTGGGAATACCTTCGCCCTCAGAAAGTGCTCATAAATGACTAATTTCCATTTTTGTGGGAGGAAATGTTAAATATAAAATTTGGATGCATCGGTCGCACCATTTCTCTGATGTTTTTCTGTGTGGGGGGGGTGTTCTGTACATTTAGGGTATGAAAGACACCGGCATCACCATCCAGGTGCTGTGTGGGATGATGGCTGACCCCTCCCTGGGGGTTCCGTACGCCCGCTATGCTGCCGTGGCTCGCCTCATGTTGGAAGCCTTTTCTATAGAATGTCTGAACGTCAACTTCAGCAGCTTCCAGAGAGATATGGCGAATACGTCCTGGGAAGGACCATCTTCAATGGGAGGTGGGTAAGAAATGAAGTACAAGCGACACACTTGTATCTCAAATGACTCTTATGTCGAGCAGCTCGTATCTCCAGGTTCTGCTGTGCTGCTTTTTTTGTTGGTTTGTTTGTCAGATGGTGTGTTTTTGTTCTCGTTGCAAACAGTAAGTGGCATTTTGATGTCACACTGACATTTTCCACTGCTGTACAGTAATTATACACGAGCAACAACAAACGTCTCCGTCACCGGGAGCCTCAAGAGACAGAAATGTCCCACAGCCACAGGAGTGGAGTGTGGGATGTAGTTACAAACTTTATGCTGCAAACTCATTTTGGGGTTTTGTTGTCCAGTTACTTTTTTTTTTTTTTAGAAAGGAGGTAAACAAAAGTAGCGTCATTTCGAAGAACAGTTCACCCCAAAAATGAGAGTTCAGTCGTCATCTTCCTTCCGCTTTGCAGATGAAGAGGACGAGTGAAGTTTCGTAACACGGGACATTTCAAATCATCGTCATAGCATCCTCCTAAAGGATGGAGACTTAATCTAAATATAAAAACAACCAAAAACAGCTTGTTTGCAGTAACTCACGTCTGTTGTGTGAGTTATAGCTTCCAGGTCAAAGGTCATTGCTGAGGCATGCAGAAATAGCCAGTTCTCTCGCGAGGTAACGCATGCACTCGGTTTATCTCGTGTATTTCATACTAACATTTTTATTATTTATTTTCTAAATAATATTTTATATCTAAATGTATATACATATATATGTATATATATATATGTGTATATATATGTATATATAATATATACAGTATATGATTGATAGATACATACATACATACATACAGCGCATATTCGAGCATCAACGCTCGCGACTTCACCTCATCAAGGATTTTTGGTAGCCAGTCACGTGATACCGTACGCGCATTCTATTGGCTGACGGCATCAGGAAGTGCGCTCCGTTCTGTGAGTCTCGGACTTCCGAGACACAAAGGTGCTTTAAACAGTCTATCAGAGTGTGGGAAAAGGTAATACAGATAGAAGGTGGATTAATATCAGTATGGGGAGGGTTCATAAACGTTTAGATTACAGTAAATAATAAGATAAATAGTTTGTCACTCGATCGCAGAATTGGTTAATCGCATGTGGTTCCTGGAACGCATTAACCACACGGAACGCGGACGGACTGTATTAGCTGAGAGGCTAAAGTGTTAGCATGAAACATTGTTTTTTCAATGCAGTCGCGGCCTCTGGAGGCCTTTGGCCTTCTGCAGGCGTAAAATAAATTCTTTTCTATTTTGATGGCTTTGACTGCTTTGCTTTTTTCAAACAAGTCCACATCTTCCTCCGGTTGCCAAGGAGAACGCGATGCTGCTTTACTGTGAAGCTCCAAAAAGGCGCTGACAGATCATGAATTTTCTTTTAGGAATGAGCAGCTCCTTTCAGCGCTAAATGTCTCCGACGGTTCTGTTGGGCAGATGTTGTTTAACTCCCCCCTCTGGAGGAAACGCAGATCAAGGCCGTGTTATATTTTTCGTTGTGTTGTGTCTTCACTGGAAAGCAGCTTCACATGTTGTACCTTTTGCCCCGGGCTGTGGTTACTATTCCCACTCCTGTTTCATGAGTGGGCGGGGTCGCTGGAATAGGAAGTAGTGTCTTAAAAAGCTGCAGGGATGTGTCTTCAGAAACTCCACCTCATGTGGGTTTTGTTATTCAGCTCCAATTAAAAAGAGGAAAGGGTCACTAAAGGTCATCCGGCCTCACCGGCGGAGTGGATTTATACGAACCACAGCTGAACATGTGACCGCTGGTAAATTTTGTAAATGTGTTTTTCCAGAGAAACAGTGGCTCTACCAGACCTGCTCTGAATTTGGATTCTACCAAACCACCGACTCGCCCAACCAACCTTTCAGCGGCTTCCCCCTTCAGTGAGTACACTAATCTGCCCACAGGGCGATGGATATTTACTCTTCTCGCTCCGGAGGGTTTATTTTCATCCATATTCACTCCGTTTTGTTAATCCGTCTCCTCTCTTGCAGGTATTTTTTGACACAGTGTGCAGAGTTCTTCAACATCAGCGCTGAACTGCTGGACGAAACCGTGGAAGAGACCAACGAAAATTACAGCGGCTACGACATCCACTCCACCAGAATAGTGTTTCCTAACGGCTCCATCGACCCCTGGCACGCCTTAGGAATCACCATGGACATCACACCCAACCTCCCTGCTGTTTTCATCAAAGGTAAGGTAGCACACACCTGAGGAATGTGTGGCGTGAGCGTCCTGAGCCACGTGGAAACATCCTGTGGAAGTTATGCAAGCCAAATATACTCGGTTTGGTCAGCCTATAATTGGATTTTAGCTGCTAAAATAGTCCCTTAAACCTCCAATAAAAAGTGAATGGTGATTTGGAGTCCAAATTTGATTGGTATTCACATTACGAGCCTAAATTTTATTTTATTTTTTTAAATAATAACGGTAATGAAAATCTGCAAACAAAAAAATCCAACTTGCTCATATGGAAATGGAAAAAAATAAATAAATAAAAAATCTCTAATTTGCAATATCGTCCCCAGTCGTTCTATTGATGGTTTGTGTTCAGTGTTAATTCTGAGTTGTGGTCCAGAAAGTAAATCTGAGGGACAGATGGAGGAGTGGGTGGACCACATTCCAACATCCCACTCCTCTCTTTTTTTTGCGGCAGGGGTTAAAAACACACACGATACATGTGACTTTAACACGTCTGCTCTCATGTACAGCAGTTATAGCTGGAGCAGTTATAGCTGTGGTTATAGCAGGTGTCTCCCAGGCACATCTCTGACCACATGTCATCTTTAGAAACATTTTGAATTATTGTGTTTCCAAATACACTCATTGAATCTGGTTTGTGGTTGTTTTATAGTGCAGAAGTCGGCGTCGAACAATAGCTCGTTGTCAAAACTTGGTTTATTGGGTGGAAAATTGTTCTTATCACCCATAAAATGTGATTGGCAATGTGTTTCGCTGCCATATGTTTTGTATTTTTTTTCCCCCTCTTATCCAGGAACAGCCCATTGTGCCGACATGTACCCCGCCAGGAGCCAGGATCTCCCACAGCTCACTCTGGCCCGCGAACGCATCTTCACTATTCTGCAGCAGTGGTTGACGCAGTGACCCTGCAGCCGGTCGGGCCAAATGGTCGCTTAGCGACATCATTGAGTGTGCTTATTATATTTTACTGCCACATTTATGAAATCTTTAAAAAACAAAATAAAGCACTTTACTCAGTTCAGGTATCTTAAACAGCTGAAATCATTGTTTGAGCTGATGAATAAATATGATTTATATGAGTTTAGGTGCTTTTTTTTCCCTCTGCATTTTCTGTTTGATTCTGAGTTTGTAATGAAATATAATGAACAATTCAAACTGCCGTATAGAGACTTTATGGGCTCAAAAAGCCTGGGTAAAATAAACTTTACCTTAAATGAATTATTTCAAGTCATTAGACTCATTTTCCACTCTTTAACTGACGACTAAAAGGCAGAATGTTCAAGACAAGAACAATACCTGTAATCATTTTCATTGTTGAGTTGTTGTTTTTTTTGTCTGGTAAATTAAGAATTTCATCATTTACAATTCAATGCACAGTTTCACTGCCTTTTACTTACATTCTATTGAGCAATCTGTGCAGTCAACCCTTTGACAAATAACTTAATCTTTTCATGGCAACTATTGGAAATGTGAAGAATTTTCTGAACAAAAGTTATCAGTCGGTTCATCAGAATCGTAACTATACACATTTCCAAATCTTTGTAGCACTGGATGGTGTTTAAACAGGCAGGCCATGACAAAAAAGACAAAACTTTTCAACAGGAAATTAGCTGAGACAGTTTCAATTCAGGGTTTTACATGAGAGATGTTTTACACAAACATACACACATCCGGTTTTGCTCAGCACAAGCGTGGTCTTGTTTGATGATAAGAGCGTGTGATGCAAATTTTGTAATGGCTGCACAACAGGAGCGTGATGATATCTTTACAGGTTCCAGGGATGGGATAAAGGGCACACAAAGAACTTCTGGAGTTGTCGTACGCAGCTGTGTGTCCATGCACTACTTCCTCGAAACACCATGACACCCACATCCCTCTTGTTCCACTGTTTATTTTCAAAACAGGCCTCAGCTGGACGTGCATGTCAGCTCATTTGACCAATAAAGCAAGGAGACACAATCCAACAAACCACAAACACTGTCCTGATGTGAATCCTGCTCTGAATGAAGCCCGGTCCACTTTGGGTGCCCCATGCCGTGTGTTCTTACTCAGTCAGAGGTTGTTTGAAACTATTCGGGTTTAGGTAATGCAGTAATGTATAGTGTTATCACAATCCAGTCTTTGTTAAGGCAAACATTTACAATGGATTTAATCGTAATTGCTCGTACATTCTTATTCCCTCCCATGTAATTCAAACCTCATTGCACCCATTCGTAATCCTCTCTTTGGCTGCAGAAGGGACGTAATTGAGACTTGGTCATTTTCAGGTGTGTGTGTGTGTGTGTGTTTGTGTCCAAATCACCTGGTCCTTTGTAAAAATGGTCTTAAATTCTTTTCTAACTATCCCAGATTTTACATTTAGAGCTTTGTAAATGTAAATGACTTGGCTGATGTTACTGCTCTGTGTTCCTGTTCTTATGTGACTGCATGAATTGCAGGGTATTGGTGTTCTAAAGTAAATTTTCATGGACCATAATAAAACCATCAGACATAACTGTGTATTACAACTTGTAAAACACAACTCCCATTATTTCCTTCTTGCTGTAAACACGCGCGTAAAGTTACCTGAAATTGGCACACACTTACCGGAAGTGGCTGAATTTCGTTTGGCTATTTCTGATGAAAATATTTGCCCCCCCCCCCCCCCCCCCAAAAAAAAAACCATTACATGAAAACGTGTTTCAACATGAAATCATGGGTAATATGAATCTGTAATCATTTGTTAATCAATGATTGAGATATGTAGTTTTATTTTGAAAAGCAAACGGAAACTCAGGTTGTGTTTGCAACTGTGGGAATTTACTACATGCTCGGTTGTTTGGTACGCAGGCGGAGCACAATCCGATAGTTTCAGCTAAGAGACGGCAGAGAACCAGAGCTCACTTTCACAGGAATTAAGAGGAATTTTCTTTTTTTTTTATTGCGTACGAAACGTTTGTTGTCGCTGGAATCACTGAGGAAAGAGGAATAACGAGTAAAATTCACCTGCGGGACAAACGAACCAGCGTCAATCCGGTGGAAGGTAAGGACTGGCGTCTGGACGTTACTTTTTTTAATGAGGTATCAACTATTTTAATATAAGGTGTTTAGCATCATCTAATAGAAACGGAAAATTCACGTAAAATTAGCACAATTAGTAGTACAGTAATTCCTCCAGGTGGATTTTAACACATTGAATTAACTATGAACAATTTCCTTAAACGCCTCACAGAAACACTGATTTTAATTGTTGGGGCTTTGATCCACTTCACGTCCCACCAAGAGTCGAGTTATTTTCAATTTCACACATGACTAATTAAAAACTGCTCTCATTTTTTGCACGAAATCTGCTATATCCAATTCAAAACAAAATGTGCATTCATTCAGAAGCACATTTGAATAATGTGTTCTTTTTTTTTTTTTTAATATATTAGAATGGATCCTCCTTAAACTCAATATAATCAGAATCATATTTTGACTGCTGCCAAGGATGTTTTGTCATTTGTTTCCTTTTGTATGGAATGCATGTTGATGAAATTTGTGTGGAAGTTGAGCCAAAACAATAAAGCAAACTGATATCAAACTGATTTTCTTTAACATTACAATATGTATAAATCTAAATAAAAACAAAAGCCCCTTTAAATACTGTTATTTATAGATGCATCCAGTAAAAACTGTCATTTTAGTTTCTAAATAAATGTTTTTTGGTTTCCTTTTCCACTGCTGGAGAACAATCTAAAAGATTATCAATAAATTTAACATAGTAGAGCAGGTACGTTCACTGGGGACCAACTTTCTAATTCCTATTCAGTTCATTTAAACTTTATCCACAATCAAACTCAAAGCCCTATCTTTCAAAAAAAGTGAAAAATAAAAACCCTGGACCAGCTCTTTGATCCAAATCTGAATGATTCTAGAATCATCTTCTCACCAAGTATGGTGGAAATCATTTAAGTCCATTTTGTGCAGTCCTGGTTAAAATAAACTCACTCACTAGTATTTACATGGATGATCATAGATGCAGTACCTCCAAATGATTGAGCGGGTGGTTTACTTCGGTGGGTGGGCTTTGAAAGATTTAATTTAGTCTAAAATTAAAATGAGAATAAATAATGGTTAGACAGTAATATTTAGACTGAGTGAGTAAGAGTTACTCAGTCCAGCAGCGCTGGATAAACGCTTCTGTTGCTCATAGGTGCATAATTGTGGTTAACCATGATGAGTCATGTGAAAAGGATACTGGACCATGTTTTTAAGGGAAAGTCAAGGGTCATGTTTCCAGTCGTCTTTCACTCATTGATGATCCGGAGAGGAAGAAACACTAAATATTTCTCCTCTCTTTGTTCCTTCTTAGTGGTGTGTGTAAACATGAAGCGTCATTCACTGTTGAGCCTGTTGGCGTTGGTGATCTGTTACGGCCACGAGAACGCCTTGTCCCAGCCTCCTTCCTACGGCGAACGCGGCTCCGATCTCGGCATACAGGTGTTCCAGCAGGTGGCCCGCTCCAAACCCCTTGAAAATGTGGTCCTGTCACCCCATGGGGTAGCTTCCATCCTTGGGATGTTACTTCCTGGAGCCCACGGAGAGACTCGGAAGCAAATCCTCAGCGCTCTGCGCTACAAGAAGAATGGTGAGGTCGCTTTCAGGTTTTGGAATACTCCAGTTTGACTATCTCTGTTTGTTTCTTGAAGCCCTGAGTCGCATTAATTCCGTTGACTTGTTCTGCACAGGTCCGTATAAGATGTTGAAGAAGCTGCACAAGACCTTGACGGCTAAATCCAACCAGGATGCTGTGTTGATCGCCAACACCATGTTCGCCCAGCAGGGCTTCCCCATGGAGGAGGCCTTTGTAGCCACCAACAAAGCTAATTTCCAGTGCGAGAGCAGGAACCTGGACTTCACCAACCCGGATGGGGCGGCAGATGAGATCAACCAGTGGGTCAACAATAAGACCAAAGGTAGGGCTCATGGGTGCGAAATAGACGTCGTCACAAACTGTACCTGAACTCTTCTGCCGTATGAAACCTGTTAGCGGCGGTCTTAAAGGCGTTCTGTTAAGAAAAACACATTTTTCAGGTCTCTATGTATACATAGTGGTCCTCCCTAACCCTACCAACTCCTAGAATCTGGTAAACAAACGCTTCTTGTGTCAAAAAATATTTTGAATCTTTGTGGCATCTTTGGC
Organism: Antennarius maculatus; assembly: GCA_013358685.1. Lineage (NCBI taxonomy): Eukaryota > Metazoa > Chordata > Actinopteri > Lophiiformes > Antennariidae > Antennarius > Antennarius maculatus. The sequence goes on from CM023613.1 coordinate 23,508,388, forward strand.
TCGACAGCATCAAAATGATCCGTTTTGCCACAGCCCCCATCCTGACGTAACAACGGGAGTGACTGACAGAGTGATTGACCTATCATGAGCCATATTTGATTGATTGACATGTCATCTCCCCGGACAAGGGGCGTGGTCATCCTCGAGGTGGAGTTTGTGTTCAGGCTAAGGTAGCAGTGTGCGGCTCAGTTAGACACTGGAAGTTCCTCACAAGCTGTTGAAGTCAGCTAGCATTTGGCTAACTAGTTAGCTCTGCTTCAGTCAGTTGTGTGTGTGTGTGTGTGTGTGTGTGCGTAAGGCATATCCACAGCGTCATACGAACACATAACCAGTTTCATAGTAAATGAAGACGCTAATAAATCAGAAGGGTTACATTCAACTGACATAAACCCTGCATGTGAAATAATCCAGGCAGAAATCAAGAGAATTTATCACTCAATCCCAGCTTTGTGAGAGAAAAAGAGTGGAAGGGGTGTATGCAAAAGTTCACACACAGAGACACACACACAGAGCACGTTATTATCTTATTTACAGTTGCTTATGAGTAAACTGCTATATTGATACGTACTTTATTGAGTCAGAGGGGGAAAAAAATCGGTTTTCGTTACAGTTGTACTGCTCCGGAAAAAAAAAAAACACAGCGGATGTCAGAATAAGGAGAATTTAACAAAAATGATCAGACATCTCGTGTTTTATGCAATGAGCTACAAGTGACATTCAGCTGACTGAGAAAAATAAGAGAAAAATACGTAGTAATGAAGTTATGAAAGTTTAAAAACTTTGGACTAAGTGCGAGCGGATGGTAGCACGCATATTCACATTAATCAATATTAAAGCAAAGATTTTTAGGACCCAGATCAGTTTGGGGCAAGACATTTCAATTACAGTGTAGTTGGACATCTGGCAGCTGGATGATGTTAATTATAAAAAGCACAACATGAGACCTTTGAATAGCCCATTCTGACTGAAACACGCTCCCCTTTTTGCCGATCTATCCAGGTCACATCCCCAGCTTGATCAAAGCAGACATGCTGGAGTCGCCTCTGACTCGTCTGGTCGCCGTCAACTCCATCTACTTCAAAGGTTTGTGGACGTCCCGCTTCCAGCCCGAGAACACCAAGATGAGGCCCTTCAACGGCGCCAACGGAGACGTCTACAAAGTTCCCATGATGTCCCAGCTGTCCGTCTTCAACACCGGTGAGCCGTTGTCGCCGATGGCCGTCTGCGTGACGCCAATCGTCGCAGTACTTCCCATATTTCACCGCAGAACGACGTTTTGAGTTCTTTCATGCCAGCAGATGATTACAGCTTCAATTCAAACGTGGGGGCGGCTGATCAAAGTTTGTACAAATGACACATAATAGGCCTTCCAGCAGTGGTTGTTCCACTCCAGTCCCACTATTTGATGTACAGGAGAGTTGTTGATGAAGCTTTTTTTTTTTTTTTACTCGACTTTATTTTTTTTTGCATTGCTCTTCCGTTCATTTGCTCCTACATTCATAATTTGGGGCCTTCATACCACATATTATTTCACACAGGACATTATTTAGTCCGGTGTGAAATGATATGATCTACCAGTCAGTCTTCTATATTTAGATGGGTTGTCAGAGTTGGGTTAGCCTGAAACCAGGCGGTCGTGTTCCGCCATCAACAGTGTGTTGACTTCATTCTACATAATTTCTTGATTAGATTTCTGTCCTCAAATGATAAACTTCTCCCATGATGAGTAAACACATGAAACAACAGCTGTAAACAATGGCTGCATGCAGTAATGTTCTCTCTCTCCCGCTGGTCGGCTGAACGGTTTCAGAACAAAGTGTTCTGTGAGCAGGTTAATAGTCACGTAAAGCTTGACGTCAAATTCCACATTCAAACTGCGCGTTTCTCTTTCTCGTTTTCTTGTTTCATGCCTTTCAGTTTGAAGATATGGGTGTAAGATTTGTGGTAGCATCCTGTCGCTTCATTATCAGTTGTATGGTTATTTTCATGATTGTCTAAAATTGTCATTAGATTCCCAAGAGTCCAAAGTGGCACCTTCACATTGCTTCCAAATTCCTTTTCGAACCAACACTCCAAATCCCAAAGGCTTGTCTTCACATCTAGAGTTAGAATTGACAAAGAAAAGCAGCACTTTAAGAAGTTGGAACCAGCAAATATGTGATGTTTTGCTTTGAAAAATGAATGAAAGTATACAATAATTATCAAAAATGTGCAAATTAATTTGTTTTCATTTACTAATAGACTAATTCTAGCAGCTCTACTCATCATGTAATTTCTGTAGTTGTGTAAAATGAATAAAAGTACTGAGGAGAATTTAAAAAAAAACAGCAAGTTTCAGGTTTTACTGGGTGCAGTTTGACTAAATGAATAGTTGTGTGACTTCAAAAATAGTCTAATTTCTTTTTCAACAATTTAACACTTCCATTCCAATTTGTCCAGAATTTCCAAGCTCCTTTTTTGAAACAACGTTCATGCCAAAAATGAAAATCTCAACTCCAGATAAAAACCAAATACAAGTTTTGCCCTTGGAGCTAAATTTCATCATTAGACAGTGTTACTGTTAGTATAAAACCACGTTTGAAGGAAAAGAAGCTCTTACATGTATCAAAGGTTCGACATGAACAGGGACCTCCTGCAGGAGCTGCAGGGAATGACCCAGAAGTTTCAGGGAAGGATGGTTCTTTCAATCTGCTTACATCATTACTGGGATGTGTGTCGTTTCTCAAAGGAGAGAGAGACACGTAGAGTTTTACACATTTGTGGATAGAAAAGCCTTTAACGTAAAGGTCAGTGTTTTTTTTAAGGAGTCTTCTCCTTTTGTTCATGTGAAAAGAAAGAAAACTTGTCCCACAGTCAGCCATTCTTAAAAGGATTAGCGTACAAAAAAGAGGGTGGAGGACGAAAACGAACGACTCCTCTGACTCTGTGAATGTAGGGATGACTCAGCCGTCGCCATGACGAGTGAAATCCTTAACCCTTGACCTCCTGCTTCCCGTCAGGCGTGGCCACCACACCCCAGGGCCTGAAGTACAAGGTGATCGAGCTGCCCTACGAGGGCAACGCCATCAGCATGCTGATCGTCCTGCCTTACGAAGAGGACACGCCTCTGGCCCGCCTCATCCCTCACATCAGCACCGCCACCGTCCAGAGCTGGACCCGACTGATGCACATGAGAAAAGTCCGCCTGTTCATCCCCAAGTGAGACCCACACATGTAGCAGCGTCAGCCCTAAAGCGACTCTGACTGACAGTAACCCCATTTGTGTGTGTGTGTGTGTGTGTGTGTGTGTGTGTGTGTGTGTGTGTGTCTCTAGGTTTACTGCTGATGCCGAGGTGGATCTGAAAGCCCCCCTATTAGCGCTGGGAATAACAGACATGTTCAGTCCGGACAAAGCTGACTTCACTCACCTCAGTGAGTGAAACCGCAGTATCATCTACTCATATGTCTGTGTGATGGAATGGAGGGACGTCTTAATGAAATGCTCTAGCGCCATCATGTGGTTTTTTTATTGTGTGGCAGCTCTGTGGTGTAATATAAAACTACAGTCAAAAAAATCAAACTACAGCCATGCTATCACACGGCGATTGTTCCCTCAGGTGCTATGCCGGTACACGTTTCCAAGGCTCTCCAGAAAGCCAAAATAGAGGTGAATGAAGATGGAACAAAAGCTTCAGCTGCCACCAGTGAGTGTTTGTCTCGGACTGAAGTGTCCGATTGTGATTGTGTCCTTCAATTGTGTGCTTCAAGTACCTGGAGGAATCATCTGTGTTCAATGTGTTTGCTTTTGTGTTCAGCTGCCATTCTGATGGCCCGGTCTTCTCCCCCATGGGTTACAGTGGACAGACCCTTCCTCTTCCTCATCAGACATAATCCAACAGGTACAGTGTAATCTCTCCTCATTAAGGATGCAGGCGTATATATAATATACAGAGGTACCTTGAGATACAAGCTGCTCGACATACGAGTTATTTGAGATCCAAGCTGTTCCTCTGTCCATATTTTTGTTTGACATACGAGTGAAAATCCGAGATACTACTAACCGCTAGTTGGTGGATGGATACAACATCAGTGAGACCGGATCTCGTTCTTTACCACGTGTTGGTGGATGGATACAACATCAGTGAGACCGGATCTCGTTCTTTACCACGTGTTGGTGGATGGATACAACATCAGTGAGACCGGATCTCGTTCTTTACCACGTGTTGGTGGATGGATACAACATCAGTGAGACCGGCTCTCGTTCTTTACCACGTGTTGGTGGATGGATACAACATCAGTGAGACCGGCTCTCGTTCTTTACCACGTGTTGGTGGATGGATACAACATCAGTGAGACCGGATCTCGTTCTTTACCACGTGTTGGCGGATGGATACAACATCAGTGAGACCGGATCTCGTTCTTTACCACATGTTGGCGGATGGATACAACATCAGTGAGACCGGCTCTCGTTCTTTACCGCGTGTTGGTGGATGGATACGACATCAGTGAGACCGGATCTCGTTCTTTACCGCGTGTTGGCGGATGGATACAACATCAGTGAGACCGGATCTCGTTCTTTATCGCGTGTTGGTGGATGGATACAACATCAGTGAGACCGGCTCTCGTTCTTTACCACATGTTGGCGGATGGATACAACATCAGTGAGACCGGCTCTCGTTCTTTACCACGTGTTGGTGGATGGATACAACATCAGTGAGACCGGATCTCGTTCTTTACCGCGTGTTGGTGGATGGATACGACATCAGTGAGACCGGCTCTCGTTCTTTACCGCGTGTTGGTGGATGGATACGACATCAGTGAGACCGGATCTCGTTCTTTACCGCGTGTTGGCGGATGGATACAACATCAGTGAGACCGGATCTCGTTCTTTACCGCGTGTTGGCGGATGGATACGACATCAGTGAGACCGCATCTCGTTCTTTACCGCGTGTTGGCGGATGGATACGACATCAGTGAGACCGCATCTCGTTCTTTACCACGTGTTGGCGGATGGATACAACATCAGTGAGACCGCATCTCGTTCTTTACCACGTGTTGGCGGATGGATACAACATCAGTGGGACCGGATCTCGTTCTCGTTGGTGGAGTAAAGACGTAGCTCGTGTGTTCTTGTGACTTTTGCGTTTCTTTTCATTCTTTATCATTGTTTACGTAATTTATATATAATTAATTATACACAGGTAAAGTCTACATGTCTGTTGTTTGTTAAAAATATGTTTTGTTTTTTTCATAATTTAGAGGGTTTGGGGATTTTTTACAATGCTGGAATGGATTAAAATGTTTTTAGTTATTTTAAAATTGAAAAATTTGTTAGACTTAGGAGCTCAGACATTTATTTTAGCCTTTTTTTTATCTTGTAATGTTAAAGAAAAAGTTTTTTTTTTAAAATCCTGGATCCTCACCTTTATCCAGATCACTGTAAAATGTCAGACATTAGTCTGTATTATATACGCAACCATCCAACCAAGTGCCTTTTTAAAATCTGTAAAGTAGTAGTTGTGCAATCTTGACAAGAAAACAAACACACAAAAAGATTTTTATTTTTTTCTTGCCCAATATTACAAGAAATTTCAAAATCCCCAAATTTTAAATTAGATTTTTGAAATTCGATGTATAAAGAATCTGAACAGTTGTCCCTGCTTGTCCCCAGGTACCGTTCTCTTCATGGGCCAGATCAACCAGCCTTGAGCCGGCCATCGCCCCCCCAGCTGTGGGACTGTAGCACCAAGACGACCGGCACTAGCAAGGCTGCCACTCTGCCACACACACACACACACACACACACACACACACACACACACACACATTCACACGTAAACACACTGACATGCACACACATAAACTTTGCTGTAGATTATATAGTGTGGACGTAAGTTAATTTTAAAATCTTGCTTTTTATGTTACCCATTCTCTGTTGTTTTGCAGACTAGAGTTTCCTGCTGTCTTAATTTTACGTTTACTTTCCTGATTTACATGGGTTTTTTTGTTTTGTTTTTTACATTTTTAAAAGACTTTGAATGTCGATTGTGTATTATCAATTTTGGAGTGAGATAATTTTTGTTCATTTCATTGTTTCAGTTTAAAAGTTTTCTATCTTCAGTCAAGCCACTCCAAACTGAAGTTTCACGTCTGAGTTCTGAATGCGCCACACGTTTTTGAACTCCATCCATTCAGCTGTCCGTTTCCCTCAATGAGGAAGTTTTCTGTTATCACACTTGCTTCATATTTGATCAAATAAATACACATATTTATAACATCACTGACTTTGCTGTAGCTGTTTTATTGTTAATAATAGTAGTTCTTGCAAAGGAATGTTTTTTCATTTTCATGGCCCAAAATGGAGGAGTGACAATTTAGAAAAATGATTTTTGTTTCCTACAAAAAAGGAATTTATAAAAAGCAATGTTTATGCATTACCACGGACTGGATGTTATTATCCGGCTACAAAACAAGATTGAAAAAAATGCTAATATTAGCCTAATATTAGTGGCAAAGTGGCAAACTTTTTTTTTTTAAATTTTGTAGCATGAACAGCATGTCCAGTTTCAGAAACCAAGACTTTTTCATTTGTTTTCTGGTGATTTTATTTTGAAAAACTTTTTTTTTTAAGCGTTACTCCTCCCTTTGTTGGCCACTAAAAGTAAAATGTCATTTTTTTCAATTTTGATGCTTGTATTTTCAAATGAGAGTGGATCACAACTACGTGTTTGAATTTGCGGGTGCTGTTGCAGCCGTGACGGGTCAGCGGCTTCGGTTGCCATGGGTAACCCCTGTCCTAAAAGCCATCAAAGTCTCCTGTGATGTAAAGTGGATATATTAGAGTTGGATTTAAAAGACAGAGACAAGTCGGTTATTGCAAACCTTTACTGATCACGTTACAATCTGTTGTTCAGGTAAGGTGGGTGCCATCTATGCAGCCAATGACATTCGGAAATCCTAAAAGAATTTGAAGTTACTAATCAAATTCTGAGGTTGCAGCACAATGTCATTAACAGAATATAATTTCAAATGAATTGATCACATTTCTACATCATTCACCTGCAATCCTGTGGAACTCCTCCTTGGTGATCCTGCCAGGTTTATCTCCAGGGAAATCGAAAAACTGGGGTAAAAGTTGTTTCAGGGAGATTCACACTGATTATCTCCCACATTGTATAAAAAACTATGTTTGCAAAATAAAAAAAAAGCTAAACGCAGCGCTACACACAATATCTGCTCGGGTGTGTGAGCATGACTGATCTGTTATGCTGCAGATGTGAGGATGGATTAGTCATAAAGATAACTGTCGGGTTATGACGGGACATCTGAAAGCAATACAATAACATTGAATTCTTTGTGAATTAATGCTGAACCTCCATCAACGGGATCCTCGTCAAATGGACGTGCCATGTTTGCATCTGAAATACCTCTTAAACCCTTTTTTTTTTTTTTTTTTTTGAAAACCGGACTACGGTAAAACTCTGAAATGAAACGGCGCGAGCGGCTTTGAAAGAGGGCGGAGTCAGAAGGAACCCTGGGTTTATGGAGTAAAACCTGCTCCCGACCAGGTTTGCTCCAGAGAGTCTGTTGCTATGGTAACAAACCCAGGTTAAGTAACCTCTCTTTGTGAAACCAGAAACCCCAGGTTTCCCTCATTTCTGGGCTAACATAGCCAGGGTTTAACTAAACCTGCTTCGTGAAACGGACCCTGTTTTTGTGTGTGTATGTGTGTGTGAAAATCACCTGGTCCTTTGTAAAGTGATCTTAAATTCTTTGGAACGATCCCAGATTTAACTTCTGGAGGTTTTTAAATATATATAAAATAAAATAAAGGCACTTGGGTTAATTGGAACTGTGTGAATTTACTACATGCTCGGTTGTTTGGTTCGCAGGCGGAGCACAATCCGATAGTTTCAGCTAAGAGACGGCAGAGAACCAGAGCTCACTTTCACAGGAATTAAGAGGAATTTTCTTTTTCCTTGCAGAAGAAACGTTTGTTGTCCCTGGAATCACTGAGGAAAGAGGAATAACGAGTAAAATTCACCTGCGGGACAAACGGACCCGCGTCATCCAATGGAACGTAAGACCTGGCGTATAAACGTTAACTTTTTTTAGTGGGACACCTAACTTTTTATGTAAGGTGCTTAGCATCGTCCCATAGAAACATAACATTCACATAAAATTAGCACAACTAGTAATACAACATTTCCTTCAGGTGGATTTTAACACATTAAATTAACTATGAACTTCTTCTTCTTTTCCTTTTTGGCTTTTCCCTTCAGGGGTCGCCACAGCGAATCAACCGCCTCCATCTAACCCTGTCCTTTGCATCCTCTTCTCTCACACCAACTACCTTCATGTCCTCTTTCACTACATCCATAAACCTCCTCTTTGGTCTTCCTCTAGGCCTCCTGCCTGGCAGTTCAAAACTCAGCATCCTTCTGCCAATATATTCACTATCTCTCCTCTGGACATGTCCAAACCATCTCAGTCTGGCCTCTCTGACTTTATCTCCAAAACCTCTAACATGTGCTGTCCCTCTGATGTACTCATTCCTGATCCTATCCTTCCTGGTCACTCCCAGAGAGAACCTCAGCATCTTCATCTCTGCTACCTCCAGCTCTGCCTCCTGTCTTTTCCTCAGTGACACTGTCTCTAGACCAAACAACATCGCTGGTCTCACCACAGTTTTGTACACCTTTCCTTTCATTTTAGCTGAAACTCTTCTATCACACATCACACCTGACACTTTCCTCCACCCGTTCCATCCTGCCTGGACACGCTTCTTCACCTCTTTTCCACACTCTCCATTGCTCTGGACTGTTGACCCTAAGTACTTAAAATCCTCCACCTTCTTGATCTCTTCTCCCTGTAACCTCACTCTTCCACTTGGGTCCCTCTCATTCACACACATGTACTCTGTCTTACTGCGGCTAACCTTCATTCCTCTCCTTTCCAGGACAAACCTCCACCTCTCTAGCTTCTCCTCCACCTCGTCCCTACTCTCACTGCAGATCACAATGTCATCTGCACACATCATAGTCCATGGAGATTCCTGTCTAACCTCGTCTGTCAGCCTGTCCATCACCATAGCGAACAAGAAGGGGCTCAGAGCTGATCCCTGATGCAGTCCCACCTCCACCTTGAACTCCTCTGTCACACCTACAGCACACCTCACCACTGTCTTACAGTCCTCATACATGTCCTGCACCGCTCTAACATACTTCTCTGCCACTCCAGACTTATTAAATTAACTATGAACAATTTCCTTAAACGCCCCACAGAAACACTGATTTTAATTTTTTGGGGTTTTGATCTACTTCACGTCCCACCAAGAGTCGAGTTATTTTCATTTTCACACATGTCTAATTAAAAGACTAATAAAGAATAATGTGAATAATGTTTTTTTTTAAACAGAATATGTCCTCCCTGACTTCAGCATAAATAATCACAGATAAAATCAGTAAAATTAAAAGTTTGTTTAGTTTTTATATTGTACTATTGGCCAAACTCAATCCTTGCATTCGGCTTCTATCGTATATTCTGTTATTACTTTTGGGATGCACAGATTTTTTTGAAGCGCATCCCAGGGATGCACTACTTTCTGGAGGTAAAATGAACTCCCCTTGCTCCTTCTTAGGTGCGTGGAATTTGTTGTTGATCCCGATTGCGGTGGCGTTCTGGTACGCCTGCGACAATCTGTTCTCCCAGCGTCCCTCCTACTGTGATTTCGGCATACGGGTGTTCCAGGAAGTGGCCCTCTCCAAGCCCCTGGAAAATGTGGTCCTGTCACCTCATGGGGTAGCTTCCATCCTTTGGATGTTACTTCCTGGAGCCCACGGAGAGACTCGGAAGCAAATCCTCAGCGCTCTTTCCTACGAGGAAAATGGTGAGGTCGCTTTCTGGATGTGGAATTCTGAAGTTTGAGTATTTAATTAGATGAATAATCTCGTTAATTCTGTTGACTTGTTCTGCACAGATTCGTATAAGATGCTGAAGAAGCTGCACCAGAAGTTGACGGCTAAATCCAACCAGGATGCCGTGTTGATCGCCAACGCCATGTTCGCCCAGCAGGGCTTCCCCATGGAGGAGGCCTTTGTAGCCACCAACAAAGATAACCTCCAGTGCGAGAGCAGGAACCTGGACTTCAGCATCCCGGATGGGGCGGCAGATGAGATCAACCAGTGGGTCAACAATAAGACTGAAGGTAGGGCTCATGGGTGCAAACACAAGGGCAGGTCTTAAATAGCCCATTCTGACTGAAACACGCTCCCCTTTTTGCCGATCTATCCAGGTCACATCCCCAGCTTGATCAAAGCAGACATGCTGGAGTCGCCTCTGACTCGTCTGGTCGCCGTCAACTCCATCTACTTCAAAGGTTTGTGGACGTCCCGCTTCCAGCCCGAGAACACCAAGATGAGGCCCTTCAACGGCGCCAACGGAGACGTCTATAAAGTTCCCATGATGTTCCAGCTGTCCGTCTTCAACACCGGTGAGCCGTTGTCGCCGATGGCCGTCTGCGTGACGCCAATCGTCGCAATACTTCTCATATTTCACCGCAGAACGACGTTTGGAGTTCTTTAATGCCAGTGAATGATTGTAGACAACACTCGAAATCCTAAAGGCTTGTTTTCTTATCTTGAGGGTAGAAATGCCAAAGAAAAGCAGCAAATCCTCACATTTGAGAAGCAAATATGTGACATTTTGCATTGAAGATTGAATGAAACTATTCAATTATTATCATATAATTATGTCATATAATCATTTACTGATTAATTCTAGCAGCTCTACTCATCAAGATATTTCTGTTAGTTGTTTAAAATGAAGAAAAGTACTGAAAAACAGAAAGTTTCAGGTTTTACTGGGTGCAGTTTGACTAAATGAATAGTTGTGTAACATCATAAACAGTCTAATTTCCTTTTTTAACAATTTAACAATTCCATTCAAATTCGTCCAGAATTTCTGAGCGCTTTTTTTGAGTTTTCTTAAAATATTTCATGGAAAAATGTTCATGCCAAAAATGAAAATCTCAACTCCAGATAAAAACCAAATACAAGTTTTGCCCTTGGAGCTAAATTTCATCATTAGACAGTGTTACTGTTAGTATAAAACCACGTTTGAAGGAAAAGAAGCTCTTACATGTATCAAAGGTTCGACATGAACAGGGACCTCCTGCAGGAGCTGCAGGGAATGACCCAGAAGTTTCAGGGAAGGATGGTTCTTTCAATCTGCTTACATCATTACTGGGATGTGTGTCGTTTCTCAAAGGAGTATTGAGTTTTACACATTTGTGGATAGAAAAGCCTTTAACGTAAAGATCCGTGTTTTTTTTTAGGAAGCTTCTCCTTTTGTTCAGGTGAAAAGAAAGAAAACTTGTCCCACAGTCAGCCATTCTTAAAAGGATTAGCGTACAAAAAAGAGGGTGGAGGACGAAAACGAACGACTCCTCTGACTCTGTGAATGTAGGGATGACTCAGCCGTCGCCATGACGAGTGAAATCCTTAACCCTTGACCTCCTGCTTCCCGTCAGGCGTGGCCATGACACCCCGGGGCCTGAAGTACAAGGTGATCGAGCTGCCCTACGAGGGCAACGCCATCAGCATGCTGATCGTCCTGCCTTTCAAAGAGAAAGCATCTCTATCCTGCCTGATCCCTCACATCACCGCCGCCACCATCCAGAGCTGGTCCCAATTTATGCACATGAGAAACGTCCACCTGTTCATCCCCAAGTGAGACCCACACGTGTAGCAGCATCAGCCCCAAAGCGTCTCTGACTCAGTGTTAGCGTGGGCCGCAAGCTTTCAATACTTACAATAAAAAAAGAATAGATGCTACATTTTTCCACGATATAATATTGGGAAAAAAATGCACTTCCATTCAACAAAAATATCTAGAATTTATTTATTTCTCGACTTAAATTTTGAACCCGGAAATCGCCGTTATGTTTTGATCTCGCGCCAGTTTTTTCGACACGAGACTCATCGGCGCGATTCAGCCTTATTAGAATTGACCAAACGGCAACATGACGTCTGCGTGTTTTACACGCTGCAGTGAGAGAGGAACTAGTTTTACATATCAAAATGCCTCTGAAAAAGTTGCAGAAGTTGGAGAAAAACCAAATGACAATGAGTGCTCTCTTGAATAAAAAAACAATTAAAAGTTAATGAAGAAAAAGAGACAGATATTACTGTGGATAGTACGGAGAAAGACGCAGAGGAAGCCAAGTGAAAACCAGCAAAAATCTACACATTTGTACCGCAATGAATTGTTTCCATGGGTGAGGCACGGCTCAATGTCAGCACCCAAACAGGGGAATATATTAATTAAAGGCAAAGAAAACTATTGAGTGAAAAGCAAAAAAATAGCAAAAAAAAAAAAGATTGCATCTTTATTTCTAAGAGTTTTTTTTTTTAAGAATGACTACCAGACTTTAACATTTTGATCAAAATAATATGTAATTTTACTCTTTTTTTTTTCTTTTTACTTAAACAGTTCTGACGTCGTTATAAATAAAATCATTAAAATGTACAAAACTGTGGTGAGACCAGCGATGTTGTTTGGTCTAGAGACAGTGTCACTGAGGAAAAGACAGGAGGCAGAGCTGGAGGTAGCAGAGATGAAGATGCTGAGGTTCTCTCTGGGAGTGACCAGGAAGGATAGGATCAGGAATGAGTACATCAGAGGGACAGCACATGTTAGAGGTTTTGGAGATAAAGTCAGAGAGGCTAGACTGAGATGGTTTGGACATGTCCAGAGGAGAGATAGTGAATATATTGGTAGAAGGATGCTGAGTTTTGAACTGCCAGGCAGGAGGCCTAGAGGAAGACCAAAGAGGAGGTTTATGGATGTAGTGAAAGAGGACATGAAGGTAGTTGGTGTGAGAGAAGAGGATGCAGAAGACAGGGTTAGATGGAGGCGGTTGATTCGCTGTGGCGACCCCTGAAGGGAAAAGCCAAAAGGAAAAGAAGAAGAAGAAAATCAACATTTTTTTTAGTCTTTATATTTTACTATTGGCAAAACTCGATCCTTGCATGCGGCTTCTACTGTAAATTCTGTTATTACTTTTGGGATGAAAAAGCATCATGTTGGGATGCACAAATTTTTTTTGAAGCGCATCCCAGGCATGCACTACTTTCTTGAGGTAAAATGAACTCTGCTGACTGACGGTAACTCTGTGTGTGTGTATGTGTGTGTGTGTGTGTCTGTAGGTTTACTGCCGATGCCGAGGTGGATCTGAAAGCCCCCCTATTAGCGCTGGGAATAACAGACATGTTCAGTGCGGACGAAGCTGACTTCATGCACCTCAGTGAGTGAAACCGCAGTCAGTCCAAACCTAAAAGTGACACGAGGCCTCAAAGAATTTACGGCAGAAGGTGAAGAATGTATCAGCTACTCATCTGTAGTGCTCTAGCGTCATCATGTGGTGTAAATGTGTGGTGCCTCCGTGGCGTAATACAAAACTACAGTAAAAAAAATAAAATAAAATACAGTCAAAACTAACTCACCTCAGATCGGTTGTTTTCTAAGGAAAAGCAGGTCAACGCACACAACATAGTCTCCACGTTAAAACACTTTAATGGTCACAGATAGTCAGGAAAGAATCATTTGAAGTACAGGTTTGATCTCGGCTTACGTCGTTTTGAGTTACGTCGTTCTCGATTATACGTCAGTTTAAAAAAACAATAAAAAAGTCACTGAAAAAATTAAAAATCAAGTTTACGTCATTTTCCTCCACTTTACACGTGTCCTTCAAAAATGTTGGAATCATAGAATCACTAGTAAACCGTTAAAAGCACATAATATGTTACTGCACCATAAATCAGAATAAAAATGTATAATACATTATTATTATAGCAACCCCCGTGACCCACAATGAGGAAGAAGCAGCTGAAGGCAAGACGGAGAAGTTTTTTCTGTACTTTATTGAAAAATAAAAACTCCCCGTGACCCGCTGCGGCGGATACAGCGGAAGAAAATGAATGAATGAATGAAAATGTAATTGTATGTCAGCTAATTGTTTGACACTGGTGAAAACTTCACCTCCCTGGAACATCGCCCCCTGTTGCTGGGAGTTGGTAGTGGTGATTTAAGACAAATACTGTTAACTTTTCAAAAAAGAATCATTTCCCACTGCTCATACTCACCAGATGTTTTCATTGTGATACCAGATACCTTTGTGTCACATGAACAGTTTGCTGCACAATTCTCAATAATAATATAAAATAATAATATAATTATTACTCCCTGACTGCTCAGCTCCTCGAGAAACTCGACAAACATCAGTCTTCTAATTTGAACACACGGTGCTGAGAAGAGCGCAGATCAGGCTTAATGAGCAGAAACACAGTTGTGGTTGGATTTAGTCTGTTCACGCATGTCATTAAAGCTAACATGCTATCACATGCTATCACACGGCGATTGTTCCCTCAGGTGCTATGCCGGTGCACGTTTCCAAGGCTCTCCAGAAAGCCAAAATGGAGGTGAATGAAGATGGAACAAAAGCATCAGCTGCCACTAGTGAGTGTTTGTCTTGGACTGAAGTGTCTATATAACAGCTGATTGTGTGCTTCAAGTACCTGGAGGAATAATCTGTGCTCAATGTGTTTGCTTTTGTGCTCAGCTGCCATTTTTATGGGCCGGCCGTCTGTGTTTTATCACCCTTTCTTCATAGTGGACAGACCCTTCCTCTTCCTCATCAGACATAATCCAACAGGTACAGTGTAATCTCTCCCCATTAAGGATATAGTTGTGTAAAGTATAACATACAGGTTCACTTCGGCTGACGTAGTTTTGTTTCTTTGTTCTCAATAATACGAAGATTTTTTTTTTTAAAAACAAGTTTATCTCATTTTATTACACTTTACATCCGTCTGCCACAAGTATTGGAATTGTAAAATCACGAGTAAACCATTAAAAGCACATATAATCTTGTTACTGTATAATAAATGGGCTCTGCGGTGTATTGGCGTCACGCCCAGAGTGTACCCTGCCTCACGCCCCAGTAGGCTGGGATAGGATCCAGCAAATCATGTATGACCTGCGACAGCGGAAGAAGCAGAACTTAAACGTTTGAATTTTAGGCTTTCAGTTCCTTTTTTTAAATGACACAATTATTGATTTAGCATTTATCTTTCAATGTTATGAAAATACGCAACGATCCAACCAAGTGTCTTTAAAATCTGTGAATTAGTTTTTATGTAGTCCTGACAGTAAGCAAACAAACATGTAACAAGTTGTGTGTGTGTGTGTGTGTGTGTGTGTGTGTGTGTGTGTGTGTGTGTGTGTGTGTGTGTGTGTGTGCTACCCATTATTACAAGAAATTGAGATTAAGAATTTAAAATTTCAATTTTGAAATCCATGCATGAGGAATTTGAACAGTTCTCTCTGCTTGTCCCCAGGTACCGTTCTCTTCATGGGTCAGATCAACCAGCCTTGAGCCGGCCATCGCGCTGCCACTCTGCCACACACACACACACATATTCACACATAAACACACTGACATGCACACACAGAAATTTGGCTGTAGATTATATAGTGTGTACATGTTAATTTTAAAATCTTGCTTGTCTGTAATGCATAGCTTGCTTATGTTTACTATTCTATGTTTGAATATGTTTCTTTGCTTACTATGTTTGAATTTCCCAGTCTGGGATCACTAAAGTATGTATTTATAATTTTTTTTTTTACATTTTCAAAAGACTTTGAATATCGATTGTGTATTATCGATTATGGATTGAGATCATTTTTGTTCATTATTTCATTGATACAGCTTAAAAGTTTTGAATCTTCAATCACGCCACTCCATTCATTCAGCTGTTTGTTTCCCTCAATGAGGAAGGTTTTCTGTTATTATACTTGCTTCGTGTTTGATCAAATGAAGATGGAGCCAGTAGATCTGCCTGAACGCTAAGAGCCAAATAGAATTAGTTCTCCAAACTTCCGCAGCAGCTGCTGGCAGATGGAGTTGGCACTGATGTTGTTCTTCATTACCGCCTCAGTCGAGGGCTGTTGTAGCTTAATTTGATGTCTCTTAGCATCTGCATGGCCCAGGTCACCTTCATGAAGTGGTTCCTGGCTGAGTCTTTTGGAATCCCTTGTGCATTTGCTGCATTGCATTCAGGAATGCCCACCATGAGAATGGGGATGCATGGGCTACACATATTTGATCATTCATTTTAAAATTCAAAAGAAAAAATTGACACACAAGATGCTTTTTATTTTCATGTCCCAAAGCGGGGGTAAATTTTTAAAATAAAAATGAAAACGTGATTTTTGTTTCTTTTTCAGTTTAGAAAAAACAAAACAAAAAAACATACAGTATACCTATTAGTAGAAAATGGAAATAAAGTGCAATGTTTTTACATCTCCATAGACCGGATGTGATTATCCGGCTACAAAACAAGAGCGCAAGAAATGTTAATATCGGCCTGCCGGAGTGGCAAAGTTTTCAAAGCTTACTGTTGTATGAACTACAGAAAATGTTAATGCTCATTACTATCAATGTTGAATATTGAATGTTTTACTCTTTACTTCATGAAAGAGCTCTGTGCCACATGGTGAGGTGTGAGTTTGGGAAATCAATGCTTTTATTTTGTAGCCCGAACATCACATCCGGTTACAGAAAACGAGACCTTTTCATTTGTTTTCCAGTGATTTTATTTTGTTTTACGCAAAACAGAAAATAGAAACTAATTAATTTTAAAGTTTACTTTCACCTTTGTTGGCCACTCAACGTAAAACACCATTATTTTTTATTTTCGTTCCTGTATTTTCAAATGAAAGCAGATTGTCTGAATTTGGGTGTGCTGTTGCAGCCATTACGGTAATCCTGACCGCGGCTCCGGGTGTCAGCTGATCCTCTGCTGGCGACCGAGGAGGAAAATCGGCAGGAGGAGGAAAACACTGCTGCTTAGTCCAGACCATGGCAGCGGAGATTCATTCGAGGCCCCAGACCGCTCGACCTATTCTGCTGAACAAGATCGAGGGACATGCGGATGCTATCAACGCAGCTGTTTTAATACCAAAAGAAGATGGCGTGATTACGGTCAGCGAGGACAGGTGAGTTTACCAGGCTGGCTAACGTAGCGAAACAGAGAGAGCTAGCGGGCTCGGTCTATTTGCTGGAACTCATATCTCCTGGAACAGTGTTTTTAGAATAACATCAAATACCCGCATAATTATTATTCCATTTACGACACGGAATCAGAACCACAGCTAGCATATGGTTGTGTAGGGTTATAAATTATTACTTTAAACGTCAGTATCCGCTAACAAAACAATCTAAACAGTTTAAACGAGATTATATCCAAGGCTGGTTTCAGTTAATTGTCTTTTTAACTGAGTTCGACCCATTTTTTGCAGTAACTAACTAGCTAGCAGCCGCTCAGGGTACAAATGACGTTTTTAAACAACTGTTGCGTTCAAGTGCTCCTCGTTTATGACGGTTGTTTCAGGTGTTTTTAGTGGCCCTATAGTGATGATAATAATAGGTTGGTGTCCGCTATAAAGAACAAGGAGTTTTTATCTCATACAAGTTGTTTTGCCTGGCATTTAAACCCCGCTGGGTTTCGAAACTGGATAAATGAAAATCCTCATTAGGGCTTTGCTGATGGTGTTTACCATATGTTTGACGAGACGTGAAGGCAGCAGTGGGTTTTAATTACAAACAGAATCCAGGTAATAATCTCAGGATTTAAGCTGTGACATATCAACACCATCCCACCCAATGAGTGGAAATGTTCGTGGAAGTGCGTGAAGATATGAAATCCACAAGTGAATTTACAGGAACTTGGTTTTTGTGAAGAAATGTGATGCAGTGGAAACAGTTGATCCCCCAGAAAGGGAAGTTACCTGATGAAATGGGTCAGAACAGTTATTCCTTTTCTATCATTCATGCCTTGAAGGTTTTTTGTTTTGTTTTTTTCTTCTAGAAGTGAAACCTTAAACCTGATCCTTCAACATTGAACTGAAACCTGCATGAAAGCACACACAGTTTTGGAACAGTTGTCTCCTTTCTGTAAGAATTTGTTTGGGAGGTGTAATCAATAACCGCTAAAAATGTATTAAAAAAAAATAAAACTAGACATCATCCATTATATATGCTGGTCATACTGGTCATTTAAAAAGGGTCGTGCCCATGCCTGGAGTGTGGATACTAATGAAAACAGTCGCCTGCCAAGAATGATATTCACCACCAGAAATGATGTCGGCGTGCCTCTCATGAATTATTCATCCTGCTGTTTTCAGAGCCTTTTATGAATAGAATCAAACATTTCTCACCTCATCTGGAAAACCCCAGGCTCTCTTTTAGAGAATATTTCTCATTTGTACATCAAATATTTGTCTAAATGTAGGCTAGGTTATCACGAACAACCAGGAAAAATACACTCATTTGACATTTTGTGATTTTTTTTCTCTCTCTCAGAACCATCCGGGTTTGGCTGAAAAGGGACAGTGGTCAGTACTGGCCCAGCATCTACCACACAGTATCCTGTAAGTACAGCCGTCTCAACAGGAAAAACGGCGTTTGATCACATGTGCGCGGCGTTTCAATTCTGTTTCACGTGTGCTCCTGGATCCTCCAGCTCCCTGCTCCTGCATGTCCTACCACCATGACAGCAGACGCATCTTCATCGGGCAGGACAACGGAGCGGTTGTGGTGAGTGAAGCCGACTCAAAAAAGAACGTTCTCCACGTGCTCCAGGCTTTTCCTCCTGGTTGTTCAAACTGCGTCATTTAGAAAACTGAGAAACCTGCATATCTGGTTTTTAAAAGCTTCTATTTTCAATATGCATGGGCAGGAAAGTTGTTTGATGTGAAACCTGTTTTATTATTTCTGTGTGTGTGTGTGTGTGTGTGTGTGTGTGTGTGTGTGTCCCTGTCTTGCAGGAGTTTCTCATCTCTGAAGATTTCAATAAGATGAACCACGTCAAAACGTACCCAGGTGAGGCGGCAGCATGCACACAGAATGTCACGTTAGGTCAAGCTTCAGTATTTCTGATGTACGCAGGACTGAAATAAATAAAGTAAAAAGAGTAGAAATGACAGGCTGCTCTGTTTATAAATTAAATATATATAAGACATCAGGAGAACAATCCAGGCTTTCTGAACGTAAGAGAATGAGTTAAACAAACAGACGCAATTAGAAAAACCTGTAGTATTTAACTAAGTTACCAAAGAAGTTGGATTTTAATACAAAGGTTTTATCCGTCTGACTTCATCAGCGCTCCAAACAGAGATCAGTACAGGCGTGGCTTCGGCCATGACGTGTTAGCAGTCACGGAAATGAACCAGGTAATAACACGGCAGTAAAACAAACACTAACAATAACAGGATCGCACAAGACAGAAACGTTTCCTGGAGCGGGTAAACATGTTTACGACTGACCTCACCTCCTGATGTAAGGTCATTACGGGTCGTTAGCCCAAACGGTACCAACGTGACACACGGTGAGTTCAAACGTTTATTGTGTGGACTCACTTTAGAGACAGGCAGGGCTTTGGACGCCCGCTGGCCTTTTGGTGTTAGTCGATTCAGAGCTGCAGACACGGCAGCGCCGGCTTCTTTCTGGACAGCCGTGAAACACAGCCTCCGTTTGTTGAGTCTGGTTATAAATTGATATGACGGAGTTGTTTCCCAGAGCGATGTGCGTTACACACACACACACACACACACACACACACACACACACAGGACTAAACCCGTCATCAAACGCAGCAGACGAACAGTTTACAGAAGCAGCAGCAGTGGGATTAATAAAGATAAATGTTTCTTAAATCACACAGACAGCCGTGTGTGTGTGTGTGTGTGTGTGTGTGTGTGTGTGTGTGTGTGTGTGTGTGTGTGTGTGTGTGTGTGTGTGTGTGTGTGTGTGTGTGTGTGTCTAGTTCCAGACACACACAAAAAAGTTCATGTAAATTTAAACAATCTGTAAATTTAAACAATCTATATAAAGTCCATTCTGAACAAAGACATTCTCGTCCATGGCTGCACAATGTTAATAATATATTGCAGATACCGTTTTAAATAAGTGGTTTTAAGTATTAACCTTGTTTTTTTAGACGTTGCATCTTCTTTTCAGGTTTGTCAGACCAACATAGTAAAACAACTAAACAACTATCGACAGTAAAACCTCCAGATACCAGTTTAATCTTGTGACTGAGATTGTTAGTCAAACAACATTTAACCAGTAAAATAAAATCATTTTAATCGCAAAACAACACACCAGCTACATCTTTACTCCACAAAAAAAGGAGATCCGGTCTCACTGATGTTGTATCCATCCGCCAACACGTGGTAAAGAACGAGATGCGGTCTCACTGATGTTGTATCCATCCGCCAACTAGCAGTTGTGTCCCAATCTGGAGCTTCTGCTGTATCTTAGTGTCGTTTTCTGCTGCTTTTCTATGAGGCTTTCAATGACTACATTTTTTTTTGTCTTTTTAACTAAATACTAAAAAGAGAGTGAAAACGCTAACAGCTGTTGGTGAAACTAGATGACTAAAACGTGCGCCTACAGATGGTTGGTTAGGACCGATGAGAGTTCACAGACGGATCCGTTCGCCTCAGCCTGGATCACAGCGACATTAAGCAGATGGGACGAGCACTTAGACGGAACAAATTAGTCCCATCGGAAATGAAGTCCCCTGGAAACGACGTAATCTGGCTTGATGTTCACCCAACATGAAGACTGATGTGTGTGTGTGTGTGTGTGTTACAGCCCACCAGAACCGTGTGTCAGACATGGTGTTTTCCCTGGAGAGCGAGTGGGTGGTGAGCACCGGCCACGACAAGAGCGTCAGCTGGATGTGCACCCAGAGCGGCAGCATGCTGGGGAGGCACTACTTCAGCGCCTGGGCCTCCTGCCTGCAGTATCCTTCATTCATTCATTCATTCATGCGCCGCAAGCGCCTGTGTACGTTTAACGCCCTGACTCCCCGCTCAGGTACGACCACGAGACGCAGCACGCCTTCGTCGGCGATTACTCGGGACAGATCACGCTGCTGAAGCTGGAGAAGCAGACGTACTCCACCGTCACCACGCTGAAGGGTCACGAAGGTAACGGCGCCCGGCGTCCTCGCTTCATCCCAACATCAGAGGGGGCGGGGGAAGAGTTTGTCTTCCAGACTTTCTGATGCTGATGCCAGATGTGCAGTAAATGCTTTAAGGCCCAGATGTTTCCCTGTGACATCACCGCACAAAAACACTCAAAATGCTGCTGGATTCGTCGTCTCAAGTTCACCCCAAAAATGTCCTCCAGCTTTTAGAAATTCCTGTTGCATGACTTCATATAAAGTTGGGGTCTAACATTTACTCAGCGGTCGTTGTTAAAAGAACTTTGGTTTGGATTTTGATGATTCTTGTGGAAATTCTTCTGCTTTGTTTCCATTTGGACGTCGGAGTCGCTGATCTGTTGAGAATTTAAAAAAAAAAAAAAAAAAAAAAGTCCCGTCTCGATTCGAATTCTTCGGAGGATGATGATGAATGCCTCATGTGGGATTTGTTTTCAAGGGTTTGCTGAGCTCACCGAAAAAAAACAAAACAAAAACGGATCGCTCGACAGAAATGAGACCCCCAGACATGGTTACATGGGACACAAACACTCCCGTGTTTTTCCCTTCTGCAAGCACATGTGACACATGTTTGAGGAGAGATTCGTCTGATTGGACGGAAGAAAGGTCAACCTTTGAGCAGAGCGACGGCTTTGAACGAACTCCCTTGATCATCCCGCGATCACACGTTTCGATCGGAGCGATAATAATACATACATGCAGATCTGTGTGTGTGTGTGTGTGTGTGTGTGTGTGTGTGTGTTTTATGAGCTTTTAAAGAGTGCATTGAAGTCCAGCTCACCGCCTCCTGCTGCAGGCGACTCGTCATATGACTGGTCTGACTTCAAGAGCTCCGTTGTTTCTTCAGAGCTGGTTTTTTTTCCTCCCAGAATGCCGTCTGATCCGTAACAACAGCTCCCAGCTGTTGTTACGGATCAGACTGGGGGGGGGGGGGGCGCAGTGATGGTTCAGTTCGGAATGAACAGATGTTCTTTTTGTGCTTGATCAGCTGAAGATGGTCAAATCCATCTCTGGACACCTTTTATCAGAAGATTCGTGATTTCTGTTTGTTTTCATGCATTAATTAAAAAAAAAATCTATAAACAAACCAAGAAACATGCAGTCACATGACCGTAACCAATGAGACCCTCCTCTAAATACTCATTTTGTGTACATTTATATCTGAATTAACCGGCCTTTGTGTTCTTTTTGTGAAGGTTTGCAGCATAGGGTTGAACTCCACCTGTAGTTCTCCTAGCGGCCACCAGGTGGAGCCAGCGGGCCGGACCATAAAACTGTCTCTCAGCTGCTTTATCTGTGTGTCTTCACCCCCTTCAGGTAGCATAGGGGCCCTGTGGTGGGACCCCGTCCAGAGGCTGCTGTTCTCGGGGGCCTCAGACCACAGCATCATCATGTGGGACATCGGGGGCCGCAAAGGACGGACGTTACTGCTGCAGGGACACCAGTAAGTCAGTCTGAGTTTAGTTCTTCTGAGAGGTTTAAATAGTGAGTCTGAAATAGGACGGGGTCAGTTAAAGGGCCCCCCCCCCCATGTACTCCTTCTGGTCTCTGCTTCAGAAAGTAGTTCAGATGTTTGTCCTCCTGTTGTGTCAGAGGAGACGGGTCTGGTTTCATCCTAGGGGGGTTCCAGGATGTCTGACTCTCAGATATCCTTTAAATTAAATGCTTTCATATCATCCGTCCATCTTCCACCGCTTATTCGTAGTCGGGTTGCGGGGGCAACAGCTTCAACAGGAAGCCCCAAACTTCCCTTTCCCCGGCCACATCCAGCAGCTCTGACTGGGGGATCCCAAGGCGTTCCCAGGCCAATGTTGAGATATAACCCCTCCACCTGGTCCTGGGTCTGCCCCAAGGTGTCTGCCCAGCTGGACGTGCTTTCATATCACAAATATTAATATAGATAAGTTCTAAATAGTAAGTTATTCTCAATGCAGAATCTGTTTCGATGTAACGTGTTGTGTTTTGCTCTCCTCCTCTGTGTCGTGTGTTTCCAGCGAGCGAGTCCAGGCCCTGCGTTACCTCCAGCTGACCAGACAGCTGCTGTCGTGTTCGGCCGACGGAGGCATAGCGGTTTGGAACATGGACACCCAGAGAGAAGAGGTTTGCATCACCGTTTCGACTCCCACGCGAGTGCGCATCGATGCCGTGCATATTTAACGGACGCGTCCGTTCGCAGGCGCCTCAGTGGCTGGACAGCGACTCCTGTCAGAAGTGCGAGCAGCCGTTCTTCTGGAACATCAAGCAGATGTGGGACACCAAGACGCTGGGCCTCAGACAGGTAGGGGAGACTCCACAGCATCGCCAGCTGACCCCAATCCCCCTGCCGCCGTAACAGGAAGCTGTCGTTCCTTTTGTGCAGCACCACTGCAGGAAGTGTGGCAAGGCTGTGTGTGGGAAATGTAGTTCCAAACGCTCCACGTTCCCCATCATGGGCTTCGAGTTCCCAGTGCGGGTGTGTGACGCCTGCTTCAACACCATCAAGGAAGAAGAGTGAGTCCGAGGCTCCAGATGTGGTTGAAATCACGATGTAACTGTCATTAAATTCTGTGTGTGTGTGTGTGTGTGTGTGTGTGTGTGTGTGTGTGTGTGTGTGTGCGTGCGTGCAGTCGAACAGCGCTGGCCACGTTCCACGAGGGGAAGCAGAACATCGCTCACATGGACATGGACCCGTCCAGAGGCCTGATGGTCACCTGTGGGAGCGACCGCATGGTGAAGGTCAGATGTTTTATGTGTGTATTCAGTTTGTGTCAAACACACACACACACACACACGATCACAACGACAACTGATCAATTTACCACATAAATTGAACTTTTTTTGCCACCTTTAGGTTGAGTGAGAGCGATTTTTAAATAAATCTAGTGTCGTCAGGTAGAACCTCGTTTAACGACGACACACCCATCGGATTTTTAGCGCTGATTCCCAAACTTTACCAGTTTGACTTGCAAAAAAAAATGACATCAGGTTGTTATTGTAAGTTAGAATTGGTTC
The DNA here is from genome assembly GCA_013358685.1 of Antennarius maculatus. NCBI lineage: Eukaryota > Metazoa > Chordata > Actinopteri > Lophiiformes > Antennariidae > Antennarius > Antennarius maculatus. The sequence goes on from CM023613.1 coordinate 23,532,429, forward strand.
TGAATTGATTTACCCAGTTAAGGAAAGGTTCAATTAAATGAAATAAAGTTAACAAATATCTACTCAGATACAGATGCATGGCAAACTTGAGTCTTTGCTTTTTGATTTCTCTTTAGTTTGCCATCAAAAAAAATGGTAAAGAAAAATAGAAATCATACAGCCATTAGTGAAACAACAGAGAAGTGTTGAATAAAACTGATAAACGATCCACTGGGATTTATCACAATTCACAGAATACAAATTAAGTTTAAAAAAAAAACAGCTGCTAGATTATTTGGGGTTTTTTTGACACCGTACTGTTCTCTGACTCTGATGTAAGCAGCTTTAATGTCAGAATTCTCCCTTTTAATTTATTTCCATTGTGTAAATTATCAGCATTAAACTTAAATCGGTAAACTTTAAACTGAAGTCGTCCTTAAAGTCTCTCTTCCCTGCGATCCAGTGCTGCTGACGCTCTTCTAATTGGCTGTTTTCTCTCCACAGATCTGGGATATGTCTCAGGTGGTTGGCTGTAGCTTAGCAACAGGCTTCTCGTCCCGCTGATTGGTCCAGCCCCAGCCTGTGCTCCGCCCACTCTTCTAATGTCATGGAAACCCCTCGGTAGAGTACAGCTCCCCATCATGCAACGGGGTCGTCAGTCACAACCGGGCCTGCCCTTTGTGTGTGTGTGTGTGTGTGTGTGTGTGTGTGTGTGTGTGTGTGTGTGTGTGTGTGTGTGTGTGTGTGTGTGTGTGTGTGTTGATTGCGTAACCTTCCACATTCTTTTTGCTTCTCATTCCAACTTAAATTCACGCTGATCTTTGACTTTTTTGACACGATTCAAAACACAACCTGAAGCACAACAGTGTGGAATGAGAAGCGTGTGTGTGTGTGTGTGTATGCACGAGTGTGTGTGTGTGTGTGTGTCCATGTATGCTTTTGTTTTTGTAATGACTCCTCCAGTGGGAGCAAGGGTATTGATATTAGTGTTTACATTAAATCAATATTCCCATGATTTGTCAGATAGAGGTCATTTTTGCGCTGTAACGTTCACCAAATCATCAATCTCCCTCCCGGCCGGACGTACAGTTGCTTTGCGTGTTGCCGTGGCGACACCCAACTGAAACATGTACAGAACTAACGGTGTGCGTGAACCCCGGCGTCGCCTGTACAGTCGATGTTTGCTTGAACTGACTGTCGCTGATCGTAGCGATCGGCTTCCTCTGCTTTCTTTCTTTCTTTCACTTGTTGGCCTTAAGTCACTCTCAGGAGGTTGTACATCAGTCGGTTGTCACGGCGACGCTTCCTCATGTCAGTCACAAGCGTTATTCGCGCGGAATCATTTCGGCATCATCCGACACGACGGCGTCTTTCTTGAATTCGTTGGCACGAATCTCTCAGACATTTGCGTGACGTCGCCGACCCGTCCAGGTGAGGCAGGAGGAAATTTGATTATGTTGCCATGGAGACACGTGAGCGCTCCACGGCAACGGCGAAACCGGTCTTACGATTCAAGGTTTAATCGGTGTGTCTGTTTCAGATTCAGAAACGAGTTTTAAAAATAGCACAACGTCGTCGTCTAGAGCTTTAGTAATTTCACGTAGGTAGAAAACACAACAAACAGATTCACTGATGAGCTCACTATTGTCGTGCGACGTGTTCCTCGTGACGCAGAATTGGGCTTTCCTCCCACCAGAGAGGCACGACGGTACTGATAAGGTACTAAACGTAGCAGCGCTAAAACGCTGGAGCAATTTGTCGTTCACCAACCGCACGAAGGAGCGAACAGGAACTCGAAGGCCTTACACACACACACGCACGGACACACACTTACGGACACACTCACGAAGCCTTTTCAACAATTCCAGTTCACGACCGTTCATGCTCTCGTCTCATTTTGAAAACGCGCTTCCATGCATCGTTTTTTTTTATTTATTATTTTTTTAACACACATGCTCTTCGGAGCTTCTTCCCACACACACACACTTCTGTGTACCAAGCGTGTTTCGTGACACACACCGCTGCACTGAATTGCACAACTCGTCATCTTTGAATTGAATTTTTCATTTTTTTTTCTAAGGTCAGAGTGGGAGTGATAATCGCTGGATTCAGTCTTTGTAAATAGCGGCTAGTATCTTCTAATGTTAGACTAACGCTTGCCTTATTGTAAGTGGAAGAAAAAAAAAAAAAAGAGCATAATAATGTTGGAATTTACTGGTTTCATAACGTAGTCACATTCCAGGTTCTTTGGTTGGCTAGTGTGTATTTATATTTGTAGTACAGTGTTTATCTGTTAGCGTCGTGAATGGTGGTTTACGTTCCTTTGCCTCCATCTGCTAGTCTTTATTACCTAGAAGAACTCTGGAACGAAGTGTCTGAACAACGGTGAAGGTTGATTGATTGATTGATTGATTGATTGATTGATCATTAGACCCATTACTTGTCACACAAACTCAGGTTTGGACTGGAAGCCGATCGGTTGTCACAAACTGAGGACAATGTTGACACCGTCCTTTTTTTAAACACCCTGCTTCAGCTGGTCTTCCACAAATAATTCTAATACAATATAAGCGGGAAAAAAAAGTTCCTGCTTGGTTTGGATCTACATTAAATTATTCCAAGTTTAATTTAAATGTACATTACTGAGCTCGGCTTCTGTTGCTTTCAAGATAAATAGTGAAACGTGTCAAAGCTGCTGTGATTTTTTTTTTTTTGGTTGCTATGCTAATGCTAAGAAACAACTGCCTGCCTCTGCATTCTCTCAACTTTCATCATCTGGTCCAGGCAGCTAGCCTGCGGCTACCTGCTAACAAAAAGACCTGAATGAGACAAGAATTTAGTGGTTTATGTGCTAAAAAAAAAAAAAAAAAAAAACGCCTTTTTTTTCCAGTTGTGATAAACCGATCCTCCAGTCCGACCCTGAGTCTCGGTGAAAGGTCGATGCCTCGCAGCATCATCCTTTAGGTCTTCAGGGTTATTGACGACGCTGCCGTACAATCAGAAGCTGGAACGACGAGGCTCCTTCCAGCCATTACTTCTTATCACGTCCAGATTGGATTCTGCTGATAAAAGGCTCTCTGTTGGTGGGGGCTTAACTCCGAGGCAGAGGAGGGGATAAGATGTTCTGAGTTTGATGGATGGCAGGATTTGCTGTTTTTTTTTTTTTTTTTCGAAAGAGATAATGAAATAGATGTGAAGATAGGCGGCAGGAAGGAATAGATCTCGCGTCCGAAATGGGACGCTCCAGCTTGTCAAAGGGGTGGGGGTGGGGGAGGGGGGGTTTGTGACGTCTTTGAGTTCTAGGATGGGCAACATCCTCCACGCTTCCAGGTCCAAAAATATCAACCTGTAAATTTGTCTGATTTGCTCTCCTTTTTATGTTTGTGAAAGACATTTCCTGTTCCGACATGATGTTAATGTATAGCTGAAAAATAACTGTATTTTTAAATACTTTTGTTGTACTGCCTTTAGTTTGTCTGTGTCCTGGTTTGACGGCGCGGAGATACTAAAGAATGGATGCTTAATAAAAAAGATTCCGATATGTTTTTGGACTGTTTTTAATGACTTTGATCAAAATGGAACTCGGCAGCACAAAGAGGCGTGAAGCGTGTGTTAAACTGACTTTTAAAGTGCTGGTCAGATATTACTACGACATGAACACTTACGTCACACATATCACACATTACAACAACAACACGGCTGCGTGGTGCGTTCAAGGCACAAGACTAACGTGGAGAGATCGCTTCATCGTCTCCAGCCTGTACAGAAGCTGCTTTACATCTAACACACACACACACACACACACACACACATTTTAGTGATAAAAGTGCACATGTTGGGTGAGTCGTTGGTGTGTGAGTGACTTGGGTCACATCAGATTCCCATCTGATCGACAACTTTCATCAAGTCAAGAGTGACTGACTGGTTTGTTAACAAGCTGCCCCCCCCCCATGAGGAAAACACATCATTAAATATTGTAAGTAACTAATAAAAACCGTTATCGTATAAATAATTAGATTTCTAGATGTGGTTCTTGGACGACAATCACATGCACTGTTCACACTTGGGAGAGTGGATCCGGATCAGAAACCGGTTCCGTCTGGTCTCAGTGGGGCTGGAGAGTCTTGGCCAGGTCGTCCAGTAAGGACAGTAACTTCTGCTCCTCCAGGGGGGAGCTGTGGGTCCAGGCCAGCGGGAGGTGGGTGGACACCGTCCTCCGGTCTGCAAACACAAAAGGAGTCGCCATAAATAATCACAACCAATCAGACGGCTCCGTGGGCGGGGCATTGAGTGAGATCTTATTGATTCATGACAGGTATTTGTGAGACTTATTTTTACTTGTGTTACTAAAGTCCTTGAACGCCTCAAAAGAGAATCGAAATGGAACATTTAAAAATTTATTTTACTGCCAGTCACACAAAGTATATTACCTATAAGATCTAGAATATAATTTAAAATCCTTCAGTCATCCAGAGCTGTTCTGAAATAATAATATAATAATAATGTGACAGGACAGGTGTGACCCAGATATAATAGAAAATGGGCTATAAGCTCTCATCTTGCATGCAGATGTTAAAATTAATTTATCTGTTCACACAATAGTAGTAAAAACAGCAGAATAAAATAAAAGCGAGGGAATAAAAGCAAATGACTGGTTTCTATGGAGACGCTTTGGATGTGAGGACGGCGACGCCAGACCACATTCAAAAGACGAGCACAATATGTTTGTGTCCCTGTTGGAGTGTGTGTGTGTGTGTGTGTGTGTGTGTGTGTGTGTGTGTGTGTGTGTGTGTACACTCTGGCAGTATCTGGCACCAAAAGCAGCTCACTCCAGCTGCAGTGGACACCGGCCAAAATCACACAAACACACACACACACACACACACACACACCAGACACACAACGGACAAATAAATTCCCCTCCTCTGGTTGAAATATGGCGGTTCAGATTGTTTTTGTTTGGTTAAACCTTTTATTTATCACACACACACATCCTTTCCCCACATACCCTGGTAGAATCGCCCACTCGGGTTTTTGGCGGCGGCCTCAGACACGGCCAGCCAGACCACGGTGTCGGCCCCCTGCTCCGGGGTCCGCAGGCTGTCCTTCATGGACCTGTGGAAGTCTGGCATGGCGTTGGAAACCGCTGGGACACACAGGAAGACACACATGAGTCTGATGATTCCATTGTCTGTGTGTGTGTGTGTGTGTGTGTGTGTGTGTGTGTGTGTGTGTGTGTGTGTGTCTGAGCTGGCGTTACCTGGAGTGTCAACCCAGCCGGGGTGCATGACAGAGAAGTGGATGTTAGTGTGTGTCTTTGCAAGCTGTTCTGTCATCACCACCTGCTGCCTCTGCAACACAAACACACACACACACAAACACACACACTCTTGTGTGTTATATAAAGGCGATCACGTTAAGCCCACTCTGTTTTTTGGGGCGTGGTACCTTGTGCTGGGCGTAGACCATGGCGCCGTCGTAGCGACCTCTCTCCAGCTGCAGGTTTCCTGTCCGGAGCTTCTGCACCAACATCCCTGCTGACGACACCGTGATCTACACACACAAATAAAACACACACACACACACACGTGTGTGAGATGCAGGAGTTGGGGTTTGTAAGCCAGTTTCATATTGTGCATGCATGTGTGTGTGTGTGTGTGTGCACTATATTTTAATCTACAATGCATGCATCTGTTTTTTTTCTGTAGGTCATAATTGGATGATTTTACATATAATATATATGATGCATAATTAATTTATCTAATTTTAAAACTGTAACATGTCGGATTTAGCTGCGTAAATTTTGTATAAATTAATTTAGTATGCATGCATCTATGTTTTGATAGACTTGTGCCGGTCATGTGTGCTAGTTGTGTATGCTAACTTCTTCCTGTTCAGCAGCAGGGGGTATAGCTCAGTGGTAGAGCATTTGACTGCAGATCAAGAGGTCCCTGGTTCAAATCCAGGTGCCCCCTCTCTCCCCCCTCGAGGCGTCAGAAAGAATTTATTATGTAGATCACATCCGGAATTTAAACGAATACAAATTCTCTTGTTTAAACTTTTCTGCAAGTAAATAAGTATTTTCATACAACCTGTTAGATTAACACAACCTTTGTAATGGAGCTTTCTAGAACTGCTAACTGAATTGTTTTTGACGTTGAAGTTAGACCATAAATGTTGGATTTGTGACCTTGTTTAAATAAGAAAAAACAAAATCCCAAATATACCAGAAATGATCCCCAAGCGTCTCATCTGTGTGTTAAGCGTGTCGTCACTTTCCCATTTTAGATGAACGCTCATATTTGTTTGGCAAAGTTTTTTATGCTGGATGCCCTTCCTGCGTTTATCATGGCTTGGGACCAGCCTCTATTCGTCAGTAGATAGTGGATTCTGATTGGTTCTCCTGGACTCACCACCCTGGGGTCTGCGCTCTTCTCCAGCAGAGGAACGAGGCTCTTGGTGAGGATGTAAGGCCCTAACGGACGATAAAACAGCTTTCAGTGACTGGGACCCGTCTTTTGCTTCCCATCATGCTTCACTTCACGCCGGACTCACCCAGGACGTTGGTGGCGAAGCTCTTCTCCAGCCCCTCGGCGTTCACGTCCCTTTGACTCATGATGGCGCCGGCGTTATTGATCTGCACGCATTACCAAACAGGAGAACGGTCATTCTGATGACTTATCGTCATCCAAAAATAAAAGAAAGAAAAACACGAGACGGCGACGAACAACGAACGGGGTAGTAATCTGATTACACGCCGTGATATTCATCTACATCTGCGATGACTCACCAGGACGTTGAGCGCCTTGTACTTCCTCTTGAAAGCCTCTGCGAACTCCCAGACCTTCTTGGTCTCGGAGAGGTCCAGGATGTGGACGTAGACTTCCTGTAACGACATTAGAATAACCGATGAGGTCGCGTCTCCGGTTCCGTCTGCATGAAACTGAGTCACTCCCTACTTTATTTCCCGTCTCCTTGACGATATCGGCCCTCGCCTCCTCGGCTTTATCCTTGTTCCTGCACACCATGTGGATCGTTCCACCTGGGACGGAGAAAAAACACCAGAAAGATATTTTTATTTATGGAAAACTTAGAACTTGTGCAATGCACGAGTGTTTATCTGCACGTGAGGACACGGTTTGGGTTCGCTACCCCTCTTGGCGATGGCCATGGCGGTGGCTTTCCCGATGCCGCTGTTGGCTCCCGTGATCATGAAGGCGCGTCCGGCCAGCGGCGCCTCCAGGTCCTTCTCCATGAACCTCTTGGAGGCCGACAGGAAGGCGCTCCTGCAGGGGGGGGGTGGAGAACATTCACACATTTACTGTCCGCCCCCCCCCTTTACTGTACAGACACAATGAAGACGACGTCGTGCCTGGCATCGTCTCCAACCGCCGCTGACAACGTCCCCTTTTGTCCTGGGTGTTGTTACCGGGGGCGGCGGCGTGAACGGGGATAATGGCGGCTGTGTTCATTGGTGTCATACACAGAGCTATTAGCGCGGGGGTCAGAGGGGGTCGCCGCGGCGCCCTCTGAGAGCAGATATCAGAACAAAGGGAATGGGGGGGGGTGACAAAAGCAGCTCTTCAGGCAGACTGTTCTGCTCTGCAAAGAGAAGGAAAGACTCCTGAGATCAGACTACAGGAGCCTGGAGAGGACACTTCTGGGCTCAAACGCCTCCTGATGGACGATACTCATAGATGAGCTTCAGTTCCATCAGAGTGGAGGTGAAGTGGCCTTCAGAGGGTCTAGAAATCAGAAACGATTTCTTCACCTTAAATCACCCCTGACCCGACCCGACCTCAGTGAATTGGATTATTTCCGATAGGCGTGATGGATGCATGAAAAAAAATGTAGAATCCCAGTTTAAGATGGGAGTTCCAGCTGCAGACTTTCAGAAGCAAACAAGTTCAGCTGAGATGGAAGTCAAATAAAAAAAAGCAGCACAGATGAAGGTGGGATCAGCAGGAGCTGGAGGTCGATCGGTTTTCAGAACATTCAACTTTTGGTGCTTTAAAGGAAGTCTTTAGATGAACGGGCCTCGTTCTTCCTGTTTCTAATCGATTCTGTCCTCTATTAAAGACACTGAGCTGGAATAAAAGTTTTCTAACAGATCTACCTTTATGTTATTTAGATTTTATCATCTAATACAGAACAGAACTAAAAACAAAAATCCAATTTTTAGCGGAATCAAACGACTTTCCACGTTAGAATAACACAATTCAGAATTTCATTTATGGCAGCACTTTATAATTTAATTTCTGAATTTTGTTAACTTATGAATTCATTAACTTATTAGTTTATTTTATTACGATCTGAAATCAGAATTAGAATTTTGATTTAAACAATAAGACAAAGACTAATAAATTAAACATATATTTACGCACCCAGCTCTTCTATATTTAGTTTCTTAAATCAAAGTTCTTAGTTTGCACACACACACACACACACACACACACACACACACACACACACACACACACATACACACACACTCTTACCTGGTGAACTCGGTCACTCCCTTCAGGAACCAGGCTGAGTTGCGGTACAGAGACATTCTGGCGCTCCGGGAGCTTCTCTCTGCGCCGCGCTGCGCGCTCTGCGCCGCTTTAACCCGGGACTGAACCACGTGGAGCTCCACTGAATTAATATCGGTGGGCGACAACTCCACCGGCCACCCACTGGCAGGGGGCCAGGGTGCGTTTGATTCGTGGGTTCCAGGCATTTCATCATCAGTGAAGTTCACATCACCTCTTCCAGGCGGGGTTTTTCCTTGCAGAGGAAAGAATTAATTTCCACGCTGTGATTTTATAGAATTTCAACTGTATGAACACTTTTTTTTTTTTTAAGTTCTGTAAGTAAAATATGAAACATTACTTTTATATTATGTTTTCTTACATTCAGCATTTCTGCTTTAATTTGTAGGAATTTACGAGCGAATGTTCATTTTAACAGAAAAATAAAACTATCAAATCATTTACCAAATCAAACAAATAATATATCTGCAATATTTGCTTCATATTAGATTCATTCCATCTCATTTTAATCTGATATTAAATAAAGATTCTGTCTCGTCCACCACCTGCACCTCCGGTGGATCACCTGCGGCCAATCAGCGGCTGGAGCGCAGCCGGCGGGGCGCGGCTCTAGGGAAAGGTGAGAACCGCACTGATTTCTGGGTAGATGAACAATGTCGCCGCGTTTAAAAGCACAGGAGACCCGGTAGGATTAGTCGGAATTTGGCGTCTCACGTTGGTTGGATCGGGGTTATTTCTCTCACGCTGTTGTGACAGGATGGTGAGTGTTCCAGCTCCTGACGAGGTTTTACGCACAGCTTTTGTGCGTAAAAGAAGGTGTGAGCGCAATAAACGTCCTCAGAGGACTTATTCCTGAACGCGCACCTCGATCAAAGGTCAAAGTAGTTGACGGTGTGCTGTTAGAGATCCTGATATTTGTGGAAAAAAAAAATTAATTATGTATGAATTCTAATCTCCAGACATCAGTTTGGTTTTTGTTTTTGTGTTTTAAACAGCATTTTCATCCAATTAAAAAATTAAATTATCCCCACAACATTTATCAGAAAGGAGAAGTTCCTGTTCCTCCGGCAGCCCATGATGAAATTATAGCAGATGAATGGAGTCAGTAACACAAATGCAGATTGTTTTATTGTGTTAGGAAGCACGGCACACACTCTGATTTAGCATCCTGTTCCCGGTGAGGAGAGGAACACCAGACTGGAGAGTCACAGATGTTCATGATCTTGACCCAAAAGAGTCAGAAAAAAAAAAAAAGTATGAGCTTTATCAAAGTTTTAGCCGCTCTTTATTTCTTTTTAAAATATAAGAAGTTGATCCTTCCTGCCTCCACGTCTTTATCGCGTTCTGGGCAGAAGCGGCGTCGCTGCAGCTGCCCCTGGGGGCAAAGAGCGCTGCTAAATTGCCCTTACACAACAAACATTATTCTTACTGCGGTCGTGCACTCAGGGTGATAATAATGTGTCTCCCAGGAGATGTTCATTCACATTTGGAGTTGTGAAATCTAATTGCTGTCATTTTAGATGTAGGCAACTCTGCAATGGGGGCTGTTATTACACTTTGTGTGTGTGTGTGAGTGTGTGAGTGCATTATTATACGTCTGCGTTTGGTTTATTCTGTTTACCAGCTCCTCGTTGACCTCATTATAGTTGAATGCACTCTAACATTCAACGCCGACACAAGCTGTTCCTCCTCTTCGCTCACCTATAACACACATTTCTGCAGGTGTTTTTTTTGTTTTTTTTTTAATCCTGGAGGACAGAAACACATTTTTTCTGCCCTCCCTCTCGTCTCCAGATGCGCTTCCTGTTGCTGTTCAGCCGGCAGGGGAAGCTGCGGCTGCAGAAATGGTACACGCCCATAACGGATCGGGAGAAGAAGAAGGTGATCCGGGACATGATGATGATGGTGTTGGCTCGCTCGCCTCGTTCCTGCAACTTCATCCAGTGGAGGGACCTGAAGATCGTCTACAAGAGGTGGGGAGAGGAGTCGGATAAAAACACAACGGTTTGGGGTTTCTGATGGAGAAATGATGTTTAATTGTGTTCATGTTTGGGGCTCAACTTGTCTTTCCTTCTGATTTAACACACCCATTCTCTGTGGTGACCCAGATCACTGATGATGCAACCCAACAATCATCTACCTCTGGTTTTTATCTCCTCCACTCACAGTGACAATGGTGTAATAAAGGAATGAATGATAGGAGACAAACAAGAAGACTTCCCTCTTTTTCTCTCTTTTTAACACACACTCCACTCTTCAAGAGTTTTCCTAAAAATCCGTAAAAGTAGTTTAAGCACCAGTGACAAAAATGCTGGAAAAGTCTCATCTTAGAATATTTTTTAAAAATTTATTTCACCTTTATTTAACCAGGAAGTCCCGTTGAGTTACAATAACTCTTCTCCCAGGGATTCCCGACCTAGACAGACGGTGAACAGTTACACAATACAAAGAGGATTAGACAAGGCCACAAAAACCACCATAAATAACACACAACACACACTAGAGAACAAACTAATACAGAAAGACGGTACAATAGTGTCGTCTAAAAACATTTTTCTGTCCATGTTGATTTTTAAACGGTTTTTAAAACATATTAAAAAGTGGAAGTGATTCTAAATTTAAGGTGGTTTCAAGTTCATTCCAGATGCGTTTGATGAAAATCCTGTTTTACAACCGGTAGAAGAAGTTTTATCTGGATCCCTTCTATAATTTAATGTCATATTTCCAACCTTCTAACTTTCAGGAACATATTTCCTCTGTTGTAATATCTGACCCCCCCCGTCCGTCTCGACTGCAGGTACGCCAGTCTGTACTTCTGTGCGGGGCTGGAGGAGCAGGACAATGAGCTGCTGAGCCTGGAGGTGCTGCACAGATACGTGGAGCTGCTGGATAAATACTTTGGCAACGTACGTTAAAACAAGTTAAGAGTGGGACTTGAACATTAATTGATCTAAAGGTGAACGTGTTGCTGGTTTTAGTTCATTTTGCTAAAACTTCTGTGAATGACGTTGTGTATTTTTAACACCGAATCGGTAAAATATGTGTTTGTGAAGAGATTTTTTTGGAATCTGTTTTAAACTGAAATCATCTGTAGCTGCTAAAGTAAAAGCATCAGTATTAGATGAACTACAATAAAGGGTTGGAACAAAACCTTTCTCTGTTCTCTCCACTAATCTGTCTCCCCCTGGTGTCCATAAGGAGCAACTGCAGCAGAACATGAAGGATTCATACAGCTGAGACCGATATAACTCGTTTTACGTCGTTTGGAGTTACATCGTTCTCGATTATACGTCTGTAATAAAATTTTTCAAAAATGCACAGAAAGATTTAAAATCAAGATTACGTCATTTCACTCCACTTTACATCTGTCTGCTACAAATACTGGAATCATAAAATCACTAGTAGTTTAGTCTGGAGACGAGTTCATTCAACTCCTGGAACCCATTAACAACGTAAACCGAGTTTTACCTGTATTGATTAATAAAATCAGGAAAGAACCACATGTTGGTATTTATAAAAAAAATTAAATAACTAAATAACCTTTTATAGTCCTTATGACGTTCAGTTAAACCTCTTTTTTCTAGTGGAACACCTCATAGTTGTCATCGCCTCTCCTGGTTGAAATCGCGCTGCATCCCACTGATGAATGCGTGTATTTCTCTCCTTCAGGTGTGTGAGCTGGACATCATTTTCAACTTCGAGAAGGCGTACTACATCCTGGACGAGTTCCTGATGGGGGGAGAGATTCTGGAGACTTCCAAAGTGGCGGTGGGGGCGTCGATGGAGGAGGCCGACACGCTCCAGGAGGTGCTTGGAGGGGAGCAGGTTTCTCTTTTCCCTCATGAAAACCAACCGTTATATTTTATATTTCTGTTCTTATCGCAGACGATGGAGGAATACATGAGCAAACCCGCCTACTGATCCAGAGAGGACGAGATTCATCACTCCCCATGTTTGTGCGGTGACTAATGATGAATTACTCGTCAAAATTTTAAATCTTTTAAGTCTGATATTTATAAATCTCAGGGTTTTTAATAGTTTAATATTCTTCACATTTTTGATAATAAAGTAAATGCATGCGAAACGAGACCGATCCAGTCGGATGCATAATGCAATGATGAGGAAATGAAGAAACACCAGACAGTAAGGAAAAACTAAAGTCAATGCTTTATTAACCTCAGGGATGTCACATATGAACACATTTAAGAAAGAATCGCCAAATAACACAAGTGAGTCTAGGGATTCCACACTGATTGTGTGTGTGTGTGTGTGTGTGTGTGTGTGTGTGTGTGTGTGTGTGTGTGTGTGTGTGTGTGTGTGTGTGTGTGGATGTGGATGTAAGGCTGGTGAGTCACATGTACTGACGGTGAACCGTCAAACCAACTGGTATCATTAAAAAAAACATCAAACCAACATCCGAGCAATAAACCTACCGAAGAACTAAATTTGTGTTTTATTTTTCAAAATACTTTATTTTCACCCTCTCCCTCTAACAAAACATTATATATATATATTTATATTTATGTATATGTATCTACAGCTGTATTTATATTCCTTGGGGGGATTTGGCGTCGGTGTTGCTCTCTTCAGTTTCTGGTTTCAGGTATTTCAGTAACTTCATCATGGCGTCGTTCTTCGTCTCGCCGTCCTCCTCATCCTCATCGTCAGACCGTCTCTTCTCACCTGAGTCCATCTGATCAAAATAATCCTGAACGGCGCGTTCGAAGGAGGAGCCGGGGCCGCGTCCCGCCTCCTCCCTCTTTTGGCTGGCCTTGTTGCCGGGATACCGCGTCAGCATCTGAGCCGCTAAATACGCCGCCAGCTCGTCCTCGTCCACCGTGTCGTCGTAGTCGTCCTTTAACGTGCCTGGAAGACGTCGCTGCTGGGCGGATTCCCCCGCCCCGCCCGGATGCCTCGGGGGCGGGGCGCGGAATCGTGACGCAAAGAAGCTTTTCTGCTGCTGCTTCCTGACGGGGGCTTGTTCCTCCCCCAGCCCCAGGATGCTCAGGATCGCCTCCGTCCTCGCCTCCTCCGGCGTCTTTTGCCTCCCTGGGAGACGTCTGTTGTGGAATTCCTGGTTCCTGCGCGTCGACTTGGAGGATGTTTCCGGGGGGGGCCTGTTTCTGGATAATTTGCTGGTTTTCCTCGGTTTTTCTGGATTCCTCACTTCCCCCGTTTTGAGCATCTCCAGCAGGTCCTCGGGGGGGATCTGGTACTTCTGGGAGATGTGGATGAGCTGGTAGATCGCCTGCGGGTCGATGTTTCCCCTGTAGCTCGTCTGAGCCGCCCTCCTCTCCCTCTCCTCCTCTTCCTCCTCTATCTCCCGTTTGTGCTCCTCTTCCTCAGTTTTCTCCAACACCTTCAGGAGGTAATAATCCACCAGATTAGCCATATCATCCTGATCGTTCGACCTCTTGATCAGGTAGCTTTCGTCCTCGTCTTCCTCCTCCTCATCGGCTCCTTCGTCGTCGTTATCGTCGACGTAATCGAACCCTCGTTTGTTGTCCTCCTCTTCCTCCTCCTCCTCTTCCTCCCGTTCTTGCAGCGGACCCCAATCCGACAGATCCTCGCCGTCCCCATCGTACGCCGCGTTCCTTATGTTAAACGCATCATCGTCTTCCCCTTCATCATCATCATCATCATCCTCATCCTCCTCTTCCTCATCCTGCCGTTTATTATGGGATGTCTTGGCGCCGGTCATCTTGTCCAGCTCGTCGAACACCGACTGCAGGGTGGCCAGGTTCTGGGGCGTGTACTTCTCCTCCACGTTCTCGTTGGTGCGTTTGTACGGACGATCCACGTCCGGCCCGTCTTCATCCTCCTCCTCATCCTCAAACATGAGCGGCAGCTTCTTGTGAGGCCGGATGCTCTGCTGCTGCTGTACCCTGGGGGGGGGTCCTTCCAGGGCGGGGCGGAGGGGAACCGGCCTGGAGGCCTTCTCCGTCTGCTGGAGGGTGGTGAGCACCGCCTGGAGCAGCTCCTCACTCTTATCCTCCCCGCCTTCCTCACCCTCGTCTTCCTCATCCACGCGGCCCACATCGAGGGGGGGGCGCTGCTGGGAGTCCGTGCCGGTCCTCTGGCGGAGGCTCTCTATGTACTCCAGAGCTTTCAGCATGTCGGCGTTGGGAGCCCCGCGGACGCTCCCCCTCTGGGAGTCGGAGTCGCTCCCTCGCAGCCGGTGCTCTCTGAGGGACCCCCCCTGAGCGCCGCAGGAGCAGAGGAAGAGGAGGATGAAGAGGTCAACCAAGCACAGGAAGGAAGGTCCGCCGGCGGCGAAGATCTTGGGGAGTGATGTCATGGCGACGTCTGCAGGGGGGAAGACAAAGAGACCTTTAACCATCAAGCAATGAGATCAGATGACTTATGGCTTTAAATGACGTGTCTATTGATCGATGATCAGGTTTAAAATCTGATCGATGATGTATTTTAACATCCAGTTTGAAATCCTGAAGCTGCCTGAGAAGATTCAGCTAAAAAAAACAACTTGCATCATTCTGTTAATTTACTTTTATTTACTTTTACGCATTTTGAATTATTTATAATTATTTTTTAGTATTTTTCTTATATAGTTGCGATTTGAGCTATAATATTAAATAACAGCGTCAAAAAACAGATATTGAACGACATTGAGGCGCAACCGGTGGTCAAACAGAGGATTGCGCTTCTCCTGTTGCGGCTGTTTCTCCGGATCACAGCGGAACCTTGCGCCTGTTTTTCCCGCAGAGGTAATAGTGGCAGCACGCAGCTCCACGCGTAAATCTCATTAGTCGTCAAATTGCTTGCTCGGTGGGTCACATCCCCGTTGTCATGGTAACCCGGTAAGAACGATTTTTCTACCCTAACCTCTGCTTTTAGTCCAGGAAATCACTTAAACCCCAGTTATGATTGTTTTAATTCGCGGTTCGTCGGTGGTTATGAATAACATCAGAATATTATGGGACGTGCGCAGAATAAATAAATATGTGAATTTGTTTCCTTGTTGTTTATGTTCCATTTAATTTTTAAACTGCAAGAGAGACAAATAAATAAATAAACACAAACGCCTGACCGACAATAAGCGACGATGCGGTGTTTTTCTTGTCATTTTCTCGGCATTAATTTACTGAATAACTGAATTATTAATTTTTTTTATTCAATTTTTTTTTTTTTTTTACAATTTTATAAGAATAAATTCTAAGAAACGACAGAATTTTTTTTTTTTTTTTTAAATGCGAAACGGAATGAGAACAATGACAAAACAGCAGCAGCCTCCAGCATCAGGTTGGCAAAAACAAGCACCGGAAGCGAGTATTTTAAAAGTATTTTATTTTGGTGACCTATGTTGCTACACACGAGCCTGGCGCGCGCCGTGTGATAAAAAACAACAACAACAACAACAACCTGTTCTTACCTGTGTGGTTAGTTTCCGTGGAGGCTCGCGGGTGAACTGTGCATCTCCGTCTCGCGCCTTCGACTCTGCCTTTCAGCACCGCGGGCAGCTCCTCCCGCTATTAGAGGAGCCACCTGACTCGTGCGTCACAGGCATACGCAGCACGGGCGCGCGCGCACAGGCACAATATGTGCTTGTGACGCACGCGCACACCGGCGCGGGCGCGCGTAGTTCGATTGGACTCAGCCCCGAACAGAGCAGCGTCTCCCCGCTGAGGGTGACGTGAAAGACGCGCGTACCCGCTTCTCTGGCGCGTCCCGGAGTCAAAATCAAACCCTATTAACAAAATAAAAATAAAAATAATGTAAATGAATTCAAAATAAAAGCATTAAATCGAGTCTGTGCGGACTTTTACTGCGTTTTTATCAAGATGGCTGTTATTTTATGGAACATATGGGAAAATAATGGGAATTAAACTAATTTATTCACCTTTAAACGTCTTTTCCTGCTCTAATTTGAGCAGTAAATGTCGTTAAAATGCAAACACCTTCTCTGGTTCTTGTTATTTCTTCATTGACTACATGATAAAGTCGAAGTCGCGGCTGAACGTCATGTCTTTGTCTCCGCCGCAGCACCGGGAGACGGACGCGCTTCAAGTCCGCCGATGACTCACACACGGTCTCCGCCAAAGACCGAGACGGGCGGGGTGACAGACTGCAGATGTGTGTGTGTGTGTGTGTGTGTGTGTGTGTGTGTGTGTGTGTGTGTGTGTGTGTGTGTGTGTGTGTGTGTGTGAGAGAGAGAGAGAGAGAGAGAGAGAATACTTTTCATCGTCATCCAAGACGCATTGTGCGCTCTATTTTTGGCTGCCTCTCAAATCGTGTGTGTGTGTGTGTGTGTGTGCGTGCGTGCGTGCGTGTGTGTGTGTGTGTGTGTGCAGTTTCATTCATAAATCCCTCTCCATGTGCTGGATGTGCGCTCAGGCTATCCTCTCCTGACCCGCTCCAACATCCAGCACATCCATCCTGATTCCAGCTTCACTGTCCTTACTGTCGTTTCATTTTCTCCTTCTAGAGAAGAGGAAAAACAATAAGAAATATAAATATAAACGCACAAACATCCGAATCAGTCTGAAGAAATATCCTTCTTGCAGAAACAGAGATGTTTATTAATTTACTGGGGCTATTCTTATGATGAAGAATCAGAAGTTGGAAAAAAAAAAAGAGATTTTTCTATTTTCCAAATTATAAAAAAACAAACGCTGCCAATCCGTCAAACATTACACCAAAAAAGAGCTTGACAACCAAAATCCTTAAATAGATAAAGATATAATTTCAGGTTGTGACTGATCTGTGTTCAAAGATGTGAAATATGTGATGGATGGCTGGATCCCATTCCCTTCACCCCTTCATGGTGGAGGATTCTAATCATTGCTGCTGCTTTAAACACAGCCTGGCTACAAATAGAGATGAGTCACACATACACACACACACATACACACACACACACACACACACACACACACACACACACACACACACTTCCTCTGGAGCTCACTGAGAAACTTTAAAGCCTCGATCCGGTCACAGTTTTAAATTCTGGATATGGATTCTAACCCTAACATCAAATATTTGCAGTGATCTCTGCTTTTCTGAAGGACTACAGTTTGAATAACCTTCACTGGAATCCTTCATACTTTTCTGATGTCGTTATACTGGAAAGTTCAGCACCAGCACACCAAAAGAAAGTGGGAATAAAGATCCTATCTTAATCTCCTGCTTCCTTCATCCTGATTACATTTTCATCATTCACACACACACACACACACACACACACACACACACACACACACACACACACACACACACACACACACACACAACGCTCCAACTGTCTGGCTAATTGCTTGTGGCCGTGTTTGTGGCAGGATTGCTGGTAAACAGAAACCAATTACAGCTCAGTTCTGCCCACATTTCCATCGCCTGCCCAATAAAAGTTTATCCGAGGTCACATGAGAAGTTTCTTTCAGGCAATTAGTAGATTTCTCTCTTTTTTAAAATTTTTTTTTAATCCAAAAGTGCGATTTGATGTGATGTTTGGGGGTCAGTGTCTTCATGAGGGGGAGGATCTGAAACTTTTCCAGCATAAGAAGTGACTTATATTATACCTGATGGCTCCATCTCTTTATAATGGAGAAGGGATGGCGTGAATTTTATTTAAGTGTTACGAGTGAGAGGAGTAAATCCTGTGGGGTGATTGTGATGAATAAAATGGTTCACCCTCATTTTATCATCACTTTTTAAGCGTCAGTAACAAACTTTCAAGTAAAAGCGCACGCACACACTCATGTACACACACAGCATCAGTGCAACCTTTATCTGATGATGAAGACTTTTTAAGAAGTCAGAAACTGAAAGATGAACCATTATGTGCTTAATTTTTGGTTATTATCAGTACAATTGAAATAGGTTTTGTTTATTTTTGTTTTTTTTATATGTGAAAATGTGAAATGTGAAAAATATGAATAACCAAAATAAATTTCATTCATTCATTCATTCATTCATTCATTCATTCATTCATTCATTTTTAAACCAAAAAATTGCAAGAAATTCTATTAAAAAAAATCTATTTTTAAGCTGAAAACATCTCCATCTCATCACTAATCACTGATGAAGACCTTGTGATGTAGATGAAAACCCTGGAAAAACAAAGTAAATGCATCATGAGTGGTTTATTGGAAGTTTTTTCTTTACTGTTTAAGTCACAAAAAGGACCGATAATGAGATGCTGACACTCGCTGATTCTTCATTGTGCCTCAGATCCTCTGTGACCTCAGACCGCCGGCCTCCATCTGCCGTCCAGCTGGCCTGCCAAGTCCCACACTTTCCTCTTGCCATCGACCTCCAAACACCCCCCCCCCACCACCACCACCAGATGATTTCAACTTTCTCCAGAGATCAAGTCCGTCCAACTCAGGTGGTGAAATGTCTGACTCACAAAACAACTTTCATTCCAACGTCACGCCCGTTATTCACAATAAGAATCTGGTTTAAAGAAGTGTGTTTTTAGAGCACCAGTGCACTCAGCTCTATCCTCCCCCCCCCCTTTCGTTTTCATTTGCTTCCATCCCCTGCTGGCTGCTCCTCATTCATTACCTCTGCTGACAGCCCATAACTCCGATCCTTAACTCGGGTTGTCAGAAGATTGGCAGGGAGGATGAGGAGGGAGAGCGAAGGAGGAGGAGGAGGCTGTGAATGGGTCAGGAGGGTTTGACGTCAGCCTCTATTCTCTGGTCAATTACGTGTGTGTGTGTGTGTGTGTGTGTGTGTGTGTATGCATGTGTGTGTGTGTTTCTCGAAATAGTTGTGATGCATCAATTTCTGCATCTTTTGTGAAATGTGAGATGCGGCACCAGATTGGAGGAGATTCGATCCAACGCTTCCCATCAACATTCATCATCGTTCCCTGAAATCACGTAAACAGTGAAATCATTCACTTTGCATAAATTTGCATATTTAGATTCCTCATTTGTGATTGTGCAATTTAATGCACGCTGCGAAAAAAAGCAAAGGGAGCAAATGAAGACCATAAAACAGCCCTGACCTTTACTAACTGTTGCTGTGAAATAACCATTAGACGACCTCCGGGTGTGAATGTTCAGTCAACACAGTTTATGTAACTGCGCTTAAACCGTTTTGCATGTTTTGTTTGTTGTTGCACTTGAAGAAGTTCTGCTGCAGGTGTAAAAGAAGGTTTACGGAGCGCGGTCCCTCAGGTTACCGAGGCGATGAGGAGAATAATCCCCTTTGGGAAGCGTCGGTTCAACAGTAAATACAATATCAGGACCCCAAAGCGGCTGTCGATGCATAAATAAAGCACGTATTATAAAATAAAAAAATCTTTATGTAAGAAAATAGACAATATTGACAATTTGAAAGAGATGAAAGTTTTGCTTTTTCCATATAATAGAAAAAAAAAAAGTAAAACCCAATGCTTAGCGTTATCGTAAATGCTGGAATGTAAAATCATGAAGCCATTTCTTAAGGATCCTGGTAATTTATTGATTACTGATTACTGAGGATGTTAATGAGACCTTCAGGATTTAGAAGGTTTCTCCAAAATTTATTCATTTAAATTATGGTTAGCTTTATGTTGTTTATTTACCGTATGTCGTGCAGAAAAATTAAAAATAGAGCTCTTGGCTAGGCCTCACGTGATCCAAAAAGATTCAATGAACTAATGAATTAATGAGGTCACTGGTGATTCCTTCTGGCGTCAATACAGACACTCAAAGGTAAATAATGGGTGAATTAATTGCATCCCTGTGCTGTTAACTGGATCAGCAACGGAGGATAAGTTGAACCAGAAAATCAGGATTTGAGTTCAGTCTGAGGATGAACTGAACCCAGAAACCCACACAAACGCATTTGGAGTCTGGTTTGTCGTCCTAAAACTCAATAATATCCATCCCATCATCCAATAACATCACACCTATGAGCCAATAGCCTAGCGTATTAGCATTAGCCTGATAGCTTTGGGTTAGGTGGGCTACTTACTGGTTGACCTCAGGGTCACCAGCTCCTCTTGTTCATCTCTTCCTGGATTAATGATTGGTTATTTTTAACCTCCTGCAGAATTCATGAGTCCATTTCAGCTGTGATCATAAAAATCTAAAAGTTACTTCATTTATTAAATCACTCTGCGATGAAATAAAAGCACCGGTGGAAATGTCACCAAAGATCCATCTGGATAAAGTCAGAGGACAAACGTCTTTCTGTTCCGACCCCTGGAGCTTTCACCTACGTCTATTTCCAGCTAATCTTTGTCACTGTTGCCACAACACATCATGCAGCAGCCGGTCTTTGGTGTGTGATTTGTCTTCCCCGTGTGGATTCCACATCTCGCTTTTGGCTTTGGTCTCTTCCTTCTTCGCCCGAGGCGACGGATGAGACAAAAGAAGATTCAGAGAAGAAGTGGGAAGAACATGTTTCTCTGTTTCCTGGGATGATAATCCTCAGCATCTAACAGTGATAACATCTAGTTCCATATTCTTGCAGCTGTCTTACATAATTAGGGTCCCTGAATTTTGTCTTACTTAAAAAAAAAAAAACCCTCCATGTTTCATTTCTTATGAAACCTCGTCATTATCTCTGATCTGCTGCTTTTGAATAATTCCTAATTCCTCCATCTTACAGCAGATGTTGCGTTATCGGTACACAAGGGGATATTTGTTGTTTACCTTCTCTTGACAGACAAAAATACACCGGCCGCCTCCCCGCTGGCGTCTCTGAGAAAGCGTCCCCCCCCCACCACCCATCCCCTTTGAGAACAGCGAGCGTACTCGGAAAAGGAGCAGCGGGTTTCTCTGAATCCAACCGCTAACAGTTCAGCTGTGATGGAGAAGAAGAAGAAGGAGGAGACGGAGGAGAGGAGGGGAGTCCTGTTGGGGTGTCGCCACAGTTTGACCTCCATGGCCTCTGAAACATGACAATAAAAACAAAAAATAACAGCAACATGCATCATGTAACCGGAAAGACAAACTCCAATGAATCCTAAAATGAGAAGAATAATTAAAGACCTGTTTTTTGCACAAAAACATCATTGGGTAAAAAGAGATTGTTGTTTCTCTGACACTCCAGGGAAATCAGTCACTGATTGGTTCACCGCTTTGGTTCAGACTGAAATATGTCACCAATTATTTAAAGGCTTGTTATTTTGCATCAACATTTGCTTAAGTTGTACGAATCAAAGATGAAGACCTTAGTGGGAGTTGATTCATTTCGACTATATCAGGACGCTCTTTGTTTGTGTGATGTCTCGGGTTCATTCACTGGGTGTTGAAGCTTCAACACGACTCTGGTGTTGAGTCATCATCACAGGGTCCGCGTCGTGACTTTGTCTTGACTTGTGAGACATGAAAATCACCATTTAATTCTCCAAATTGTTAGTCTGTGATTTAAGAGTTTAATTCGTTCTGTGACTCAGTTTGTAAGCCAGACAATTTTTTTTTACCATTTAAAGTAACTAAAATCATTTCAATCCATTCCCAAAATAGCCCCAAACCTGTAAAAATTATAACAAAAACATATTTTTTTATCAACCAATAGACATACAGACCTTATCTGTATATAAATATTAATAATAAGTTACGTAAAAATAATAAAGAATGAAAAGAAATGCAGAAGTTAGGAGAACACACGAGCTACGTCTTTACTCCACCGACGAGAACGAGATCCGTTCTCACTGATGCTGTATCCATCCGCCAACACGTGGTAAAGAACAAGTTACCAAAGTGGCACCATTTTATTCTTTCCAACTTTATTATAGGAGTTTTTTTTTTTTTTTACATTTTCAATAAATGTGCAGCACTGATCTCCGTGGGATGCATCAGGTATTTTTTTTCTACAGAGAACCTATTCTATTTCCTACTTTATTCCATGTTTTTTTTTAAATTCAGAGCACAATAATTTCCCTGTTCAACCACCACATGTATGAAATACAGAAAATCACATGGAGGAATACGTTTCATCTCTCTAACTATGTGATCCATCTGTTTTTGAGCTCAGGGACAAATTTTTTTTTAAAAATCCACCAAGCGTGGAGGAACATCAGGCGTTGTGGGGAGTGAGTCGTGGGCGAGGACGGTGGAGAACGCAGCCGCTGGAGAGTACTGAACACTGGCCTCCATGAAACCGAACAGCAGGGGCTCCTCACGCAGACCTCACGTCCAGAACGTCCAGGATCAGCTTCCTCCTTCCACAATGACTCCTTCTCATCCCAGAAACCCCCTGAGCTCAGACCTCCTGAATAATTCACCATCACATATTGCTTCTCTGAGGTCAGGATGCCGTGACTCAGCTCTGACTCGGCTCTGACTCTCTGACCCCCCACTGCCAGAAGGGGTAGGAATAAATCCATGACACTGTATTCGACTGTGTGTTTATGCTCTTAAGTGTTTGTCTAGTTGTTTATTTACATGTTCAGTTGTGTATCTGTGTGTTCATGACTGTTTATTTATCTTGTCTCTTAGTGTAAATGTCTCTTTTGTGTGTTTACATGTTTATCTGTATTTATCTGTTCTTTCATTGTTGTGCCGCGTTGAGAAATGTGTGAATGTATGAGAGCAGATGATAAACCGAATTTCCTTTAAGATAAATAAAGTACATCCATCCATACAATCTCCTTTTTTGCATCAAAGACAGTGTTTTCTATTCTAATGCTCATTAATCCCTAAAATTATAATATTTAAAATTTTGACTGGCAGTTAATCTAATTTATTTACTGAATCTGTAGGAAAACAGTCATGAAATCTGCTCTGATCTGAAGTAAAAATGACTCCATCACTCCTTTGTTCAGTTTGGTGTTCAAATGGTGTAAGAACACAACGTTCCCGACATTCTTCAATCTAATCTGACCTCGAATGTCTCCAGAGCTCCTTTGTGAACTGAGACTGAATAAAACTCGTTCAGATTATCTTTTTTTTTTTTTCAATGCTTAAAATTCATAAATGTTCTGGAGCACTAATGACGGAACATTCTGAATGCTTTTGTTCCTGAGGCGTGGATGGATGTGATGTCAGGAAGAGCTGCATGGTGGGTAATAATTGTAAAGCAGTGTGTGTTGTTTTTAAAGCATGACAATACAATATAGGAAGTAATTAAAATCAAGGATAAACCATACAAGAAACAGGACATTTTGTTTTAGGAATAAAAATAAAAACTATAAAACTATACATCTCATATACTGTACACTTAATTCCAAGTGATATTGAACATTTTACTGATTGACAGACAAGTGCAAGTGTTTAATCTGGTGAGCTTCATTTTGATGACAAAATTTTAGGCAAAAATTGTAGGCGGAGCCTCATCACACACACACCTGTGCCTCATCTCCACACCTGTGCCTCATCAGGTTGATTATCCTGAGGCTTTTTAAGCCGGCTTCTCGTCGTCTTCTGTTCCTTTTGTTTCCTGCATCTTGACTGGAGTTGGTCTGTGTTCTCTGCTTCTTGTTTCTCGTAGTTTGAATTACTCATGTTTGTCATCTTACTTATGGATTTTCTGTTGCTTTGTCGGCGATATTTTCATGTTAATTTGTTACTTTGCTCATCCTGGTGTTTTTTCAATTCTTGCTTTGTATATTTAGTCATTATTCCCAAAAGATTTGTAGTTAAACTTTCCTGTGAATAAACCTGCGTACAGTTTTACTCTGCATTTGGGTCCTGGATCTTCTATGACAATATTATGTTTTTATTCTGATTTATTGTACAATAACATGAAATTATGTGCTTTAAAGTGTTTACTAAAATATGGATTTTATGATTCCAATATTTGTGGCAGACTGATGTAAAGTGGAGTAAAATGACAAACTTGGTTTTCCGTGTATTTTTGTTTGAAAAGCGATGTTTAATCTAGAAAGACAACTCAAAACAACGTAAGCCAAGGTTTACCTCTACATGTTATCTCTGAATGCAATTCAGATTTGTTTGCATCATAAAAATATTTCCTTTGAGTTCTTCCTGCTTTGACATTATTTCTAGTAGAAAGACCTGATTGTCCTATTATTATTGTGATTATAGAGAGCTGACAGTAGCTTTTATTAACTGCAGAAATCTAGCTAGTTTACCTCAGATTATTGTTGTTAAATGCCACCTCCAGGTGATTTTGTAACGTTTCCTATTGACTCATTTTAGAATTAATCTCCTTTCACCTTGTGATTTTCAAGTGCCACTTCCTGTGACTACAGCCAAACCCCTTGGGCAGCCTGATGTGTTTTCCCACATGCACGACCCAAATACATCTTGTCAGTATTTTTACCTCCTTTGTTACTTTCCTGGATCCTCCTCTGCCCTGAAAACCACGCAGGTTCATAAAGGAGTCAAGAAAATTGTTCTCTTAGAATTCTCAGTCATCATCTGTGATGATCAGATGCTGGCTGGGCTGTGACCCCATTAAGCTCAGCATCAGCGCCCCCCCGTCTGTACATATATTACTTTACAGAGCTTCATCAAAATGGAACAAAAACTGTTTTGTAAGAGGAAATGTCTCGGTAATGGCGAAGATACAGGTTAACAGAAGAACTGGTCGAGCCTTGGAGCAGATGGGGAGTAGGTGACATCACCAGCTGTTGGTCTTTGGAAAGGTTGTGTCTGATTTCACCACAACTAAGCTGTGACGCCTCCTGCTTATTCGCACCACGAGGAATTCACTTTTATTTTTCTTCTGTCAGAGTGTGTCTCCATAATGTTAAAAGTTTTAACATTATGGAGACAGAGGTAAAGCTGGGCATCTGCATAGCAAGAAAAGTCCGTTGCCATCATAAGGTCTTTAGCAAGGTTCCTGCGCATGAGCTGGACAGCAAAATCAGTTATAACAGAGTAAATATGTGCAGTTCTGATTTAAAAAAAAAAAAATTTGAAATGATTTGCAATATATGAATAATAATAAACGTGTAAATTAAAAAGCAGATTTATAAAGTTTCCATGCTAACAATGTTCAACTGCTCAAACGTGAGATGTGTTGCAGGCATTAAAGTGTAAATACAAATTCACCAAAAATCAGTTAGGTTGATGAGGAAACATTAAATAGACAAACCGTCTACTTTTTACACTTGAGCAAATCCAAATCTGGTCAGCCAGTAACGACTCTACCATCCATCAGAATTCACACCAAGCTGATCAATTTGATTGATTGGCTTTAGGATCGGTGCCATTTTCTCCTCAACTTGTGGGAATCTACAGCCTGACCGCAGGAGATCAGTCCAGGAAACAGACTGACCAACTGCAGCATCCCATAAAACGACGAGTCATTACTTATTCGGACTCCAACTTAAATGCTTTTGCAGTTGAACTCATCCTAAAGCAGGCAATTCAGAAATGGCCGAAATACAACTGATTGAAATCAGCTCTAACGATCGATGTTCTGGGACGACTATTCCCAGCTTTTTGTCTTCATCCGACTCACCCTTTTTTTCTTCTTTTTTTTTTGCGATGGTGAGCTATGACAAATTAGCGCTTTAATTGCTGGTTAAACTCGGTCTGAGCCTAGCGGTTGCTAAGTGCCCGGAAGAGAGAGACAGGAAGCAGCAATAAGACTGCGGCTGTCTGCAGCATCCATCTGTGACATGGATGGTTAGAGAGTGGGTTAGAGGGGGAAGGGAGGGAGTGGAAATGCAGCCAGAATGACTCATAGGTCAGACGTGCATGTGTGTGTGTGTGTGTGTGTGTGTGTGTGTGTGTGTGTGTGTGTGTGCATATGAAATCACAATTCTTCATTTTAACATTATGCAAAGTTTTTGGGGGTTGGGTGTTGATCTTATTCTGACGGAGTCTGTGAATCATTCATGCATTAGGAAAACGGCATCAGTGCATATTTCCCCTTGTCGGCACATTTACATTTAGATTTGTTCAGTCGTTGTCATTCCGCCTCTCTCTGCGTGCTTCAGCAGACTTCAAATGCTTTACTCCAACAGGAAGTGAAGCTATTTGGAGGTTTGCGTCCTGTCACTCAATAACGGCATTGATTACTCTGTTTACGATGCTAAGATGAGTAATCCTCATCGGTTCTGGTGTATTATGTCTCGTGGTGAGCGCTGATGCAGGATTTATTTACACTACAGCAAACTCTTGTATTCCCGGTCGTGAGTCACGCAAACGCTTAATGTTCATCTGACTCAGGATTTTCGTTATCTTTCCGATCGTGACGTGTCTTCAGATCAGAGATCTGAAATATTGATCCGAATCAGTCTGCCTGATGACACCACAGAGCTTTGTTCCAAAACTGAAGGCCGTTATCGACAGATGTAGAATAAATTAGAGTACCTGTGGATGCTGGATGAACCCTGGTGTAGCTAGTTGTAGACCTACGGAGGTGAACGTTTAGGTTAGCCAGCAGTGAGATGAATATAAAAGAGCCTAATGGTTTATTTTTAATAACATATCCTGATAAAATCCATTAAACGCTGCTATTTCTAGCAAATTCACTCAAAGCTAATTGTCCCAGTCTATTTATACCTGTCTCTAATGTGCTAATGTCATTCTCTGCATGCATAAGTAAGGACCTGTTATATTCAACGTTTTTATTGAATTATTTGTTTTCTAAGTGTGTTTTGCATGTCTTAATTAGCACTGTGTCCTGCACGATGTCTCATTTAACATCATTTAATTTAATTTGCTCTTCCCTTTGTTCTGCATGATCACAAACAAGAGACTAACTTCACACTTTGATTCTTTATCTTTATTTCGACTTCGTCCAGGAACTCCAGATGATGCACTTCCCTGTTGTGTCATGATTTACCTTGAAGGTCTCATGGTTCAGCATTCTGGATTTACCCACAATGCACCAGCTAACATTGGCTGACAGTTTAAATCCGGCGTGTGATTCCTCTGGAGAGCTGATGGACGACTGGAGAAGTGGAGACTGAGGCCATCAGCGTTACCGCCCGCTGCTTTATGAAAGTCATGAATTACTTTTGTAGCTTATCTGCTTTCTCCTCAGGATATTTGGATCAGTCAGGAAATAATTTAGCTCCACAAACCAACCAATGAATTCTTTTTGACTGTGAGAATCTGTCCCCACATCCATTTACTTTCCCTCTTTCAGGCGGCGACTGATGTCTGTCTTTATTGGCTGCTTCATCTTTTGGTCTCAGCTCTGTCACGTGTGCAGCTTGCGTGTCCTGGTGTGGACCTTCAACACGCCGAGGCGTGACGCTCCCCGGGCACCAGAGAGAGAAAGAACTAACTGTACCTTTTTTTTATTTTTTGTCATGACGATAGCCACACAAAGCATTTAATCACCCAAAGAGAAATATGACTGCAATTATAGTGAGCTGGTGGAGAGAGAGGGGCTCTAAGAGGGTGTGTGTGTGTGTGTGTGTGTGTGTGTGTGTGTGTGTGTGTGTGTGTGTGTGTTGAATATCTCGCCCCACGTTTTCAGTTTAAAGGCTGCAAACGGCACACACACCTGCTGATCTCATGCGTCTCATCTGCAGACGCTCTCATCAGGTGCTGGGCTCGTCTCCATGGAGACCAAAGATGGTGCTTCTCTGGATGAATGCCCGCTAACATGTGGGACTCATGGGAGGTACATGTAACACACACACACACACACACACACACACACACACACACATACACACATACACACATACACACACACACACACACTAAACCATGGGCGTAGGAAGTATTGAAAATGTGGGTGGGGTAATCTGCGGGGAGGCGAGGGGGATCCTCACTAACAAGATTTTTATTTCCTGTTTCCTCTTCCTGGTGACTTTAAACACGTGATTCACACTTTAATCTGACATATTTGTGAATTTTAAAAATCAAACTGTTGTATCTTTAATGTGATCCACTCCTGTGAGGATCCTTTCATACTTGAATGTAATTCTTTTTAATTTTTTTAATTTAATTTGGCTGTTCTCACACAAATATTCTGTGGAATTATCTCTAAAAGCATTTACTGTCATGTGACAAGAGTTAACCTGAGAATAGGAGCTTTAAGGTCTAAAAATGAAGAACAGGATGAGGTGAATGAAGGCGGAGCCAGTGAAGTCCGACCAATAGCATGTAACCATGGAGACGTAAACATAGTTTTGGGTGATTTAAATGATTTGCATGTGCAAAATAAGTATAAATGGTATTAAAAAAAAATGTTAGCATGCATAGGAGCACACGCGTCACCGTTTTGTATTTGGGTCTTGTTGCTCCGCTGTGCTGGAGAATGGCAGGAGGCGGGGCCAAACTTGTGGGTGGAGTCTCATCTCCACACCTGTTCCCTATCTCCACACCTGTGCCTCATCAGGCTGATTAGCCCGGGGCTTTTTAAGCCGACTTCTTGTTCTTTTGTTCAGAATGTTTTCCTGCACTATTTTCCTGCACTAACAGGAAATAAGAGTATTTCTTTACTGTTTCCTCCAGTGCTTCCAGCAGATCATTCTTTGCAGGAACACTTAGTGACTGACGAACTGACCCTCAAATGACAAAACATACTGTATGACATGATGCTGTTGTGTTGTAGTTATGCAACAGTTCATATCGACTTAGATCCTTGACACGGATTCATCACCAGGAAGCTTTTATCTGTAGGCGAGGACAGAAAGAGGAGCAGAGAAACTTTGGATGCATTGAACAAAGACTGACATGGACAGTTTGAGGCAAAAGTTTCGTTAATCCCGAACCAGGATGAAGTTAGGAAATCTGGGGGTTTATCTTGTTATGCAGTAAATTCCTCGGGGTGTAATGGTGGGGGTGGGTTATGTCGTGTTCAAACTGTTGTGCTGCTGCGGTCGACACGTCTGGTGTTTGGGGACCGATGACTCTGGATGGTGCAGAGGTGTTTTTCTATTGGAAAGCTTTCTAAACGACTTTCCTCGTGAGCGGCCGCAGAGGGATGAGATGCTGTCGCTGCTGCCTTCCATTCATTACCCGCTAAAGCCACAGATTTAAAGCCGTTCCCCCAACAAAACCGTTTCAAGTGGACTTCAGAGGTGGATTTAAAAGGATGGTTTCAGGCACAGAAATGGCACAACATGACTGTCTGCTCTGGAACGGCTTCCACCACCAAAATACTGTCAGCTAAATGGGATTTGATGTGAAAAGCAATATTTATTTCTCTTTTTTTTTATTAAGTAAAAGACAACGTGTTGTTCAATAAGTAGCTCAGTGGCTGTTATTTGATATTGTGATGCTGTAATTCGATTTCATCTTGGGTGTTCCAGTTATTGCATTCATTTGTGAACCAACTGAGCCCCTCAAAAATTCAAACACAGCTCCGTTTAAAAGCAAAATCTCTCTTTGACATCCACTGTTTTGTCCAGGGCCTCAGAAAAGTCAGATGAAAAAGAAAATCTAAGCAAGGAAACGGGCATTGGAGACACATTTTGATGATGCATGAGGCGGGGAATCGGGACTTTTATGACAAGTTTTGCTTTTTTTTTTTTTATTCAGATCCGAGCCTGAAGATCTGAATACTCTGAGATGTAAACATACATCTCAGAGTAAATACGTAAATACTTAAGGACAAAGACATGACCCAGCATCGACGGTTTCAGCAAAGTCCTCTGGAAAAGGAGAAAGATTTCATAAAAGAACACCCTGAAGATCAATAAAAAAGATTAAAAAAAACACCAATGTTATGAGTTTAAGATGAATGAAAGTTTGAATGAAAGAGTTTTATTAGATGAAATGAAAGAAAAAAAAAGCATCTCTACAGAAAGGTCAAAAGCTCTGACGGTATCTCATCACACGCAACAAAGAGAAAAGACGTGAGCCTGGTTTTATTAACTATTCTCTGATGGTCACACTAAGATAAAATGTGGAGCAGAACACTGTGATCATGTCAGGGTGATCAGCTTTACACTCTGCCTTTACTCCATCTGCATGTGGTATAATAGTAAAGAGAAAGAAATAGCAATACAAATCACAAAATTTGGTGTGTTAGAAATTATTACAGGTAGTCCTCAACATACAAACACAATTGGTTGTGAGAGATTGTAAGTTGAATTGTTCGTAAGTCGTTATATCAATCTCTAATCTCCTTTTGAGGTGATTAAATATCATTACTGCTCTAAATACTAAAGTTCTATTCCCTCAGACTGACCAGAAACATTTACAGGACATTGAAACAATACATAATAAAATAAAATACAGGTGCAGATTGATTCGCGTGCAATCATTCTCGATTGTACGTCAGTTTAAAAAAAAAAAAAACTCCGAAAAATAAAAATCTAATTTTTTTATTCGACTTTACGTCAGTCTACCACAAATATTGGAATCCTAAAATCTCTAGAAAACCATTAAAAGTACAAAATATCATGTTATTGTACAATAAATAAGAATAAACCACAATAAATTACATTTTTTACGCATAACATCGTCATCATCGTTGTCATCTTCACTAGCTGATAAACGGTAAAGTATCCGACGTTATCGTACAAAACCTGACACTCTGAGACAACAACAAACAACAACAAGAGGGGGAGACGAGTGTTGGAGCTGCGTGAACGACGCAGTGCTGCCACAGCCGGGGTTGTGGCAGAAAGCAGAATTGCAGAAAAATAGACACGGTGAAGCACATTTGTTCGTATCTACAAATGTTTGTATCTTGAGGACGACTTATCTGAGACACAAAATGACAAATATTTTTTCCAACTCAAGCCTGAAGACATACAAAATCAATAAAAACTCAAACTGATGCACATTTGAATTTGAATTTAATGGTTGAGTCAGAATTCATCGCTATCATCCTTCGCCGCATCTCTTTCTCATCAAACATGGAACAGATCGAAGTGAAGCAGGGGAGGCAAACTTCATGAAACAATCTGGACTATAATATAATTAATCTGAGATTACTGCTGACTCGTACGGACTGATTCCCCCCCCCCGACAGTTTCCTTTCAGGTTGTTTCTGCTTCTGCAGGCGGAGCAGATGCTAACGACGTTTGGGCTGATCAATTTCCTGTCCAGACGGAGGCAGTCATTCAGGAAAATCTACTGGATCTCTGAGCAGCGGCATGGAGACGGATGACGCACTGATGTAGTCGCCCCCCCCTACACACACAACCTGATGCACCTCTGCATTATTCAAAGGGCCAAACACTGACAGACGCCTTAAAGCACAAGTCTTTGAGGATTTTGCACAAATGCTTTGAATTTCGCTTCAAGACATTTGTTTTTCGGCTTAGGAGAAGATCTTTGTTGATGTTTACGTTGAATTTATGTTTATTTGATTCAGTTTCCTGTCTGTTCCTGGTCCTGATTGGTTCATAGTTGTTATCATGTCAGAAAGAAGATGATAAAACCTCCAATTGGCCTTGTATTAAGTTGATATGTTTCCTTTATCTTCTTGCAGAGTTCATCTTAATTAATCTGTTTTATGTTCTGTTGTACTTCCATAAATCCAGGTTTGTTATTCCCTCAGTGTCTCGGTGTTCTGTTCATATCCGTGTCACCCTCACACCTCTGCACATCATTATTACCGTGTTAATAGCAGATCCATTCAGACACACAAACAGCAGCTTCACCTCATGTATATGTTATTGTCATGAAATAGTCTGCAAAGAGCCGGCGGTAAAAAGCTGCATAATTATGATATGAATGAAGATGATCCTAGAAAATAAGTTGTGTTTATTTCTCTGATAGAACTAAACCTTGAATCTAAGTATGTGTTTTACAAAAAGGTTAATATTCTGGACTGGTTTCAGGCTCCAGAGACCAGTAACATTTAAGACTTGACTCACTCCTAATAATAAAATAACCTTTAAGAACAGTTCTGAAGTGATCTGGTGATAAATCATCAAAACGTGTGCTGAGAGCTGAGGATTAAAGGAACAGTTCACCCAAAAATTAACATTCAGTCAGAATCTACTCAGGTTTTTACTGATGCACATTCAGGTTAAGGTTGTGTGTTCAAGTAGAAAGAGTGTGTTGTGTGCTTTAAAAGACACTAATAGTTTAGAGGCTACTGTGAATTAATTAAAAAAAAATTCTATTTACTATACAAAAGCCCTGTTTTTTTTGTGTTTTTTTTCATGTGAACTGAGGGAGATCTTTCAAGTCTTCTTATCGTGGGAGTTTTCTTCATTCTGCTGCCAGCGCTGTCGGGGGGGAGCTTTCCATCCTGGCAGAGCGTGCGTCACAAACTGGGGGTGTGCAGGACAACAGTGCAAAAGTGATGAGACGAAAATGCCAAAGGAACACGCAATTAAAAATTCAAAGTTAAATTTGAGTCCAAAAAGCTTCCAGAATAATTTATTACCCTATAAAAGCTTTTTGACTGTAAACTGTAAACATATTTATACAAACATTATATTTAAAATACGAAGCACTTTATGTAACCTCCCAAAATCTCATTGTACTATGCATAGTAAATATACAGAGTACAATAAAATTTATAGTAAATATATAGTAAAATCTATATAGTAATATGGTAATATAGTTATCTATATATAGTAATCTATAATCTATATAGTAAAATCTCATTAAACTATGTATAGTGACAATAAAGGCTTTCTATTCTATGTACAGAGTTCCACTTTTAAAAATATTCTTTTCTGATTTACTTTATAGTTTTAATCCACTGGGTTTTCATCATCTAATTAAAATAAACCACTCAATGTAACTCTTGTGCTTCACTGGTTGGTTAAATAAAATGACAATTACACCTGAAATAATATTTGTTAATTTATGCGCATCACTCAACATTAACAGACTTTTATTAGATGCTCAAACCCGGCGAAATGTAATTTTAGATTCCAATTATTCTACTATACGTCAGGTAATAAACAGTTATCCTCACTGTTCCCTGTATTTAAATGAGGCGTGTGTAGAAACGCTTTAACAAACCTGCCGCTTCTATCAGTCGTTTCACATGGAAACATCTTCTGCAGGTTTTCAGCTATCAGCACATCTGGTACCCGGTGTTTACCCGGAGCAGAGGATCCACGTTTACGTATGGCTGCCATGGCAACAGGCATATAGAGGACAGGTCTTTGAGGGCGTAATTAAACAGCTTGGCTCAAATTGCCACTCATTAAAGGGACGTTTTAACGAGCAGCAGGAAAAAAAAGCTGCATCCTCGGCTGTGTCCTCTGATCGCTGTGAAGGCGGAGGAGCCAGATGTGGTCCAGAAAAGGTCCAGAAAGAGATGAACACACACATCCTGCCTCTCTTTGATTGGGTGGTGAACTCTGATGCTGCTCATTAGTGTGATCTGGGTAAAAAAAAAAAAAAAAAACTGGAATGAAAGAACAACACCTCCCACGGACTTCTTGAAGATTCACACCCTGACAAAGCCGTGACCGAGTGTTTTATGACCTGTTTAAGACCCTCCATGCCTGTCACACACACACACACACACACACACACACACACACACACACACACACACACACACACACACACACACACACACACACACACACACACACACACAGGGATGTGCCCACACACACACTCCCTCTATTATGAAAGAAATGGCTCATTTATTGGATGATTATGATATTTCTGGTCGTTTTTAGAGGAGCACGTTTTGGAGCAAATGAGAAAAAAAAAAAAATTTAATAATCGATTATTGATAGTCAAATAACCCTGTCGTTATGTTATTTTTCCTGTTCAGTACTGACTATGGAAGACTTATATGATAAAATATATATAAAAATAAATAAAAGATGAACTAATTTGTCAGAATCAGAACAATTAGAATAAAATTTGTCTCCTCTTACATCATTTTTCCGTTCAGCATCTGGAGACTCATTATTTATTTATTTATTTATTTATTTATTTATTTATTTATTTATTTATTTATTTATTTATTTATCTGTCTGTCTGTCTGTCTGTCTGTCTGTCTGTCTGTCTGTCTGTCTGTCTGTCTGTCTGTCTGTCTGTCTGTTTGTTTGTTTGTTTGTTTTTTGTTGACTCCCCTGGACCAGCTACCCAGATGCAAATGTGCCTTTTGCTCACGTTTCCATAGTAACACTCATTAGGTAAAAGGTTACCGTTTGTGTACAAAGGGAGCGAGGCCGTCCGCCATCTGAAAGCAGCGCCGTCAATGTGCAGACGAGACGCCGTTTGGGGTAGTTTGATTCCTTTTTCGTTCGCATTGACAGGAGTGTGAGGAGATTTTTGGATCGACAAACGGTTAAAGACACGATGATCTCACCATACACACACACACACACACACACACACACACACACACACTGTGAGTCTCAACGTATCCACAATCTCCTCAATTCCACCAAGGTGAAGAGTCTCAGACGACGTCGCCTCCTGATGGCTGTGATTAACGAAGACGATCCAGGACCAGACGATCTGTAGAGAGATCAGACGGTCAGAGATGAATCTGAAGGCGGAAGTTGTGTTTCCTATAATAAGCTCTAAAC
Source organism: Antennarius maculatus (assembly GCA_013358685.1). Lineage (NCBI taxonomy): Eukaryota > Metazoa > Chordata > Actinopteri > Lophiiformes > Antennariidae > Antennarius > Antennarius maculatus. The sequence goes on from CM023613.1 coordinate 23,567,196, forward strand.
ATTTACCGCCCACACGTTCCCATCACTGTGGCATTTGTGTTTGTAAAGGCCAAAGAAGAGCGATCACGTGTAAAGAATGGACAGGATAGGGCTAAAGGCAGGGGTCCTGCACTGAAACGTCCCCTGAGATGACTCTTTATTCTCCTTATGATGGGAAACTCTGGTGAACTGCACTAATAAGTGCATTTAAAAGGGGGAACAGGTGGTCTTTATGTCGATCTTGCAGGGGATAAATGTGATGCGAGAGGACAAGACTGTCAACCTCACGCCTGCTGACATCCGTCGCGTCGGATACGTCCAGTTTCAGGCTCAGATCGACGACATTAAAGTAAAAGCAATCTGTCAGAACATTTGAATTCTACTTGTGTGTTCCCGGGTTACACACACGTGTGTGCACGACTGCAGACACGAGACAAAGCCGGGTCATTGAACGCGACCCAAGCTGCATGTAGGCTGACAGGCAGCACTGAAACATCCCACGCAGGAGCAACGGGGTCAATCAGGAAGTAGTCTGTGTTCAGTGACTCCAGCCCACGCCGTGACGTCAACCCATCGGTCACGTTTCCTACGTTTCCGACATGTCTCGACGTCACGACTGCAGCGTTCGCTGTTAGCCAACCGGTGCATCATCTCTCCAGGAGACAGACTGTAATCTGATCTCATTACTTTTCTCTTTAGTAAGAACTATCCGCTCTGCTAAGAGCGTGAAGGATGCAGACCCGTCATGTCTGTCTAACCGTCATATCTGTGTGTCCCAGAAAAGCTCTGGTAATTTATCAGGAGCTGCACATTAACTAGGAACCTATTTTTATACCTTTAACCGGAGGGCTGATTGCAGCGACGGTGAACGGTTGTAAAGGAAATGAGTTCAGCACAGTTTGGGTTTTCTGGACGGATATTTCAGATGTTGTTTTGAAGAAATAGCACAAACAAAAAAAGTTATTTTCAAGTGGAAAATTTTTAACAAACGCAGAATGGGGAGGAAATTTTCTGCCACTAGGGGGCAGTCAAACAAAGATGTGTCTTTAAAAAACACAAAACATCACAGGAAGATAAATTCATTAACATGCTCAAAATTCTTCCTATTATTGAATTCAAACAACAAAATTTTAATAAATTAATAATAATTAATTTAATTAATACTTGACAAATCTTACTACAATAACTTACCCTTAGAGGATTATTTAATGATTTATTTATGTGTATTATTCTCCCAAACAAACAAAGAGGACGGAAGGTTACTGGAAACATAAAAACGACAAAATAGAATATATAAAATATAAAAGTCTGTATGGTTTTATAGCATTTTTATGTCCAGAATCCAAACAGAAGTGAAAATGGTATTTAGACCCTTTTTCAATGCTGGAATCTTTTTGTAAAAACATGAACAGTTTAGAGGCGACACTGAAGATTTTGACTTAAAAGGTGTAAATAATGTCTTTGCAAATGATTGTATCTCAAATCAAGGCGTCTGCAGAATTAGGTCCATCTGCATTGGGGTGGGGGGGAACAGATAATGACTTTTCCAACAATATTTCACACTATAATACTGTTACGCTACACAGAAATCTCAATGTAATGAAAAGATATTTAATGAGGAGACCAGGAAGGAAGTCGGGGAAGGGTTGAGACTAGAAACCAGTAGGAAGACGTTGGCTTTTCAAAGTAACTCATTTCCAGACTCATTAATGGTGTGTGTGTGTGTGTGTGTGTGTGTGTGTGTGTGTGTGTGTGTGTGGTGTGTGTGAGGTGTGTGTGAGGCCTGAAGCAGGACACAAGCGCCGCCATCAGGGTCCACAGGGGGGGACATTGGTGACAAACATCCTCCCTGCATCACTTCAGCTTCTTATTCTGCTTCTCATCGTTTGTTCTTCTGACAAAAAAAAAACTGCTTTTCTTTCCATCAGCTGTTCCACAACTTTACTGACAAGACGTGAATGATTCAGTACGAGATAAAACTTCAAATGCTTCGACAAACCTGCATCAAGCCGTCCAGGAGACGGAACAGACAGGCTTTGGAACATTTATGGTTTCCGTATGATTTTTTTCAGGAGCTACACTTCTGCTGACCGTTTCGATAAAAATATGACTATTTTATACACCTTTAAAAAGATCTGTTTGTGGATTCAAGACAAAAAATACACTGCAAAAATAAAAAAAAGACAGAAAGAAATGTTTGAATGTCCCTTGGAGGATAAAGAAATGTGATTTATTACAGCTAGAACCTTTCTCTTCTCATCAAGACTTTGGTCCATTTTTATTCAATGACCTAAAAATTCAATTTAACTCTCTTTTGCTAATTAAACACCACACATTCTGAAAAGTAAGATGCTACAGTCTCATGCATCCTTTAAATAGCAGGAAAAAGCTGATGTACTGACTTTAGGCCCCCTTCGTTCATCACTTTCTGCAGCCTCAGGGTTACAAACGACACCTGATGGATGGACACAGGTGACATCAGTGATAAAAGTGGTCAGATATCAGAAATCGAGGGATTTCAAGCTATTTTCTAGACTCTGAAATCATCTTGAGGAAGTTTGTGGTTCTGATGACACCGGGAATGAACTCAGACGAAATGAAACATCCAGACTCCATCACAGAACCAAAAAGCTAAATGGCTTAAAGGCATCAGCTTTAACATCTTAATGTCCAGATTTCAATTTTATTGAGAATTAAAGTCTGGGCTGTCAATCACAAACCAGCACATGCAGACTTTTACATCTTATATCTGTCGTTCCCTTTGTTCCGTTGACATTAAATGTGTTTTTCCACCGACGCTAATGCAGGAAAATGTTTTTCCAAGAATCAAATATTAATGTACTAACAGGACATTTCTGAGTATATTAAACAGAAAGTCAGTTCAACGGCTTTTATAATCAAATATTGGTGCCTGCTGTTTTGCTGACTGATGCTCAGAACCCGTTCGCTTCACACAGATTTATTTATATCGTAATTACTTATTTATAAGGGAACAATATGGAAATGCCTGAGTAAAATAGGACAAATTACAAAATCCATACACACACACACACACACACACACACACACACACACACACACACACACACACACACACACACACACACACACACACAAACAAGCTGCTTGCAGATGTCTTTTGGGCCTGGAGGGAATATCACACCGTCAATACAAGTACGTCATAAAATCTATGTGAGCTTTTCCTCCAGCCATGATTGTTTTTGTTGGCCTGGTGAGCTGTCATTGCAGTGACTTGTGGGACCGATCTGATAGGATGTGTGTGATTGTGTTTGTGTGTGTGTGACAGAGAGAGAGAGAGAGAGACAGAGAGAGAGACAGAGAGAGAAGGTCGAGTGATGCTGCAGGGAGGAAACTAGAAAGAGCTTCGCCTTGGAGGAACAAAAAAAACCTTGTCTTTGCTGGGTTTGGAGGAAAAAAGCGTCCATCGAGAGACGACAGACAGGATCATAAACCTCCAAATCTATGAAGTGATGCTTAAAAAATTCAAACCAAACATGTTCACCTCACCTTCAGTTTGCTGTGAGGATCAGGATCAGAGATCCAACCGAGGACGCCAGCTACAAAAGATGAATCGCGTTGCTCTGATGGGAACCGTTCAGTTATTATGCGCCCTATTTTGCATTAATCTAATGATCTAACACAGGCTTCCTCTAAAAATAACATAATACAGTCGCTTCATCTCCCTCTCATCTCATCTGCTGAGAGCATGAAGAAGCGTGGCGAGAGCGCCCTCCAGTGGTGACACACGCAGCTCCCTCAGAGAAACAAGGCCAGGAAATAATTCTTAAGCATTTATTTATTTTTGCTTCAAACACTACAGAGAGAAGAAAGTCCCACAAAGGATATGCACAATGCATTGCTTTCATCAAGTAAACCTACATCGCAGCAGAAGAAGTTACAAACACACGTTTCAAGTGGGTTCCAGGTTCCATTCGGTGCTCGTTGGCACAAGTCAAGTCCAGCCAAAAAAAAAGCCATGATGTGTGTGTGTGTGTGTGTGTGTGTGTGTCTGAGTCTCCTGCAGGGTGAGTCATCGCTCTCAGGTGGAGGGGGGGGGGGGGGCGCCAAGGGGGAGGGAGGGGGTCACCAGCACACAGTCACAGTGATGCAATGAAATATTTGCATTGAAATGTATTTAATAGTATAAAAGCAGAGGGAGTTTATTTCCTCTGCATGTCGTCCAGTTTTATTTTAAGTTCTACTTTTCATGCATTCATCACCTTTAAGGATATTTTAATGTGTCTTATCTTTTTTTTTTTTTGGATAAATGATAAAAACACCCTTAAATTTGTAGAATACAGAAAAAATTAAGAATAATAACTCTCCCACTATCATTTGTCCATTTTCTTTAACATATTTAAGAAACTGTGGCGTTAACGTGTCGGGCTGGCTGTGAGGCGCGTCAAAATGTGACCATTCATGCAGTAAAATGATGGAAATCAGTTCAAAACACGTCAAACAGACACTTTCCCATATTTACTGACTGGAGTCTGACTCATTTCTGACTGTCTGGTTGGACTTTTCCAGCCTGTCTTGTGTCTTCTGACCGATGTTGGATGAAGACGCCGCAGCACCTCCTCCTCTCTCCAGGTGGTGTTCGTCGTCTGGCTGTGAGGGTGTGTGTGTGTGTGTGTGTGTGTGTGTGTGTGTGTGTGTGTGTGTGTGTGTGTGTGTGTGTGTGTGTGTGTGTGTGTGTGTGTGTGTGTGGCGGGGGGGGGGAGCTGAGCTCAACCCGAGTCATCACCGCTGTTCACACAACCCCCCTTCGCGTCCTCCGACGTCCCGCTGTCCGACTCCTCCTCTATGGCGACGCGCGTATCCGCGGAGGAGCACAGGGAGCTGACGCTGCTCTGCTCCGCGCACAGCGCGCACGCCAGCGGAGAGTGCAGCGCGCTCTCGTGGTGGAGGTGTCCAAAGTGGTCGCCGTGGTTACCGCAGAAAGGCAGGGACACCTCCACCGAGCGCAGTCCCGACACGGCGGTGGGAAAGGTGAGGCTGTGTTTCCTCGGCAGCGCGCCCCACTCCCGCTGCTCCTCCTCGTGCACCAGGCGCGTAAAGATGTTGATCCTCCTCTTCTCCCTCCTCTTGGAGCGAAAGTATCCCAGCATGATGCCAAAGAGGAAGACTCCGTAGAAGCAAATAACTATTAAGATGTACAGGTACGCGCTCCCGACGCTTTTGTCCGTCTGGGAGTTGGCGGTGCTCTGCGTGTGCAGGAAGAGGCGTTTGGGCGACGCTGAAGTGAAGTTTTCCAGGTGTTCCATTGTTTTGGGACAGTTTACGTGAAGAACGTTGACAGGTGTGCTGGAATATAAGAGCAGATGAATGATTATGAGGAGTTTTTCCACTTTTACGCACAACTTTTACGCACAAGGACTGCGTGGTGATAGCGCTGCGCAACTGTTTACATAAGTGATAACTGGATAAGAAAGCATCTGCAAAGTCGTTATGCACCAAAATATAATGCTTCACAGAAAAAGAACAAACGCAAAAAGTAAATGCGGTTTTTTTTGTACTATTTTGACATTCTAACACGTTATATAAAATGTTAAGAACTAAGTTCATAATATAATCTTAAAATATTCGCAAATAGGCGTCATGAACGTTAGCAGAAAAAAGTTAAATATAATAAATGTGTATTTTAAATCAATTTAAAATAAAAGAGAAGTGCACAAACCTGACCATGATTGTTTAGTAAAAGTTTTTTCTCAAAAATAATTTATTATATTTACTGCAAAGTGTTTTATTTACGATTTTATTTAAGTTCTGAGAATATATTCGTTTTTATATTCAAAAATAATTTTGGTTGTTTAGAAAATATTACCAAAAGTGATTTATATTACAATGAACACAACTACCTCTCAATAAAAAGTTATTTTCTACTCACCAAACTGAAGAGGGGAGTCTTGTGAAATGTTTTACCTCGGACTTTTTCCAGCTCTTTTGGAGTGGAGTTTGGCTTCGCCGCTAAAACTCCGTTTATATTGAAACCCCAGAGTTTCATCATGAGTCACGTGACTAGGACCGATGGGAGGATGAATTCTGCTTCTATGGAAGCCCTGAGGGGACAAATATGAGACAAATATTAGACAACAAAGAATGTCTTTCAACATTATTTACATCCCAAGGGAGACCATAAAAATGATCAAAGTCCTGTTAATGTAATAAACTGAGTCTCTAAGGAGTGAGATGGAAAAATACATTCAAAGAGGGACCTCACCTGTTAACAAGGGGGGAGGGGGGTTAAAAGAAGATTTTCCATCACAAAAATGAACAAAAATGCCTTTTTTCTCCTCATTACATTCAAGACCATTTCCTTAGAAATGGTCTTGAAGTTTTTTTTAATAATCTAGCAAAGATATTTTACAAAGACACGATGGAAATATCAATAAAAACTTTTTTTTTTTTACAATGAGTTCTCACACTGGACACATCAGTAGAGGATTATCATATACATCTGGAGGATGTTTAAATGAACCTCCGATCATGAAGCTGACCACACAAGAATTCATGAAACTCTGCCAAGCAGTTTCTGTGTCGTTGATAAAATGCTGAAGAAATTCTGTGTATCTTAGTTTCTCCTCCTTTTAACATTCTGAGATTGTTTCAGCGTTTCTGTCCATTACATATAAACTACTTGACGGATTTCCAGCTGGAACTCTGTGGAGTTGAGCCTGTGCCAAAAACACAACCGCTAAAGTTTGGAGGGGATCCAGATGAAGAGGTGGATCCATGATATTATTTCACTTACATTTATTTAACCCTTATATTGTCTTCAGGACAAACGTGACCCATTGGACTGTTTAATAAAAACTAAATTGTAAGAATGATATAAATTTGCATTAAATATCAGAGAGATTACAGGTTATACACGCTATGTATTTATTGTTATTCCTTTAATTTCTCCCACTTTTGTTAAATTGCATTGAATAATCATGCGAGTTTCAACTATTTTACGATTATTTTTGCTCATGCTTGAAGTCTGGAATGGGAGGCTGTCAGTTTTATTTCAAGTCCTTTACTTCGGCATCGTGTTGGGTATCTGTAGGATCCTTGATTGGTTCTGGATCTTTTATTAAAACAGAGTATTCATGGTCTCACCATAATTTTAGTTCACCTGACCTACTGGTTAGTAGAACATGAAAATAAAATAATGATGAATAAAAAAACCCAGGCATCTCAAAGATGAGTAACACGCATGTATTTATCAGGGCTAAAATTGTCAATCTGAATATTTACCTTCAAATAATTCTTAAGTTTAAATTGTGAAAATCCAGCATGCATGTTTCTAAAAGCTTCTTTTTCTCCTTTCAGCCTCACTTAATTATCTCTCATCAAACTAAAATATTTCAGTTACATTTAGACTACTTAAAAGAATCCTGTTGATTCAACGCAACATTTTTAAGCTGCTATAACATCAGTTTATTGTGTTGGGTTAACTGCAGAGAACTCTCCCTAAATGATCCATTTGTCTTCTTGATGAAGATGATTTTATTTTATTTTTTCCTGCAGTGATGCCGGTGTTACAGGAAGTGAAGAATTTCCTTTATTCATAGGAATTAAATGTTCATTAATACTGTCCACCACCAGACCATCAATTAAAATCAGTCACAGAGGCACTTAAAACAACCTTTAATTTATTTTTTTTTTAAACAACTTTTATTTGCGTGATTTGAGTGTTTTTCCACAGACAGACGACAAACAGCTGGAGGAACGTTCAGGACAAGGTGGAGACACACAGTTAAACACCTGCAGCTCCACCTGGTATTCACGTCATGTGACACGTCTCCACGGGGGAGACGTGTCACATGACGGGCGACATGTTCAACATGGTTTTTAGCTTGGATGACAGACCTGCTGAACACACGTTTACCCCCCCCAGGGAGTTTTATTACCTCTCCAAAAGGCTTTTAGATTGAAGAATAATTACTCACACTACAGTTTGTTCTCTGCCTCTGACCCAGTGGGCGGGCCTCATGGTGCCTGAGGGGAATGCTGGGTAAAAATTTACTATCTTGCTCAAGGGCACATCAACATGTAGACGTCCACTGACCTTCACGTGATTGTTTGGTGGGACAAAAAATAATCGATGGCTCTTCTCTGGATGGAAGGTTTAGGAAACAACCTGCGAAATTTAGGTGATGAGGAAATAATCCATAAACTGTGATGCAAAAAAATTTCACATTATTTGTTGTTGTATATTTTCTACAGTGTATTGCAGATACTGATCTATTATGTAGGATTGTTCAGCCTCCTCTTAACTTAGAGTTCATTTCAGTTTATAAGGGTACTTGGTCACCTTAAAAATTATTATTATCATTATTATTATAAATGATGATTGCAGTTTTTTCAGCTTTAATACAAGGAGGAAAATGTGCATCTTTGAGTGAATGCTGTCTATAAAGTACATAAAAATTGGAAAATACCACATTAATAAAAGAGCATCTTTGTTTCTTTTATGTTTTAAAAAGACATTTACATGTAATTTATGATTTTCCTAAACAAAAACTGTGGACTTCATGATGATAAAGACAGTTTAAACGACACGTAATATTGCATGTTTGCCGACCTGCTCTCATTTGCCCTCGAATGACCTTTTTTCCTATCAAGCTGTGGTGATTGGAGAGAGTGTGACTGTGGGTGGGAGGCAAAATAAACCACAGACAGAACTCAAAACATGGCAAATAGAAGATGAAGGAAGAAAAAAAAAAAACGAAGAAACGGGAGAAACATTAACCATGTCCTGACCTGCAGAAAGGAGAGATTTAGACCTTCAACTTAAAAAAGAAGTTAAGAAGATGATCAGGATTATTCTAAGGGAGGAATCAGAGGTGTGTGACACCGATCAGATGAACGCAAAGCCACAAATCCACCGATCATACCTGAGCTTCAGCTCTGGAGCACAGAAAGAGTTCAACAGACATCTGCTGACACAACATCTGTTTCATAACTCACATCTGGAACAACACAGAGGTCATGTCATGGTTCTGTCTTCAAGAATAAACCACTTCCACCTTCATCTTTCAGAGTTCAGAGTCAAGTGTTGGTCTGTGCTTTTGGGAACGACCGCTGCTGTCCGGTCCTGGTCATTTCCCCCCGTACATTCTCTCGATGTCCTCCAGGTAATGCCGCTTCAGCTCCACGCGTTTCAGTTTGAAGGCGTCAGTCACTAATCCTTTGTCGGGAGTCCACGGTTCAGGGCTCAGGCGGATCTTTCGGGGGATCTCGAAGCGCTCGAGTTGGGCTGAAACGGAAGAAGACGAGACATCGGGTGAACGTCAGGAAAAATAATGGAAAAATCAAGAAATCTATAATCTATAATTACAGCACTTTCCGCACTATAAGGAACACATTAAACGAATGACCCATTTTAAAAAAAAAGTAAAAAAAATTTATATATATATATATATATATATATATATATATATATATATATATATATATATATATATATATATATATATACATATATATATATATATACTGTATATACTGTATATATATAAAAAAAATAAGGCGCACTGTTGGTTTTTATGAAAATTAAAGGCTTTTAAAGGCGCCTTATAGTGTGGAAAATACTGTCCTTCCAAACATTGCTCTTATAGCTTTTACATCGATATCCACATCTACTGTGGAGATTCCAACGTACAAAAGGGTGCAAATAATGTTTTTTGAAGCCACTTTGGGATCTTCAGACATCTGGAATCTTGGATTTCATTGCACAAGCTGTATGGAGTCACTATATGATTGTTTTAAATTATGTGTTTTAGAAGTTTCCTTCTTATTTAATAGTTTTGGAGAATACTTGAATCCAATTTTTCCATGTTCTGACTTTCTGACGCCATGGGGAGAGTAGAAAAGTGCTAATTTTGGGTGAACTGTTCCTTTAACTCACAACTCAACCCTGAAAACTTTTACTTTCACCTCCTCTTTGGTCTCTCCTCACCTTCCAGAGCGGCTTCGGTGATGACCTTGAGGAGCAGCTCCTCCATCTCTTTACTGTTGCACAGCTCCTCCCACAAGCCTCGGACGCCGTACTGGTCCGCCAGAGCCAGCAACTGCTTCTGATTGGGTACCACGAAACCAATCACGTATGTCTCGTCGCTGCCGGGTGGGAGGAGGAGAGGAAACAGGACCGGTTGTCAACGGGGACGACACAACAGAGCGTGGATGCTCAGTGACATCACTGTTTGTGTACATTCTGGCATCCACATGGAGCTCAGACATGTGGATCCACATATCATTAATTCTCCACCCAGCGTGATATTTACCCATAAAAGGGAATGGAAACAATACATACCAGAGCTGAGTGTGCACAGATTGTGTGATATCTTTTAAATCAGTGTGTGTTACACTGACACACAAGCGAATAAACAGAATCTAAATCAGGATAGAGGTGTTGGTGTAAAAATGCTTTTTATGGTATTGAATGAAGCAGGAGGCCTTGAAAACGTCCAAAATGAGTTGTTATGTAAAGAAAATATGAAATAAAAGCAAAAAAGTTTTTTTTTAAGTTCTCAAAATGGGATATATGCATGTGCATAATATTTCAATGAGGATATAATGATTAAAACTGTATTAATTTCATTTGTTCCTTGGGAGAAAGAGAAACTCCAAAACTTTTGATATGTTGTAAAATTTAAAATTTGAATTTTTGGGGATTTTTAGAGTCAGAAATAACAAAAACAACAAGCAAAAAGAGGCTAAATGTTGAAGAACTCATTTAGTTACTCGCAATAATAAATTATTATTTATTAATTTATTTTTAATTATCCTAAAAGCTCTTCAACTGATCCTCTTTGGCGTCACAAGGATAGAATCAACCCTGAGCCGTTGATTCAAATGCTAAAGAGTCTAAATTAAATTATTTGTGGAACTGGAATAACAGAATCCTGTTGCCGTGGTTTCCGTCCCCATCCACACACACACACACACACACACACACACACACACACACACACACACACACACCTGCTGGCGTAGACGCAGATGTTGTCCACCAGCGGGCAGCCCTTCAGGATGGCCTCCACCTTCCCCAGGGAGACGTACTCTCCTGCCTGCAGCTTCACCAGGTCCTTCTTACGATCTGCAAACACAAGACGAGAGAGTTCTGAAAATAAAGTGAAGAATCAGGAGGAGGAGGATCTATTTTTCCTCCATCTATGTGCGTATCTGACAGGAAACAGCAGGAAACTTAGGTTGTCTGGCCGGCTGACGTAAACAGGAATAGTTCTGGGAGGGAGGAGATAATCTCATCTGTTAAAAGGTTTCCTGCCAGACTGATGGATGAGGGCTTTTCTGGAAGCCGTCCAGGAATCTGGGGCAAATATGGGGGCAGATCACCACAAGGAGGATGAAAGCATGACGTCGCGCTCCTCACCGATGATCTTCAGGCATCCGTCTTCCTGAAACTCTCCGATGTCTCCGGTGCAGAACCAGCGCTGGCCGTCGTCGTCGGTGAAGAAGTCGTCCTGGCTCCTGGTGAAGCTCTGGTAGTAGCCCATGGTGATGTTGGGACCCCCGATCAGAACCTCACCCCTCGGGCGAGGCTTGTCGGTGCTGCGGTAATCACCTGAGAGAAAGGTTTCAATCAGTGACAAAGAAATCCCATGATTCATTTCTCTATTTCTGTTCTGTGGGTCAAGATGACAAAAAAAAAAGATGAAGATGATAAAACTGAGTTGAGAAGGATGAAGAGGTATGCTTTCCTTACAAGGTTATGGACCTTGAGTGTGTGTGTGTGTGTGTGTGTGTGTCTCACCCTCCACCCAGTCTTTCAGCTTAATCTCACAGCAAACCAGTGGCGCTCCCACTCTCCCAGTGCTGTAATCCCACACTAGAAACAAACACACACACACAATCAACGAGGAACAAAAAAATTTATCACCATAGCAACGTGACCTCTCGTGCTCCCTTGCCATGGTAACCCCCATCCCGGAGGAGCTGTCGGCGGAGACGGATGGGCAGCGTTGGTTTTAGTCTGTCTGGGAAACGGTGGGAGAAAAATTTTCTACTATTTTGGCGAAAGAGTCGGTGATGAACGCCAGCAGAGGAGCTAAACGTCCACAAACAAAAGCTGTGGGACATCCGTCATCGCCACGGCGACGGGTGGAATCATTTTACGCGCATTAGAATAAATATTTTCCCTGTTTATGGGATTGTCAGGGAGACGATCTGTTTGTTTGTCTTCATTTCACAGCAGGATGAAAACACGGATGATTTTCTCATCTCGGCCCTTCTCCCCCCCCCCCCCGCTGCGTCTATTTCTCATCATAAATAGTTTTTTATTCATTTAATGAATCTGTATATCGCAACGATATATTAATGTGCTCTCCACCCCCCCCCACCACCACATTCTGTCATCACAAATAAATACAACTCAACCTCAGGGGGCGTGAATGTTTATTACTATTTGGATCGTCGTGCAGGAAATGTCAAGATGACCCCCCCAGTGGAGAAACTGGACCGACAATCAGAAAAAAAATTTTTTTAAGGGCTCATAATTGGTCTCTTTGCTATCCCATAATTTTTTTACGAACAAAATCTGACATACGACTCGAGCTTCAGGAAACCGCCACGTGTTGGCGGATGGATACAACATCAGTGAGACCGGATCTCGTTCTTTACCACGTGTTGGCGGATGGATACAACATCAGTGAGACCGTATCTCGTTCTTTACCGCGTGTTGGCGGATGGATGCAACATCAGTGAGACCGCATCTCGTTCTTTACCGCGTGTTGGCGGATGGATGCAACATCAGTGAGACCGCATCTCGTTCTTTACCGCGTGTTGGCGGATGGATGCAACATCAGTGAGACCGCATCTCGTTCTTTACCGCGTGTTGGCGGATGGATACAACATCAGTGAGACCGCATCTCGTTCTTTACCACGTGTTGGTGATCTCTTACGCTCGGTGATAGTTCCCGCGCCGCAGGTCTCCGTCAGGCCGTACCCCTGACCCACCGGGCAGCATAAACACACATTCATGAAGCGCTGAGTGGCGGCGGACAGCGGCGCTCCGCCCGACAACAAGACTCGTGTCCGACCCCCCAGCAGGGCGCTAATCTTCCTGAACACCAGCCTGGATGGACAAACGGAGGAGGGAGGGAGGCGTGAGTAAAAGCGAGCTCTAATTCTGCTTCTAACGGAGTCTCTAACGGCTCTAACTGCTCTAACGGTGCGGATGCATACCTGTCACACAGAGGCGTGCCGCGTCCTTTGGCCAGCTGCTCCAGTTTGTAGTTGTACGCCAGAACGAAGAGCGTTCGCTGGACAACGTTCATCGCCTCCACCTTCGTCATCACGTTCTTGTAGATGCGATCCATGATCTCCTGGTGACCAGCGGGGGGGGGGGGGGTCAAAGGTCAAGAGAAAGAAGATTAGTGGTGTAAAAAGTGCAGAACAGCTATCAAATAGAAAGTTAGTCCAGCGTCTTCATTAGCAAAGAAGAAAGTGATTGTGGTCAAAGCAGACACTCGGGATCGCTTTGGGTTTTTATCTGCGAGTATTTTTGTCTTTTGTTGGAGTGACTACCAAAAGGAAGCTGAAGTTACGTCGACGGTCTTCACTCCGGTGCGACGCGACAAGAAGGACATTCTTTAAATACAAGTTCAGAAGAATAAATCAGCTCAATGTGGAACGTGTGTTTTGTGAAGTCTGGTTACGTAACAGCAGGATTCCCACAGAATCGCCCAGTTTTCATATCAGACTGTTCAGATCTGCTCCAGACACACGTTACACTCCTGGTGTTAGACTGTGTCTTTAGATGGTTCTCCAGTGTTCACACAATGGTTTTCATGAACACATCAACAAAACAACAACATTAGTTGGATCCACAAGAAGGCTCAGTCTATTACAGGGAGTGTTTGACAGTGATTTAAGTGATTCTACTAACTTTAGAAACTGAGAAAAAAATGTTCCAACGTTCCCTTAAATCAGATGAACCAGAAACTGGATTATAGCATCGAATCCAGACTTTACTAGAATTTGATAAAAAAAAAATTGTGGCCATTAAGTTTGAGTTTGTGGCTGAAATCAGTTTAAAGTTTTCATTAATGTTTGATTGTTATGTAATTTTTTAAAAAATTTTTATCTCTAAGGACAAAACTGGAACCAACAGATCAGGAACAAGAACGGCTGTAAAAGCTGGACTCATCGTTAATTATATTATAATAAAAACCACTGGTCCCTCTGTGTGTGTGTGTGTGTGTGTGTGTGTGTGTGTGTGTATGTGTGTGTGTGTGTGTGTGTGTGTGTGTGTGTGTGTGTGAGAGAGAGAGAGAGAGAGAGGAAGTCAACACAGGATAGCCAGTCGTCACATCACAGCAAACTATTTGTATGTGTGTGTGTGTGTGTGTGTGTGTGTGTGTGTGTGTGTGTGTGTGTGTGTGTGTGTGTGTGTGTGTGTGTGTCGTGGGGAGAACCACATGGGTCTTTCTCACGTTCTGTTTACAGCTGTGAATGGTTCCAAACACGGGGGCCCTCTGGCCTTTAACTACCACCACTGGGAGATGGGGGGGGGGCTTTGTGGCTTTGTGTGTGTGTGTGTGGGGGGGGCTCTGGGACAGAACACTGGAATTATAATCTCCTCTCGTCGGCGGTTTCGTCCTTCCAGATTCATTAATTTGGGGAAAATTCATCAAATATTCCAGAGGACGGGACCCAGGAAGAAGTTTCACAATTCAGAAAAACCCATGGCGATGACACGCAACACAATGACTAACTGGATTAATATGCGCATAGAATTTAAACTATTTCTCAACTTTTGTCCTCCTTCACTGGAGAGTCGTCTTTACGCAATTTACATACAGGAAAAAAAGTTAATTCCCTACAGGGATTATTAAAGGATTTATTTATTTATACAAAGGATTAGAAATTAAATGAATTATGAATGTTTTCTTGTGTTTAAAGGTAACTGAAGTGATTTTTCTAATGTAGACTACTCTAAATCATTTTTAATTCAATTTTAATTGAATTTTTTTAAATTCAATTTTATATACTGTCATGATCCCCAAAGAAAAATTATTATATTGGAATCATATTGGAAATCATATTGGAAACGCCAGCAGAACCCTGTAAAATCAATTCTTTCATTAGTTAATTGATGTTTCCTTATAAATCCATGACTCGCAGAGCAATGTCAGTGTTATTGTAATAATGTGTAATAATGTGTAATAATCTGTTAACATATGTACATTTAAATTGTAGTTGTAAGATGTGACACGATAACGTTTGACCTGCTTTTATCGATTGTTTGGGTCGCCATCCCCCTGAGATGTGACCTTTAGCTGCCCTACGAAGTTCAGAGGATTTAACGCTGCTTCGTGATGAAGAGCAGCGATGAAGAGGAAGAGTGTTTTTTTGAGATGTGGACGTACCGGGACGGCTGCCATCAGGGTGGGCTGCAGGACGCTGGCGTCTCCTTTGCTCCCCTCCTTGATCTTTGGAGACTTGTGGGAAAAAGAAGGAAAATCACAACAATAATAAAAACAGATTTAAATCTGTTCTTTGTTCCAATAAAAGCAAACATTTTTAATGATGTGAGGATGATGTATAATTAACATTACATATCAAACACACTGGTTTTGACATAGATGTGTGACATGAGTGGACATCAGCAGCGTGTGACGCTTTAATAATCTGGATCCTCATGAAGACAGAGGGTCAGTTTGCTCAAATATGTTACGTTTCCTTCAAAAGACTCTTCACCCAACTCCCAGTGTGTCTTTGGAAATAAGTACAGCAGAACCTCGAGATACGAGTTTAATTCAATCTGTGACTGAACTCTAAGTCAAACATTTTACCATTTAAAATAACTAAAATCATTTTAATCTGTTCCAGCCTTGAAAAAAAAATCCAAATCCTCTAAATTATGAAAAAAAAAACATTTTTTTCATCAACCAATAGACACGCAAACTTTACCTGTGTATAATTAATTACGTATAAGTTACGTAAACAATGATAAAAAATGAAAGGAAACACAAAAGTCACGAGAACACACGAGCTACGTATCTATCCGCCAACACGTGGTAAAGAACGAGATACGGTCTCACGGATGTTGCATCCATCCGCCAACACGCGGTAAAGAACGAGATACGGTCTCACTGACGTTGTATCCATCCGCCAACACGTGGTAAAGAACGAGATACGGTCTCACGGATGTTGTATCCATCCGCCAACACGTGGTAAAGAACGAGATACGGCCTCACGGATGCTGTATCCATCCGCCAACACGTGGTAAAGAACGAGATACGGTCTCACGGATGTTGTATCCATCCATCGACACGTGGTAAAGAACGAGATACGGTCTCACGGATGTTGTATCCATCCATCGACACGTGGTGGTGTCCTGAAACACGACTCGTATCTCAAATTTTTGCTCGTATGTCGAACAAAAATATGCACAGAGCGACGACTCGTATCTCAAATAACTCGTATGCTGAGGTTCTTTTTCATTTTTCCAGATATGTCACCTGGTGATCAAACCTCTTATCAGATTTTCACACATTAAGTTTATGATGAAGTTGAGAAACAAAAGACAAAACTCCTCCTGCACCTGGTCAGCGAGCGTCAGAGGCGACGAGTATCCGATCCTGCAGCCGTGCGAGAAGCTCACCATCTCGGCGCTGAGCTCCAGGACGTGAGCGAGGGGCAGGTAGCCGATGTAGGTGTCTTCCTCACTGGAAACACAAACACATCCTCATGAGCGGCCGCAGCGCGCTATAACGCCGAACTAAAACACATCCTTCATAATCATGAGCAATCTGCCGAGTTGTGAGATTTAATCACGCGAGTGAATGAACCGTAAAGCTAATGCGTCTTCCACTTTAAACGATCCACCGCTCAGATTTATGGGAGGACAAGTACTCGTACGTCCTCCAGATCCTATGGGGATGAAAAAGCTTTTAATGGACGTTTATGTAACTCGTGATAGATCTACACACACAGTAACACACAGCGGACACTGGTGGGTTTTAAAGGAGGATTGATGGAGATCGTAACTTCGCTCTAACCTCCATCCTTCTTACCGTAACTCCCATCCTCTCAGCGTTTTCCTCCCTTTTGCATTTCCTCTCCCCTCTCCTTCCCCCCAGAGAGCTGAGATTATTTTAATGTAAACTTTGCGTCGCACGAGGGCTGACTCATACTGGTGCACGTGCTCCGTCGACATGGAAGCGTCTGGCGTGAAGCTAAGCAGAGAGCGGCAAGGATTTGTCCTTAAACGCGGCGCCATCCCATAACTTTAGAGCCAGTGGAAGATCAGATCAGAGGGACGTTCGTGTCCTCAGTGAGGGGGGAAATCAGGCAAACTGCCCCCCCCCATCGCAGAGGCAGCAAGACGGTCTGAGAAGCGAATTTAGGTGCATACAGGAAGGAAGTTTGCAAAACAGTAATAGTGATATAAATATATAAATACAGGAGGACTTTGAGATACGAGTCGTCAATCTGTCCAAATTTAGTTCAACATAGGAGCAAAAATTCGAGATACAACATCAGCTAAGACCGGATCTCATTTCTTTTGATTCTTTATCATTTTTTTTATGTGACATATATTATTAATTATACACAGGTAAAGTCTGAATGTGGGGATTTTGGGGCTTTTTTGCAAGGCTGGAATGGATTAAAATGATTTTAGTTATTTAAAATAGGGAAATGTTTGACTTACGAGTTCAGACATAGAATGGATTAAACTCGTATCTCGAGGTTCTACTTTATGTACATCTTTATTGGCCCTCAAATGGACCTCTGAAGCATCACTTCTTCATTAGCAGCCCACATCTCATTGTTAAATGTCTGATTTAGTTTAAAGGAAAAGAAAATCACGTTTGTTTTAACAGCTGTCTCAGGTGTAAAAATTATATTACAGACTAAAGAAGTTTTAAAAAAAGTCCACCATCCAATCATTATCTGCAGGACAGATGCTGCACTCATTTAGTTAACATGAACATCTTAAAGATAAGAGTTTGAATGACCTACCACAGGTTGGGTATCCGCTCGGCCATTCCTGTGATGCCAGCGATGATGTTGCTATGGGCGATCATGACGCCTTTCGGTATCCCCGTGGCGCCACTGGTGTACATGATGACGGCGATGTCTGACGGCAGAGGCTGCTCACGGTAATGTGATGCTGTCGTGTAAGGAGATCCAATCACAAGCATGAACAAACGGCCGTGAGAGTGGAACGCGACAGTAGCGGCTCGCGAAATACACCTTGAGATACGAGCTGCTCGACGTACGTAAGTTTTTTGAGATACGAGTCGTGCTTTGGGACACCATTGCTAGTTGGTAGATGGATATATAATTAATTATTCACAGGTAAAGTCTGCATGTCTGTTGGTTGATAGAAATATGTTTTTTTTAAAAAATAATTTAAGAGGTTTTGGGGCTTTTAGTTATTTGAAATGGTTAAATATTGTTAAATAACAAATTAAACTCGTATCTCAAGGTTCTACTGTATATACAAGATGAGCTGACCACACAATGGGAAAATAACACACTTTTTATACATAATTCACTCCGACACATCCCTGGAATAAAAATACAGCCTCTGTTCCACTTTTTCACAAATGATTAACAGATCAGATCCAAAAACACAGCAGCAGAAAGAAACGTTTAAAGGGGGCTGAGAACAAGTACAAAGAAGGATGGAGAGCGACGGTGACGTTAAACAGAAGGCTTCTCCTGGCAGACGAAGCGTTTGAGGCTCGCTCGCCAAACATCCCCGTCTCCTTTCTCTGCTTGACGGTTTGTTACTCTCCACGGTTTCTCCTCCTTTAATCTGGTTTGGTGGGAACTACATTATCTCCTGTTGCTTCAGGCCTCATTGTCCATGAAGGTAAATAGTACCAAAGTGATTTTCCTCCTGTCTGATGCAAACCGGCACACAGAGAAGCTGCTTTTGTTTGTGCTTCCATGTTTTTAGCAACTTTAGTCATGGCAGAATCACAAAATTCATCAGTTCAGCCTCAGTTGCGATAGATTCATCAGCCGCCGCCACCACCACCACCAGTGTATGGACTCCAATTGCTAAATAAGCTGCTAATGTTTTATTTTCCTTTGGAAATAAAAACAGATTGAAGGTGTCTGAGTGCAACAGGCTCCAAAGAAACAAAAAACAAATGAAGGATGAAGGGATGGTTTTTATAAAAGATGAGTGTTATTAGTCTAAAGGGAGGGCCTCGCTTTTACTCTTTTCTCAATCGTCTGTGAGTCACCAGGACGCTCTGAGAGTTGATGTCATGTGAAGTTAACAGCGCTGTGTGTAAACATGACCCTCCCCTGAATCCCAGAGCTCCATCCTCCCTTCCTCCGGCGACTTCCTCTCCGTTCTTATCCACACATGACCCTACCAGCTCTTCTTGTTTCTGGTCGCTTCAGTTCAGGGGTCCACAATAAAAGGTGAAGACGGGGGGGCAGATTTTTTTTTTTTTTTCCATGATCATTCAACTGAATAAGCATCGAATCGACCCTAATCTGAGACAGATGTGAGCACTTCCTCATTCACATGACCTAGTGGGACTGATACCAATCTGCCCCCCACCTCCACCCATCCACCCACAGAAACATCCCATTTAGAATGGAGGGTCTGATGCTCAAAACATGGGAGATGCACGTTCTGAAACACGTGGGAGGGGCTTCAGGTTTGATATACGGAGGTCGCGTTTCTGTTTGAGCTAACTAGGCTAACGCTAGCTGCTGTCATCACATGGCTTTCCAAATTAGCAAATGCTAAGTTAATTTTAACAGGAAATGATTTTTCTTGGTTAGCACATAGCGCTGTTGCTTCACAGCAAGAAGGTTCCGGGTTCGATTCCCATCTGAGCTGAGTCGGCATGTTCTCTGAAGCGATGAGCTGGCATCTCATCCGGGGTGCACCCCACCTTTAGCTCATATCCAGCTGACTGCGTGTGGTTAGCGACTTGTTCATCATACAGAAGTTATCTGAAGTTGCGTGTCTTGATTTTATTCTTGTTTTTCCATTAAATTTGCATATTTTTGATGGAAAACCAAGTAATAGACACACACACACACACACACACACACGCGCGCGCTTACCATTCTCATCACTGGCTCCCAGCTTCTGCACGTCGGTCATGTTGTGGATGCTGATGCCACGTGTAAAGCCAGGCCAGGAGGTGGAGGCGCCGTCCACCACGATAACGTGCAGCAGCCTCGGAACGTCAGCAAGGATATCCTAGGAAAACACACACACACACACACACACAACTGAGCATGAGTACAAAGTGTGTGTGTGTTGTGTAAACGTCAGCCCATGATGAAGCCCAGGTTTCCTCTGTGAGGAGCTTCGTGCGTATCGTCTTCATCAGAAGCAGCCGATCTGTCTTTGGGGATTGAACCCATCCTGAACATCCAGCAGGTTCACTTCTCTTTGTTGTGACACACTCTGCTCCCTACTTTCTCTGTGATGGATAACCTCTGGTGGCCTACAAGGTGCCTGTAGTTATCATTTTGTTATAATATTGTTCTCATTGAGGACAGAAGACAAATCGTCTGCTTCTTGTTTCACGGCCAACTGTTTTATTTAAGTACTGTTGGTTTGAGCCGAATGAATAATATATCTCAGGTGTCTAAAACCTGCTGCTTTGGGATGGTTGCCATGTTTCCTAGAGTGACTAAACATTTAAAACATCACATCTGAATTATACGCAACCTTGAGTTTGGTCTCCAGGAGCTCCCTGCTGGTGATGATGTGGGTGACGTGAGTCTCGTTCAGTCCGTGAATGACGGCCGGACCTCCCAGTGTGGCGTAAAGGGTGACCACTGCAAAACAAGGGTTAAAAAATATTATAAATACCAATATTATAACTAAGTTCAGTAGAAACTCGAGATACGAGTTGTTTGAGATACGAGTTGTACTTCAGGACACCACCACTAGTTGGCGGATGGATACAACATCAGTGAGACCGGATCTCGTTCTTTACCACGCGTTGGTGGATGGATACATTTACACACTAAAGTGTGCTCAGTCTGTTGTAGTCAGTCGCTGTGCCCCCCCCCCCCCTGCTGAACTGATGACATCATCAGCCCCCTCCAGAGGCCGTAGCAGAGCTGATGGGACGCAAACCCTCATTCCTGAAAAGCTCTTCTGGGGATACAAACAGTGCTGATGTGTGTGTGTGTGTGTGTGTGTGTGTGTGTGTGTGTGTGTGTGTGTGTGTGTGTGTGTGTGTGTGTGTGTGTGTGTGTGTTGGATGTTGCAGCCATCTGAGGAGGAGTCTGAAACCTTTTAATTCAACTTTGATACTGACGAGTCAGCATCTTCCACGTTTACCGTGATGCATTATGGGTAGGATCGTTTTTCCCTGACGTCACCTTTCGGATTCCATAATTACTGCACAGTAATTATGAGATGGGATCAGCTGATGTCATTTCCTGAGCTGAATCCCACAGAAGTCGACGACAGATGCATCATGGGAGCGAGTTAACACGTCTCCAGCTTGTGTGTGTGTGTGTGTGTGTGTGTGTGTGTGTTGAGTGTGTGTGTGGGGTTAATGAATCCGTCGCAGCAGAAACAAGCTGGTCTCAGGTCAGAGGAGCGGCGCGGTCGCTCTGCATCCGGACACGGACGCCGTGACATTCCCAATCCTGCGTCACCATGCTCCGACACTTCCTGCTCTGCTAATGTGTGTGCGGATGAGGGCCGTGACACCTCCAGCTGTGAGATGTAAACACTGAAGTGCCCCCCCCCCCACCCTCACCCTCACCCTCACCCCACCCCCCAGGCTTGACAAACGCATGCGAACACGCACATACGCACAAAAACGCACGTTCTGATGCAGGAAATTATAATGATCGTTTATAAAAAAGCTGTCAAAAATCACATTTTGAGCATTTTTTTTTTGGGGGGGGGGGTTAAAGCACAACATAACATTTGAACCATTAACTGTATTGAACACACACACACACACACACACACACACACACACACACACACACACTCACAGAGTTCACGGGGGTCCTTGGCTGACTCCTTGATGCTTCTGTCAACATCAGATGTTCACGTAGACTCTCTCACCCCCCAGTTCTGACGCCATCGCCCCTCATTCCTCTCCTCCTTTCCTCTCCATATCTTCCTTCACCCCCCCCCCCCTCGCCTTTCACTACTCTGCTGTTTGTGTTTGCGAGACGGAGGGATGCTTTATGGTGATGCTTTATTGCAGCGTACGACTGTTTAATGGAGCGTAAACTGAAGCGCGGGGAGAGAATGGAAGGTCCTCTGTGGACCATCAAAAAGATTTAATGAATTTAAAGTGCTTCTATGGATGCTCATAGTAATGAAGGAACACTTTAGAACTGAAGATGGTAAATCAGTGGGGAATCCCTGGGGACAGGTGGCTGATTCTGCAGGCAGAAGCGCTGCAAGACATAAAGTTCCCATCTTCTCTGTGGTTTAAAATGTTTAAAATTACATCGCAACGACGGGAATTAAACATCTTTAATTTGGAGGGGAACATGCTGCAGGTTCATTTGCATTTATGTAAATCCATTCAGGTGTCTGAAATGTCACATTCCCTACGATAAAATGATCCACCCGTACAGCTGACAGCTACATTATTCTCATTAGTCTGCTACATGAGAGAAATGGCAGACGTCGTGCGACGAGTCGACGCTCCGCAGATGTGAAATAAACACTGATGTAAGTGTCGGGGAGAGAGAGAGAGAGCGAGATGGAACACTTATATAACAGCAGATCTTTGTGTGTTTCTGTTTGCGTTCTTACATCTGAAGTTGTGCATGAAACACGCCAGAGCAGAGATCATCCACTCGGCTCGCGTCTCGCAGAAGATGGCGATGTTATATTTGGGCCTCTGACCCAGTGAGGTCAAACCTCTGCCCAGCTGGGAGGCGGCGGTGAAGACGTCCTCGTAGGAGAGCCAGCGGTACTCCCCCAGGACCACCTAGAAATTTGGAAGGCAAAGACATATTTGGTTAGTGATGAAGCAACTGGGGAATAAAAAGAATGAAATGTTCTGAAAAGGCCCTGCGCTCTAATAAAACAGTCACATGGTCGGCCTGCTTCACATTAAAGTCAAAAGGAAGTGCCAAAAACTACTTCCTGTTCTTCACGGATATCATCTCCGTGAGCACAACATAAACACACTTCTAGATTTACTCGTCCGCTGACGTCACACAGTCACCACTCATTTATGAGCTACCTGAACGCATCATCGAAGTCACACTGCCCCCTAGTGGTGAGTTGGAGGGTACTGCGCATAAAGATATACCTAAAGGTAGGGGAACGGTGACGAAACAGGGCTTAGAGTCTCTTGTTGGAGGCGACGTGTTCTGTTGCAGCAATGAGTTTCAACAGTGGGGTTTAAATGGATTAGAAGAATTAGGCTGTTTGGATTAACGGGGTAATTCATGGGTCAGGGTATCCAAACACGTGACACCATGCAAATGCATGAAATATCTCTAAGACAGTCTACGAGTACAGATGCTTTATAAACTTTTTTTTTAAATGGTTGTATCTGAACTCGGAATAATATTGCTAAGAATTAAAGCTGCGATTACATTAGCAACCACTTCTTCCCACTTCCTGCGTCACTCTTTACCTTCTTGAACATCTTCCCGTTGCTCTGCGGCTCGTCTTCCTCGCTGATCACCTCCCTTGTTCCCAGACAGTGTCTTTTTGGGAACTTGGTGGCTGAGTACTCGAACATTCTATCCAGGGTGTCCACTCCTGGTTGCAGTGAGGTCACCAACCCATTGATGGCCTTCACTGCTCTGTAGGGTCCCTCAGGAAGTCCCGTCACGGAGACGGCCTTCAGTCTCTTAGCACGTTCCTCCTCTGAGCCGTGGACCTCCCCTTCGGGTGGGGAGATCAAGCTGAGGGTGCAGGCGGGTAGGAAGCTGAGGAGGTTGAAGATCCAAACCACCAGGCGGAAGAGGAAAAGCAGCGCGGGATTGACGTCCCCCTCCTTCAGCTTCATCCTGGCGAAGCTGTGAAGACGCCGGAGAGAAAATGTAGAAATTACAAGGAAAATCTCTGTCAGTTGAAGTCAGTTCCTCTCCTCTTTTATTCTTCTTCCTTGGAGAAAGCTTCAGGTGCTCCGTCCAGACGATTTCTGCAAAACAAGCATCATTATCCAGATAAAAGAGCAAAAACTAAAACACTTTTTCTTGTTAAGCTAGATTCTGAGGTTTTAAGTCCAGGAACCCAGTGGGAATTTCTTGTCACCTGCTGTTAGCCTCAAAAAGACAAAGACAAGGAAGGAATGATTGAAAAGCAGCAGGGAAGCTAAAAACAATGCTCAAAAAATATTTTGAAGTGAGGAAAGAGGGTAAAAAGAGGGTAAAGTTGTGATGGACGCTGAGAGTGAGGAGTGTGTGAGAGCTTCCTGGGTTAAGGTGTGTGTGTGTCTGGCAGACAGGAGGTGATGGATGGAGGTAAACACACGGACGTAAAGAGTGTGTCTGGAACACAAATAGATGTTTACACGTCTTCTTTTATACATCTGTCATCACTGTTTCGTTGTATTTGAGTGTGTGTGTTTTTATAAAGGTGTGCACATTAGAAAAAAAAAAAGAGGCGGTGCTTTTCCATCATCGCATTTGTTTTCCTTCCCATGATAGTCGAGTCAATAGTTCGTTAGTTTGTCCATAATGGTTTGTTTCTTCTAGTAGTTGTAATTCATTATTCATATGAGGCAGATGCTTGGCTTAACCCTACCCAAACACACACACACACACACACACACACACACACACACACACACACACACACACACACACGCACACACACATGCCACACCCATCTGTCCTTGAAACACACTGGTGTCTCCAGTGTCCGTTTGAGACTAATCAATAAATGAGAGGTTTTACCAACATCAGTCTCCCAGACTACCGTCTGCTCCCGGCGGGATTCTGCTGTTCCGTTTGGTGTCTTGTTCCCACTAGTCAAGTTAAATCCAGCACCAGCCAGACAAATAGTCCACAAACGGTTAAAACAAATATGTTAAAACTGAATGTTTTTTTCTCATTTCAACCAGCAGATTTTTTCATTTTTTCATTAACACTCTAAATCCTTAAGATAACCGGGACCAAAACCTGTCTGACCGAGTTCTATTCCTGTATACATTCTTAATTATTTCAGGATATTATTTCTAGAGCCCATAAAATAAATAGCAGTTGTTGTTTTTTTTCTCAGCTAATAATTATTCTGGTTGCAAAACATAATTACTTTTCACGCTAATGAAGCGCAAAGAAAACTAAATCTTTCAATATTACAGCAAAAACAGGTCAATGCACAAATACGTTGTATAATCTCTTCTACTTCTTAGTATTTTAAACAGATTCCGTTAAAAAATGTCCTGATTTTCAGTCATTTCTTATGACTTCAAATGCTGGAAACACTTTTACCCAGATTTCCCTGAATGCATCTCCAGCAGGTCTTTTGTGAGACACACCCCGGCAGGTAAACAGCACATACCTGCAGTTTACAACAAAAATTCTTGATCAAGCCTCTGTAAATCATCAACCAATCATTTTGTAGTTTATCGGCCTGTGCAACGACTACTTAATGGGGAGTGTTTCTGCGTGCAGGGGCGGGTCACATGGTAGAAGAATACACACCAAGGAGAGGCCTTGGCTGAGTTTTATGCAAAGATCCGTGCAGGAACGATCCACACACAACCTGCTCAACAAGACTAAGAAAAAAGCCAAACCCTAATTCCCCCCTGAGGGTGACACACAAGGAATCCTGCTGCTCATCTCTCCTGAAATAGCAACCAGCAGGAATTCAAGACAGGCAGACGTCTCAACGCCCAACAACAAGCCGCAAACAGGCGATTTGGAGGCAGCCTCCATTTGTTGGATTAAATGTGACACGGTCTGAGTTGTGGTAGGGTTATCTGGTGTGTGTGTATGTGTGTGTGTGTGTGTGTGTGTGTCTGGCACGGCTTCCTCTAGAGATTGTGTGAATGGGCGTTTTTGTGCGTTGACGTCAGCTAAGCAGCGTTGCACCAACTTCAACGTGGCCATTGTGGTGCACAAACGCACGACTCATCACCAGGGCCAGACTGCACATACATGCGCGCATGTGTGTGTGTGTGTGTGTGTGTGTGTGTGTGTGTGTGTGTGTGTGTGTGTGTGCAAGGCCGATTAACAAACACGTATTTTCATATTGTGACATAATCAAACGATTGCAAAAGAGTTTTCAGTGTGATTTCATGGAGGGAAAGTCCAAAATACAAACGGCTGGATTATTGTGGATCAGACTGCAGCTTTTCACTAGTTTTGTCGACTCACGGCGACGTCGAGTTCGGACCAACATGCCAGCCACAAACACATTCTTGTCTCTAATCTCCACTAAATCTGATGGCTTGTGTTTATGATTAGATTACAAGTATCAGATTTTTTTTTGCTTCTTCAAGAAAAGAAACAGACCCCGTGTTCGTGTTGGAGATGGCATCATAATGCACACTTGTGTCCTCCTCCGTCGCACTTCTATGGCGACCAGAGAGAAAAAGCACGAGTTTGTGTGATTGTCCATCATGTCGGATCATCCCTGAGACACAATAGAACCTCTGTCTGTAGGTAAGGGGGCCTTCTAATGGACCTGCAGCATTTAATAGCCTAAGCCGTGGGCTGGGCGGTAGGCTGTGTGAGGAGAAAGCCATCTCTGGACTAATCCAACAGGCTATCAACATGGTTATATAGATATCAAATGAAGCCATAGTTAGATAGATCTTTACATTCCACTGACTAAACTTTATTTTTATAGCACTCATTAAAAAGTGGATTAAATATATGGGTTCACTTCCTCACTTTAACACAGTTATAAGTACAAATATATGAGCACCTCATAATATCATTACATTATTTATACATATAATAAAAGACATAATTTGGATGTGATTAGTCCTAGAATCCCAGAGGTTCTGTCCTTCCAACTTCAATTGTCAAACTTCCTACAATGGAGCCACAGCTTCCGGTTTGGCTTTTCTAAATAAAATACTCCATGTCGACACTTTTACTTTTCTGCAAACTCAACGTCAGCCGTATTCAGTATTAATAGTGTCATATTAAATGAAATAAATCATCCTGGCTGGTATTAAATGGTAACTAACTGCATAATATCATCAACAAGCACGTACATTTACACCCATGTGGTACATGCCATTCAAAACCATGCGAACTTCCCTTTTTTTGATTTTATTTTAGGTTTTTATTTTCGTTTCACAGAGAAACATTGTCTAATATTGCATTAAATGTTCAGTGCCTGCATATATTATATTTCTCACAACATTTCAAATATGACTCGTTTTTTACCAGCTCGTTACTTGCAGGTTTCTCTCTCTATGAATGCAGCATCCCGCACATCTGGAGGGAAAAAAAAAAACAAAAACACGCATCTTAAACGTACCTGTGGATGTTCCCACCCGGTCACTTTATCCAGGACACAGCTGACGTTAAAAGTCGTTGTCTTCAATCGGTCTGTGAGGAAACTCCACCAGAACGGAACCACCGGCGCGAGCCCAAACCTTAATGCACTGAGCAATCTCGGCCCGGAAGTAACGCGCGAGTCGTGTCGTTAAAGAGGATGGAATGCTGGTCTGACAGGGGGGGGCAAATCTCTGCGTTATGATTGGACACGTCGAGGTGGCGCGTGCTTTTAGGGCCGGGCCAGATGGAACTCGAAGGGAGAAGAAGACACGCGCGTGCACGAGCACGCGCAGAAGCCCATGTCCCCCAGCCATTATTTACGTCAGGCTAATATAAAGAGTTAAAGCTGGCAAAGTATTGATAAAATAAACCATATGTAATATAAAATAAAAAATACTATATATAATTAAATCAGAATAATTTTTTATTACAGTTACTACATTACTACATTGATTACATTTAAATTACATACATAAATAAATTACAAATGCCTTTAAGTCCCTCAAAGTGTGAAAGGCTACACATATGGCAACACAGGAGCGTCATAAACTCATTGCATCTAACCGACGGGTGTGACAGTCTACATGTAAACCTCGGATATTCAAATTTAAAAAAAATAAGTATTTTTCTATGGAGCTGCACATGGCTGATGCTGATTCATTGGATTTTCTGCTCCCCAACAACTTTGCACTAACCTGGAGTACATGCCTTTGTCACAGTAATAACAGAA
Organism: Antennarius maculatus; assembly: GCA_013358685.1. NCBI lineage: Eukaryota > Metazoa > Chordata > Actinopteri > Lophiiformes > Antennariidae > Antennarius > Antennarius maculatus. The sequence goes on from CM023613.1 coordinate 23,595,334, forward strand.
TAACTCAAATAATATGGAACTGACATGAACTGACACGGCAAGAGAAAAAAAAACTGGGGGAGTTTGGACTCATGCCATTTCTCTTACTTGTATATCAACATAGTTATAGAATAAAACTCCAAAAGAACACACATCAGTTGGGCGTGGTTTGCAGATGCATGGTAAGATTGCAGTATGGTGCAATGAATGAATATGCACCTTAGCTGTTTAAACCTAACAATTCAATTTGCATCACTCTGAGCTGAATTATTGAAATGTGCCTCAAACAATATGGAAATATAAGAAAGAACTGCTTTACTGTAATATAGTCAGACAATAAGACAATATTATGACCTACAATTATGCTACAGGTCTGTATTCTCCCTACCAAAAAACAAAAACTTCTGTGGTTTTTTATCAAATTGTTTGAGTGTGAATTTGGGCAGACCATTTTGTGCGGATCATATCTTCCTCCACCATTTCCATGACTGTTCTTTGGCTGGTTGACCTCCTGAAAGAGGCCCCAGTTCAACATGTTAAACCCGTTCACATCACGCACAGAAAGTGTTTGTCAGTTAATATCTGAAGGAATGTTACCTGCTTGTGTCAGAGCAGATCCAGCTGCCTGACCGGTTTGCTGTAACGATCAAAAAATTTAATGGACTTCATTTAACAGAATTAAATGAAGTCCATTTTCATTCAATCCACCCACCCGATATACACACATATGCACACACGCGCACACACACACACAAACACAAACACACACACACACACACACACACACACACACACACACACACAACAACGCTGGTCATCAGATGAGATATCTGATAATCTGACCAATCTGAAGATCTGATGCTTGACAAAATGTTTGCAGCACAACAGTAGAATCATTTTAAAGCAATTTATTCATGACATTTATTATAAGCAAGTGGTTTTACTTGAGTTTTGTCAGCCATTACTTTCTCTGAAAGTCTACACTTCATGTTGAAGTGCCTTGCAAATACTGTGCACTCAAAATATTTTGTGAAAATTAATCTATCAGTAGCCTCTAGTTCAAATATGCACATGTGCCATTACATATATTACATGTTTTAGACATTTTCTGCATGGGGAATAGATCAGAGTTTATTCTGCAGAAACAACTGAGTCGTAAACTTGTAATCATTATTTTTTAATATTAAAAAAAAGAAAAGAAGAATAAATCTCTTACTATGTTGATTTGACAGTTTTCCCTCCTGATAATTTCCTAATTTGACCCAGATGGTGTTGCTAGTAAATCACTTCATGCAGCCAGTGCAACATTTCACACAGTTGGGAGTCTCAGCTGTCAAAACACATGATTTGTCAGTGGAAGTGACCATGACATTTAGCACCATTTTTAAAATACATATTCTTGTATGTTAATATTTGACTATGATGAATTTCAAAGTGTCATGCATAGATTGAGTGATCTGTCTTGCAGACAGAAAGAACAGCAGATGTCAGAATCTTCATTAGACGCATTACTAGAATGTTTAAACGGTCAAAGGAAGGTCAAAGGAAAGTTGCTGCCTACTGCCTCCACATTCTCAGATAATACACTGTGATAAAATTGTTCTTTAAAATGTTCTTTTAATAACAAGACATGAAAAAGTCCTGTCGTATATAATGCTCTTTCTCATATGCACATTGCACCATAACCTGCTGAGTGGCTGTTCTCACAGGGATTTCTGTTGCTGCAAGAGGGCTCGTTGATTAACTCCCCTGGTGCTGTTTGCGTCATTATTTCTGGCACTTCTAACCCCTGATTATTTGCTTTCATGGCAATAACCTGCAACCCAGTTTTGTAAAATTTAAAAAGATTTTGTCAGCAACTTTTAGATGTTCTGGACTGCAACTCAATATTTAGGATTTCCAGGAAACCCTCCATAGAAAATACCTCAGTTAACAAAAATATTTGATTGATTTGTTGATTTGAATTCATTGTAGATTTTAAGAAATCCCATTCCGGATTAAATCAGTAACATTTGTCATTATTCATTCATTCATTCATTCATTCATTCATTCATTCATTCATTCATTCATTTATATTTTTTCATGTTTCTAACGCAACTTTTTTTAGTCAGGCATCGGTTTGGACAGCTACGGTGTACCGGACGGGTCCTTTTCCACGGGGTTCAGCAGAATTAGCCGCAAACATGCCGACTGTCGGACTGAAAAGGGATCTTCTCTTCAAAGCGTTGGGCAGACAATACAGTAAGTCGAAATTATTATATTTTCGTGTAACGGAATTGGTGTTTGCTTGGTTCCGACATTTATTTCTTTTAAAGAGAGAATGGATGTTTGAATGAGTTAGCATCATAGTTAGCCACACTAGCGGCTCACGTCAGGCTAACTTCACTTTGACAGCTGGTCTTAAAGAAACTTGTGAAAAGAAAACGAAATTAAAACGCAGTTGAATTTGTTGTCAGACAGAAAATGTATTATTTTCTGCTCTTGTTTTGTTGCAGTTATGTTGTCTTCTTAGCTCATCGACATCTTTATGGGATTTCACCGCGGTTGCATCATTTCTGTCAGTCATTGAAGACCGAGTACAAAGAGAAGCTGATGACCTGTGTGTCCTAAAGGATGTTTAGTGTTGTTTTTAATCAAAACTCTTTTATTTTTTCTAGCTGACGAGGAATTTGATGAACTTTGCTTTGAGTTCGGGCTGGAGCTTGATGAGATTGTGAGTAATCCGTGTTATAAAGGAGACATTTACATGTGTCCTTCTCTCTGATCACGCCAAAACTTAATCACTGAGTATATTTAGATTTATTTTATTAAAATGGCTTCATATTTCAGTTAGTATGTGAATGTCAGCATCCACTAATCTGTGGCGTGACTCTTCTCTCCTGCTTCCAGACCTCAGAGAAGGAGATCATCATCAGAGAACAGGGGGACTCCAAAGCCTCTGGAGCATCAGACGTCATCCTGTATAAGATCGACGTGCCGGCGAACCGATATGACCTGCTGTGTCTGGAGGGGCTGGTCCGCGGGCTGCAGGTGTTCAAGAATATGTGAGTGCTATCAGGAGTCTGAGAGTTTCCTGTGCATGTAGGTGTGTGATTGATTTAATTAAACAGCAGGTATTGTGCACGCAGGCTTCCTTCTTTATTGCTTTTTTGACAGATGATTTTTGCGCTGCAGGTTGGAGGCGCCTCGCTACAGACGTGTTGGCCCGGCCAGCGGCGAGCCTCAGAAGCTCATTATTACGAAGGAGGTGGGTCAATCAGATGCTAAATACATAATTTATGGTGTGATGTGATGTAATCATTTGTCATTTCCTGTGCAGACGGCGGCGGTGAGACCCCACGCTGTGGCGGCAGTGCTGAGGAACATCACCTTCACGCAGGAGCGTTACGACAGCTTCATCGAGCTGCAGGAGAAACTCCACCAAAACATCTGCAGGTCAGACCAGCCGTTAACACGAACGATTTCATACGTAGAATCCCAGCGGTCACCTCCTCCTGAGTGGTGATGGCTATTATTATTTTATTAATGCCTTCACTTAACCTCTTTAATTAGCCTTTAGTTCATCTGAACTGTACAGCCGGTAGAGAAAACAGGTTCACACGCAGGATTAATTATGGATTAATCTACCAATTAATTTCAAAAATTGTAGTTGATTGTTTCTAAGTAATTAATAAATATCTGTAAATTTCCAGAGTTTAAGGTATTTTCAGATTGTATTGTTTCAGACCAGACCAGAAGTGCAGAGATATTTTGGGGTGTTTTATAGATAGATATGAGTGGGTCAGTTCTATTTGAAGTAAAGCAGTAAAGCCGTAGATTTAAGGAGTTTCTTGACTTTCATTTGGTTTCCTCAGCTCAGGTTGAGTGTTGTTAACACCTGCCTGTGTTTTGTGTGCAGGAAGAGGAGCCTGGTGGCCATCGGGACCCATGATCTGGACACCATCTGTGGTCCTTTCACCTACACAGCCAAACCTCCTGCAGACATCAGCTTCAAGCCTCTGAACCAGACGAAGGAGTTCACCGCCACCCAGCTGATGAGCCTCTACAAGGTGAACAGCCAGTCTGAGCAGCCTGTTTGTCTGTCTGACTGCTGCTAACCTGTCGCTGTTGCTGTGACTTGTGCAGACAGACAGTCACCTGAAGCATTACCTTCACATCATTGAAGAGAAGCCGGCGTATCCTGTCATCTACGACAGTAACGGTGTCGTCCTGTCCATGCCTCCCATCATCAACGGTGAGTCCTGCCTCTGTCTTCATCCATCACACAGATCTGATATGTTGGCTCACAAAAGTACAAAGTTTCAGGCTTTAATATCGTTTTTTTACAGAAAATTTGAAAATCACAAATAAAATTTGAGGAGAGAAAGTTAGAATGAATCCTAAAATGTATGAAACGATAAAACAGCTTCTCTTTTATCATTATGGTGAACATTTGGAGGGTTTTTTCTACAGGGGATCATTCAAAAATCACCCTGAAGACCAGGAACGTCTTCATCGAGTGCACAGCCACCGACGTGACCAAGGTAGAACTAGATTAACAAAGAAATCACGTTAAAAGTTGTTCAGTCGATGTTTGAAGGCAGAACTGACTGGATCTTAACCGTTTGTGTCCAGGCAAAGATTGTGTTGGACACCATGGTGACCATGTTCAGTGAATACTGTTCACAGCCCTTCACGTAAGTCCCAGATCTGTCCCGTAACCCGGCTGCTCACAACTGTTCTTATTATATGTGGACATATTTAAAATTCAATAATCAAAGATCAATAATTGACTGTCGTGTGAGAACATTACAATAAGTTTGATGTTTTCTGCTTTCTCTTCAGAGTGGAGGAGGCTGAGGTGGTTTATCCAGATGGCAAGACCTGCAAATACCCGGTACCGTCTTTATTACGATCATCTTAAAGTTTGATGTTGAATTCTTTTACTGTCTGCTAATTCCCTGCTTATTTTTTAATGGTTTGTATTTTAGGAGCTGGCTTACAGGAAGGAGAAGTTATCGAGAGAGTTCATCAATTCCAAAGTCGGCATCAAGTGAGTCGTTTGGTCTCGTTAGAATAAAGATCAAGAAACAGCAGAATCCCGAGATACGAGTTTAATCCGATGCGTGACTGAACTGAAGTCAAACATTTCTCCATTTAAAATAAATAAAATCAGTTTAATCTGTTCCAGCCTTGTAAAAAAGCCCCAAACCCCCTAAATTATAAAAAAACAAACATATTTTTATCAACCTGTGTATAATTAATTATATATACAGGTAAGTTATGTTAACAATGATAAAGAATAAAAAGAAACACAAAAGTCGGGAGAACACACGAGCTACGTCTTTATTCCACCAACGAGAATGAGATATGGTCTCACTGATGTTGTATCCATCCGCCAACACGTGGGAAAGAACGAGATCCGGTCTCACTGATGTTGTATCCATCCGCTAACACGTGGTAAAGAACGAGATACGGTCTCACTGATGTTGTATCCATCCGCCAACACGTGGATTAACAGTGTGCTTCGTCTCCTCCCGACAGCGAGTCGACAGAGAACATCGCTCAGATGCTGACCAGGATGTGCCTCCTGTCCCGGCCGACCGGCGTCGGCGATGAGATAGAGGTCGAGATCCCGCCCACGCGCTCTGATGTCATCCACGCCTGTGACATCATGGAGGACGCTGCCATGGCCTACGGCTTCAACAACATCGCTCGCACCACGCCGCGCACTTACACCATAGCCAACCAGGTTGCCTGGGTTATCCTCTGCACGTGTGATGTGTGTGTGTGTGTGTGTGTGTGTGTGTTTGCGTGTGTGTTCTCATGTGTTTGCGTGTGTGTTCTCAGTTCCCCCTGAATAAACTGACTGAGCTGCTGAGACAAGACCTCGCTGCTGCCGGTTTTACGGAGGCCCTCAACTTTGCCCTGGTAAGAAAAACTCATCGATTTAAACCAGAAGGACAAAACAGCTCAGAGCAAAAACCTTCAGTCGCTTCCTGCTTGTTCTAGAATGAATGTTGGTCACTTTGGTTTTTAAACTAGAGCTCTAAAATGGATATTACTGGTAAACGTCATTAATCGGTTCCCAGAGATGTTAACTACGTAACCATTCCCAGTTCTGTACTGGATTTAATTAATGAATGTATTTTAATAATGCTTGGTTAATATTAATCTATTTTAAATTTTATTTTTTAATATAGTACAGAAAAAACGCCTCCATCTCGTCTTCAGCTGCTTCTTCCTCAATGTGGGTCACGGGGGTTGCTACGGGCTAATAATATATTAAATGTTTTTATTCTGATTTATTGTATTGTAGCATGATGTTACGTGTTTTTAATGCTTTACTAGTGATTCATTGATTCCAGTATTTGTGTCAGACAGACGTAAAGTGGAGGAAAATGACGTCAATTTGATTTTATATTTTTCTTTTCTTTTTTTTTTTAAACTGATGTGTAATTGAGAACGACGTAACTCGAAATGATGTCAGCCAAGGTTTACCTGTACTGTGTCAACTCACTGAGTCTTCACATGCATGGATTTTAGATTTTCTCAAAGTAAAGTTGTCCCCTTTCTCTTCCCGTAGTGTTCTCAAGAAGATATCGCAGATAAGCTTGGAAAGAAGATCACTGAGATCGGAGCTGTTCATATCTCCAACCCCAAGACAGCCGAGTTCCAGGTGCAGAGGATAAAACCGCTTCAAACTGAGCAATTCTTTCATATAAATACCTTAGAAATCCTCCTCTAGTCTAAAATAAATCCCACAAAACAAGTCTAATTTTTACGATCAAACACCAACATGGTCTCATTTGTTTATTCAAGTTATTTACCTGAGTAAAATTTTCAGGATCATTTGAATAAAAAAATTGGAACATGTTAATATTTGATCATGAAAATGATCAAATTTATTTCAAACTGTAGAGGATATTTTTATTAGTGAGGAAGTGTTGTCTTGTTAAACAACCATAACGACACTGATGAGTTAGGATTGTCTCTATCTTCACATTCTGTTTTTCACCACCAGGTGGCGCGCACCACATTGCTACCGGGCCTTCTGAAAACCATCGCTGCCAACAGGAAGATGCCCCTTCCCCTCAAACTGTTTGAGATATCTGACGTGGTGCACAAGGATGAAGCTAAAGGTACGTGTGAACGCCCCCCGGCGTCCTGCAGTCACATCCTGTACACAGTGTGTGTTTTATTTAATTAATGTTCTTCATCCGCCCACCAGACGTCGGGGCGAGGAACATCCGCCGCTTCTGTGCCGTTTATTACAACAAGAGTCCGGGCTTCGAGGTGATCCACGGCCTGCTGGACCGAACCATGCAGCTGCTGGAGGTGAAGCCGGCTCACGGGGATGACGGCTACCGCATCCAGGCTGCAGATGGTAAGGAGCTCAAATATCCCAACTGCTAGATTAATATTAGAACAGGTATACAGAGGTCACAGAAGATGTGTTGTGATATTTTTAAGTGGTTTTATTTGGAGAAAATAGGGAAGTAGACAAATGGAAAACTTAATTTAAATTAGATTTTATATCAAACATACACCACTTTTAAAAAGTCAATAACAAGCCTCCAAAATCCCTGCGGTGAGCTGGCGTCCCATCCAGGGTGTACCCCGCCTCTCATCTGTAAGCTCCAGCACAACCTGTGACCCATACCCTCGAGTAAGCGATTGAAGAAGAGACGAATCTGTGAATGAATCTCAGTCTAAACTCAACTTCTGCTTCCCCTCCCCTTAATAAATCATGCTAACCACATAGCAAGACCAAATAGCATCGACTGTTAGATTACAAGTACTCAATCGTGTCATGTCGGCGCTCTTGGATCGTTTATTCTGGTCTGAGTGCAGATTGTCAGACAGATTGCATCAAATGCACAAGCATTCCTGGTTGGAACAGCAGATCGGGTCGTGACTCACGAGAGTTTCATCCGTCTGAAGGTTTGATTTATTTTTCTGAAGCGCCGGATGGACATTTCAGTTTCCTAGAGAGACTGATGCATCATGGGAGTTCTGGATCCCTCCATCTCTGAGTTTTTCTTCCTCGCAAACTCCAAGGTCACGTTGCAGGATCGCCACTCTTGGCTTGTTCATTCAGACAGTAAATCAATTGGCTCAAGTATCAGAATGAGAATAGTGAGGATGGGGATGGGGGGGGGTGGGGGCACTGGAGAGAAACGAGGGATGAGTTCAGATGAGGAGGGAGGGGGGCGACGGGATGGGACAGCGACGGCTGGAGGCGGGAGCAGGAAGAGCGACGAGAGCGTGAAAAGTCTGCAGTGTTGGAGAGAGGATGGGAGTCACGTCTCCCACTGCAGTGCTGAGTGTCCACACACACACACACACACACACACACACACACACACACACACACACACACACACACACACACACTAAGACGCGGGATGAAGCACTCTAATGCTCCACACTCTACCCCTTATTTCCACACATTAACCGGATCCACACACACATGTCAGCGTGACCTTAACCCCATTACAAGGTCGCGACCTCCGGCCTGAGAGCACACCTGACACACACACACACACACACCGTCGGGATGGGTCCATTAGCAGAGCCGACCTGCACTCAGCGTTGGTCCCAGAGCAGATGGAGAAAGAATTATCAGCTTCCTCCACTCAGACGTGTCGGAGGAGCGGGAGGAGGACAGAAACACTCAGACAGACGTGTGTGTTTCACTTAACAACTGTGTCCAACGCTAAACCTTCACCCGACCACCTCCTGTCAGGAAAGAGCAAACGCTGCTCTTTTCTGCGCCCGTAAGCATTTATTTTATTTAAACCTATGACAGATTTTCTTTATTTCCTTTCAGTAATCCTAATCGAATCTTTTTTGCCTTTGATTGTTTTGTTTTTCTCGTTTTGTGGAAAAATGTTATTTTGAGTTTGAGTTATTTTGTTTTGTGCATAATTTTAAGACTATTTCCTTTCTTCAGAAAATTGTGCACACATGAGCTGTGTGGGAATGACGCCTTTGGCTTTTGAAGAACTTTTATTAATACATTTTTTTTTGCATTTTTATTCTATTATATATCTTTTTAAGAGAAAAGTAAGGCTTGGTTCTGGAGAACACCTCGACGTACTGTCAGGGGCGTCAAACTCATTTTCACTGAGGGCCACATCAGCATAACGTCTGTCCTCAAAGGGGCCAGATGTAACTAATAAATGTAACTAAATGTAACTCAGTGTAATGTAACATAAATGTAACTACTCCTTAATGTTAAATAAATGAATTTATTACTTATTCAAATTGCAAACATTACAGTTACACATAAAAAAAATGTTTGTTTCTCTGTTCTAACATAAATCCTTTTAATTTGTCAGGTTATTAAACTCACAGAACTCCATCAATCAAGGATCAAACTATCCAAGAGAATAAAGAAAAATAACATCAAACACAAGTTAGAACATTAACTTTGTTCACAACGGTTTTATCACTGTTAAAATGGGCTGAATTACTGCATTGCAGTTTTTGGTCAAAGCACACTTTTGACCTATTTTTAGACACTGACCCTTTATGCTCTTGCGGGCCACATAAAATGATGTGGAGGGCCACATTTGGCCCCTGGGCCTTGAGTTTTACACATGTGATTTACAACATAACTCAAGACATTGTTCCATATTTTGAAATATTAAAAAGTGTTTGTCTTTATTTTCTTTCACATAATCAACACTTATCCTAATCTACAGGATCAATATAAATAAGTTGTTTCTGTCTTCTGTGAAATCCACACGTGTGTGTGTGTGTGTGTGTAGGGGGGGGGGATCCTGAATATTTCCTGCTTGTTTTATTGACTCTTTACCTCCGGATGAGCGACCGGATTGAGGCGTCGGATGCGGCGTCTCGGCTCTGCTCACGGCTCTGACGGCGGGGGGCGAGTGGGCAGAGAAGCGGCTCCAGTGAAGGGTTTTCATTGACAGATTGGTTATTTAAGACGTACCGGAGCTATTTATACGGTTGCCATGGAATCGAGCTCATGGTACAAGTGGCTGACGCGTGAACCGACGTCAGCACATTCCACCAATTTAATCCCGCCAGCAGACCCGAACAGCCGAGCAGGATAAACCGTCTGTGTGTGTGTGTGTGTGTGTGTGTGTGTGTGTGTGTGTGTGTGTGTGTGTGTGTGTGTGTGTGTGTGTTTTTTTTTTATTTTATTGAACACATTTATATAAACCGATGATGAGTCGAAAGCTCTGGAACTGATTAGCAAAGGAGCGTGGGAGAAGCGGTGCACTATGGGAGAACGCCACTGTGTGTGTGTGTGTGTGGGGCTGTTGTCATGGTAACCTTGTGTGGTGTTTAATCTGTGGCATGTCCGCCGTCGCCTATATGTGAGTGTTTTCTCAACTCGCTGCCTTTTGGACCGAAAGTGACACGAAAACATTCAAAAAATAGATCCTCTGATCAAAGTTTCTCCACTTTTTTTGGGAAACGTTTCTGCACAGGAAGCAGCGCCTCTTAGCTTGTCTGGGGTCAATTAATGAGGAACAGATAGCTGGTAACCAATGTGTGAGAACTTATAATCCTCCAGAGAAAACCGAGTCCCTAAAACCAGTGAACCCGACCGTCTGACGCCGTTAACGTCACTAAATATTTCTCTTCTCTTTCAGATTCCACCTTCTTCCCCGGTCGCTGCGCCGAGATCTTCGTCCGTGGAAAGAGCGTCGGGCATCTGGGCGTCCTCCACCCCGACGTCATCAACCGCTTCGAGCTCACCATGCCCTGCTCCGCGCTGGAGATGGACGTCGACCCCTTCCTGTGATGTCACCTTCCTCACCCTTAATCCTAGTCCTAATCCAGCCAAAAGGCATTGTTTATCCAGATTTTAAAAAAAAATATGATAGAACCTTGAGATACGAGTTATTTGAGATAAAAGTCGACGGTCTGTCCTTATTTTTTTAACATACGAGCGGAAATCCGAGATACGATCTGAGCTTCTGCTAATTAGCGGATGGATACAACATTACTTAAGACCGTATCTCGTTCTTTACCACGTGTTGGTGGATGGATACAACATTACTTAAGACCGTATCTCGTTCTTTACCACGTGTTGGTGGATGGATACAACATTACTTAAGACCGTATCTCGTTCTTTACCACGTGTTGGTGGATGGATACAACCTCAGTGAGACCGGATCTCGTTCTTTACCACGTGTTGGTGGATGGATACGACATCAGTGAGACCGTATCTCGTTCTCGTTGGTGGAGTAAAGACGTAGCTCGTGTGTTCTCATGACTTTTGCGTTTCATTGTTTACGTAACGTATATAAAATTAATTATACACGGGTTAAGTCTGCATCTCTATTGGTTGATAGAAAAATGTGTATTTTTCTGTAATTTAGGTGGTTTGGAGCTTTTTTACAAGACTGGAACGGATTAAAATGATTTATTTTAAATAGAAAATGTTTGACTTAGTTACGGAACGGATTCAACTCGTGTCTCGAGGTTCGACTGTAATTCATGAGGAAAATGCAGCTTTATGCATGTCGCTGATGCATGGGGGGGGGGGTAGAAATAAACGGGTCAAACTGTTAATGTTTTATACATCAGTAACGAGGCTGTTTTTTTTTTCTTTTACTGAAGTCAGATGAATTAAAAATTAACAGAACTCATTGTGTGTGTGTGTGTGTGTGTGTGTGTGTGTGTGTGGGCTTGTGCGCGCTTGTGCCTCGGGGGGGTTGGGGGTGCATGCTGATGAAACCCAGTGACTCATTACCTGTTGTTGGTTCTTCCAGTGGCCACACGGCTGAAGCCACCCTCACACACGACGTCCCCCTGCAGGAAGTCATCAGACACGACTTCCCTTCGCCGGTCCCGCCCCCGCCCCCCCACCCGGCGTCCACCAACACCGTGTTCGGTGACGTGAAAACAACGAAAGGCCTCAAAGGGCTCGATGACTTCCTGGCAGATAAAAGCTACCTGGAGGGGTTTTCGGCGTCCCGGGCGGACGTGTCGATGTTCGACGCCGTCGGGTCGCCCCCATCGCCGACCTTCTGCCACGCCCGGCGCTGGTACCACCACATCCGGTCGTTCCAGAGGGAAAGAACCCGCCTCCCGTCCGCTGAGCGTCAGTTCGTCCTCCCGGCGACTTCATCGAATTCTGACGACGACTAGGTCGAGGTCGCCTTCCAGGAGTACGTCCAGTCGGTGGACGTGGCGGCTTTCAATAAGATATGAATCACGCTAACGGGATTAAAAAAAACGCTTCCATCCGATGCGTTTCCGGTCTTGGAGACGGGGGCGATGTAACGCGATACCCCCAATCTCCACCGTGTAACGCAGTTACCGAAGCTCAGCTCCGCCATTAGGAAGCCGCTTCTCCTCTGATACCAAAAGATTCTTGTCTCCAATCGTAAAATAAAGACATTCTGACTTTTGATTGGATAGTTTGGATCTTTTTTATTGATGGGGATTCTTTTTAGACAAGGTTTCACGTCTGTCATTTCTAAGGGAAATGCTTGCAGCCTCTCCTGCAGATCACCAACCATCCCATAAACTCAGTCTGACAGGTCGTCCGGCATTCCTTCAAGTCGTTCTGTAACGTGGAGCGGTTAACTCTTTCATTCCAGCCCCGTTGGCGATGCGGATGCAGACACCAGGTCCAAACGGCCTGCTGCAACCTGCCGAGCGATAACGTTGGTTTGAATCGCATGTGTCAAACTCAAGGCCCGGGGGCCAAATGTGGCCCTTTACATCATTTTATGTGGACCGCGAGAGCATAAAAGGTCACTGTCTAAAAACAAATGGGTCAGAAGTGTGCTTATACTAAAACTACACTTCCCACAATGCAGTAGTTAAGCAACAAAAACATTTTGAACAAAGTTAATGTCCTAACTTCTGTTTGATGTTATGTTTCTTTATTGATAGTTTGATCCTTGATTGATGGAGTTCTGCGGGTTTAATAACCTGACAAAAGGATTTATGTTAAAACAGAGAAACAATTTTATGTGTAACTGTAATGTTTGTAACTTGAATAAGTATTAAATTCAGTTATTTAACAACATTATTTGTTAAAAAAAAAATGTAACTGCGCCTTAACATTAATGAGTAGTTACATTTATTTTTTCATTACATTGACTTACATTTATTAGTTACATCTGGCCCTTTGAGGACATGCTGATGTGGCCCCTCGGTGAAAATGAGTTTGATGCCCCTGATTTAAAGCGTTGAATCGAATGCGGGCGCTGCAGAAACAAACCGACGTTTCAGTTGAACTGGTTTCGTGAGGACTTTCCTGACGAGCACGAACACGTCTGGCATAACTTAACGTGTTTTCACAAGCTTGTGAATTTATTTTATTTTATTTTTGCGTATGAAGCTTCTGAAATACACAATACTTCTATGGGAACGCTTCACCATGTCTACACAATTCACATGACGATCAAAGGTAATAACGTGTAAAGTTTTAGGTTTTTTTTACAAGCTGATTGTGTAAGAACGTAGAAATGTCACTTTATCACACCTGAAATCTTTTTATTCTATGAAATTATTTTGGTCAAAGTAAACCCAGGAGAACGAAGAGTCTGTTGGCCACGATGGAGTTGACGAGTCCGACCGACGTATACGTGATAAACTTGTACGGCACTTCGATCTCCCGCCTCCTCCTGGCGCTGGAGTCTCCTTTTTCCACGCCGTACCACGAATGCAGCATCTTCAGGCTTAAGGTGGACACCACCTGTCGGGTCCCCACCACCGCCGCCACTCCCACTAGAAAGCGTGCGACGCCTCGCGCCAGAGCGTCAGCTGTCAACGCGGGGAGGGGTACCGGTAATACCCCCTGGGGCTCAAACGTTTGCCCCAGCTGCTGGTTGACCCAGTAGCCCACGGAGCAGCCGGCGCCGGCCCCCAGGATGGTGGTGGTGTCTCCTCGGGTGGTGCTGTAGTGGTCCAGCTCGGGGTAGGTGTAGCTGAGGAAGAGGGGCAGCGACAGCGCCACCAGGGGGGAGAAGATGCTGTGGAGCTGGAGGTGGTCAAAGGTCTCCCAAAACGGGTAGGTGAGGAAGAGGAGGAGGGCCGAGATCAGAACCCCCGAGATCACATCCTGGAAGCAGAACGAGGTTATTATTTATCAGAAAACATGAATTAAAAAAATCTAATTCCTTATATGATGAACCAACTAACCTACCTAGGGTTTAAACTAACTAGTTTCTGAACTAACTCATTAGATTTTGAACAAATTAGGTTCAAAACTAATATGGTTTTTCTACTGTTTTGAACTAACTTACTAGATTTGGAACTAAGTTTTGAATTAACATATTTATTACATTTATATTTTTTATTTATTAAATATTTGTCATTATTTATGTTATTATATTTTGTACTAACTCACTAGATTTGGAGCTAGTTTTTGAATTATTTAACAAATATTAAATTGATATTTATTATTTATTAAATTATATTTGTTATTATTTATGTTATTATGTTTCCAACTAACTAGGTTTAGAACTAACTAGGTTTTGAATTATTTAACAAACGTTTATTAAATTTATTTTTTATTTATTTATTAAATTATATTTGTAATTTATTAATTTATGTTTATCGTCTATGTTTACACTATATGTTTTCACTTTTACACCAATCCTGCTTTACGTGCTTTCAATTGCCCCTTTGGGGACTAATAAAGTTTTTTGAATTTGAATTGAATCGAATGATAAGATTGATTTTGCACATTAAAATTCAGAAATGGAAACCAAGTAGCAATGAAAGCTTGTGACAAATGTCTCATCAATAACTTAATATATAAAACAGAACCTCTGCACAGGTAAAATGTTTTATTGAATTAAAATCTCTCTGAAACAGAATATCCTGTTTATTTGATCCGTCAAAAGGAAGGTTTAGCTTGAGGTGTTTTAAATCCTGACATTTATTTGTGGTCGTGGGTGGAAATATCTTGAGGTGTGCTAGCTGCCCCCCCCCCCTCCATTGGTTCCAGTCGTTCTGCACAGCTCAGCTAATTGTCTGCAGGTTCGAACCTGCAGACAATTAGCTGAGCTTAGCGAGAGAGCGGGAACTTCTCACTGAACCAAGGAAGCAAATAAGGATTATTTTTCAAAATGTGGAGCTAGAATTTAAAACAGATATTTGGACTGCATTGAGGGAAAAAAAAATTGTTGATATATAATTTGAAAATCATGATAAAATGAGAACAAAGTCGACTTGAATAATTTCTTTTATTGTGAAGGAGACGACTTTTTATCCCTTCATCCTCATGATAAAATGATTTTTTATCATAAATTTGCAACTTTATCCTACAAATATTAAGACTTCTTCTTTTTCTACAACTTTATTCTCATAATATTTCAATTGGAGTTGAGAAATTGCCTCTTCATCTACATGCTCTGTACTTCTTTGCATATTTCAGAAAACAAAAACTTTTATTTTAGTGACAAGGTTGTTCTGGTCACAAAGGAACATCATGTCCGCTCTATTAGAAGACACAGCCAGACACTTCATGAATTATGAATACAAATTTTAACGCTGTAGTGTGTGTGTGTGTGTGTGTGTGTGTGTGTGTGTGTGTGTGTGTGTGTGTGTGTGTGTGTGTGTGTGTGTGTGTGGAGTGATAACCTCACCAAAATGGAGTGCATGCCGGTGTACAGTCGGCTCAGACCCACTAAAGACGACAACGTCACAGCGATCAGCAGACCCACCTCGAACTGGAACTGAGACACACACACACACACACACACACACACACACACACACACACACACACACACACACACACACATCAGACATTTGCACGCTGACGCGCCGCCTGTCATGCGTTCGCCGCCCCTTTATTCTCCTACTGTCCCTCCATCCTCCTTTACCTACAGAGGCAGGTTTTGCCCCCCCCCCCCCCTCTCCATTTCAATAACAGTGAGAAGAGAAGCCTCGTGTATTCATTGACCTCCTCCACCCTCCCCTCCTGTGCCCCCCCCACCTCTTTTCCTCTGTCTTTTCCTGTCTTTTGCAGCTGGAAGCCTTTTCACTGCCAGTTCATGAAGAGAGGGTTATTTCTGAATGGCCACAAAGGACGCCGGGATGGGAGGGGGGGTCACTCTGTGATTGACTGTCGTGACCTCTGACCTGTTGCGGGAACTGGGCGAGTCGCCCCCGGGGCCTTCTGGCTATTCAGGATCCCCCCATCTATAGCCATGCATTCTCCTTTTATTTCAGGGGAATCCTGGAGGAATTTGGGGCCTCGATGGAGCGATCTACTGTAAACGGGGCGACTCGAGGCTTTTTGGGGTGATTCCTCCGACCTTGAGACGGAGAACGGCGGGAAACAGAAAGGGAAGCGTCCGGAATGATAGACCGTAAATTATTGTGACGGCTGCTATAAAGAGCTGAAGGAAGGGTTGAACATTCACTCGCCTCTTGGTTTAGAACTGTTTGATGAAGACACGAGTGTTTTATTGACTTAGCAGCGCTGGGGGGAGGGGGATGAAGCTGGGGGGTGGGGGTCGGGGCGGACTGACAGTCATTGACTCAACCGAGTCCATCAGGACACCAAACAGCGGCTTGACGGGTGTGGCTGATGGTGACTGATGGTGATTGCTGGCCCCGCCCCTCCTGGCCCATTGTGCAACAACTGAGTTGGGGGGGGGGTGATGGACAGCGGGGGCCCCTCCCGTCGTCACCCTCAGTGGAATTCACCCACCGGCTCCCGGTACCTCAGTGTGATCCAATCATTTCATGTATTTTTGATGAGTAATGATATAATTATTGATTATTTCAGTGGTAAAATCTGTGCATTCGTTATGATTGTCATCTTTAAATAATCATAATTTTTATGCCAATATTGGCCTACTTTTAAAAGTGTAAGAAATTGATCGGCACTTTAAAAAAATGGCAGTATCTGCAAAGTGGCACATTAATGGATATTGTATGTAATGATTATTGATTGACTGATTAAGATTAGAATTAAGAAACAATAGAAAATCCCATTTTGAAAGAGCACAAAAAAAAATTACTTGGTCTTGAGGCTTCAGTCAGAATGAATAGAATACCCCCCAACAATGAAGAAAAACTTGAATGAAGTTATCAATTTCAATATTTGTTAATTGCACATCTGAGACATTCAGTGTTTAAAATTAAATTAAATAAATCAAAGATGTGTGGAAAAATGGAAACCTTACGAAAAAATACAAATCCCTAAAAGAAATAAAAAATAAATAATAAATGAAAATAAATAAATAAATATGTATGGATGTATGTATGGATGTATGTATGGATGTATGTATGGATGGATGGAGCTGTGTTGTGGTGTCGGCGCTGCTCACTTGTATCCTGGAGGGGGCGCTCAGCAGCAGTGTGAAGGAGATGGCGGTGGCTGCCATGGCGTGGGTGGAGGGCAGCCCGTATTCGGCGTCAACACGCATCTCCAGCTTGACCACGGGGGGCGAGAGGGGGCGGGGCAACTTCAGCACGTCCTTCATCACCTGGCCGATGTACATCACCACCTGAGGGGGGAGAGAGAGGAAAGAATGTCTGAGGAATCAACCCGGTCACTGCTAGAACCCCAACATCTTCACTTCCTCCACCTGCAGCTCCACTTCCTGTCTTCTGTTCAGCACCACTGTCTCTAATCATCACCATTGTCTCTAATCCATCACCACTGTCTCTAATCCATCACCACTGTCTCTAATCCGTCACCACTGTCTCTAATCATCACCAGTCTCTAATCCATCACCACTGTCTCTAATCCGTCACCTCTGTCTCTAATCCGTCCATCACCACTGTCTCTGATCCACCACAACTGTCTCTAATCCATCACCACTGTCTCTAATCCATCACCACTGTCTCTAAACCATCACCTCTGTCTCTAATCCGTCCATCACCACTGTCTCTGATCCATCACAACTGTCTCTAATCCATCACCACTGTCTCTGATCCATCACCACTGTCTCTAAACCATCACCTCTGTCTCTAATCCGTCCATCACCACTGTCTCTAATCCACCACAACTGTCTCTAATCCATCACCACTGTCTCTAATCCATCACCACTGTCTCTAAAACATCACCTCTGTCTCTAATCCGTCCATCACCACTGTCTCTGATCCATCACAACTGTCTCTATTTCTTCCATCACCACTGTCTCTAATCATCACCACTGTCTCTAATCCATCACCACTGTCTCTAATCGTCACCACTGTCTCTAATCCATCACCACTGCCTCTAATCATCACCACTGTCTCTAATCATCACCACTGTCTCTAATCCATCACCACTGTCTCTAATCATCACCACTGTCTCTAATCCATCACCACTGTCTCTAATCCGTCCATCATCCCTGTCTCTGATTCATCACCACTGTCTCTAATCATCACCACTGTCTCTAATTCGTCCATCACCACGGTCTCTAATCATCACCACTGTCTCTAATCCATCACCACTGTCTCTAATCCATCACCACTGTCTCTGATCCATCACCACTGTCTCTAAACCATCACCTCTGTCTCTAATCCGTCCATCACCACTGTCTCTGATCCATCACAACTGTCTCTAATTCGTCCATCACCACTGTCTCTAATCATCACCACTGTCTCTAATCCATCACCACTGTCTCTAATCATCACCACTGTCTCTAATCCATCACCAATGTCTCTAATCATCACCACTGTCTCTAATCCATCACCACTGTCTCTAATCCATCACCACTGTCTCTAATCGTCACCACTGTCTCTAATCCATCACCACTGTCTCTAATCATCACCACTGTCTCGAATCCATCACCACTGTCTCTAATCCATCACCACCGTCTCTAATCTGTCCATTATGGCTGTCCTCACCACTGTCTCTAATCCTCACCACTGTCTCTCATCCTCACCACTGTCTCTAATCCCTCCATCATGGCTGTCACCACTGTCTCTAATCCATCACCACTATCTCTAATCCATCCATCATGGCTGTCCTCACCACTGTCTCTAACCTGTCCTCACCACTGTCTCTAATCCATAACCACTGTCTCTAACCTGTCCTCACCACTGTCTCTAATCCATCACCACTGCCTCTAATCCATCATCGCTGTCCTCACCACTAATCCGTCCATCTCTAATCCGTCCATCATGGCTGTCCTCACCAATGCCTCTAATCTGCCCTCACCACTGTCTCTAATCCATCATGGCAGTCCTCACCCTTGTCTCTAATCCTCACCACCGTCTCTAATCTAATTTGATCATTTCTGATGTGAACTCTTTTCTTCTATTGCTGATGTAACTCAAACGAGCCTCTGACTTTACTGCAGTCGGACACCAGCGTGACTGAAACAGCCTGCCAGCCCCCGGAGAACTAATCAGAGATGTAGGAAGAGGATAATAAAGTAGAGGAAGTCAACTCCGGATTAGAGTTTGCTTTAGACGTGACCACACCCTCATTAATGAGTCAACACTGTTCCTACTCACAAACAATAGAAAACAGCAGAAACCCCCCCGCCCCAGACGGTGTCCAGACGGTGTCGTCGTCCCGTAACAACATCTACTTTCAGATACCGAGAAATGAAGCTGGTCTGATTTGCTGACACAGCATCTTCTCCTGGTGGGGTCAAACTGAGGGCTCTTGACGCTCACTACAAGGTGTGTGTGTGTGTGTGTGTGTGTGTGTAGAGGTATTATGTGTGTGTCCTGGCAAAAAAGTGATACCGATTCCCTTTCATGAGCTCCCCAGCGGCCGTGGGGTGGGGGGGGGTGGCCTGCTCCAGCTCCAGGTTTATTTAAAGCTCTGCCTTGTATATTTAATGACCGGCTGTCTAAGCGAGGGGCAGGGAGGCAGAGCGGAGACACCGAGCAGGACGCTAATGTGTGTGTTTAAGGCTGAGAAATGAGAGGGTGTTATTACCAGCTCTAGTGGCACTGTAATCTGGAAGTTCTTGTTACCATGGCAATGGAGATATAAAAATATGTTGGTGTTATCTGTGAGGAGGACACGCAGCGAGGCGATCAAAGTCACCACGGATCTGTGGACAAGCGATCATTAGCTAATAACAGGAATTGATCAGGTGTTCCAAGGAGGGGGTGTTTTTGCTCGGTTCTGTTGGGTTGGTGGAGGAGTTGAAGCTGAAATCAAATCAGCTCAGATCCAGATCAGAATCAGGACTTTCAATTTCTCGAATACAGAAATACAAGATATTTCTTAAAGTTATCCATAACCAATGCAAAAATTCCAGTAACTGATGTGAATTAAGAGAAAACCAGAGCAGAGCAGCAAATCCATCTGGAGCGTTGGTTCCGCTCAATGGTTTCTGCCTGTTAAAAGGCGCTTTTTTGCAATGTTCTTCTCAGAAAGCCTTCTGATTTGTCTCTTCAGGTAAACTTTGGCTTACGTTGCTTCGAGTTACGTCGTTCTCGATTATACATTTGTTAAAAAAAACACAGAAAAATAAAAATCAAGTTTACGTCATTTTACTTGACTTTACATTTGTCGCTAAAAAAATAAAGTTTAATTGTCAGCTTAAATAGATTCATATTAACCAAATATTATTGAAAATGGATTCATAAATAAAGTCCATTACAGAACTGGGAATGATTATTTTCAGTTTATACAGTTTAATTCAACTTAATGTCATTTTTAGACTTTTTCTTCGCGTCTCCTGGAACCAAATAACGACGTAAATTTAATTAAAATGACCAAAATGAGCACAAATAAGGGAATGAATGATAAAAATAAAGTATAATAAAGTCTTCCTACTAAATCTGAATCTAATCAATCCCACTGGTATTTCTGTGTGTTCTCACAACAAGCGTTTTCTTGTGTGCGTTTTACCCTCCATGCTCTTTCCCGACACAATGAATCTGCCCACCAGCTCATGTGTGCACGTGATGTGATACCCCCCACTCCACCCCGTGTCCCCCACCCCATTAACACAACATATTCAGTAAAGCCACAGCCTGACTTATGCCTTTGTAGCGGTCAGATGACAGGAGTGGCCCAGAGCCTGTCTGCTCATATTAGTGGAAGAGTTAAAGACAGGCCAAGAAATGCAAACAGGCATGTAGCTGAGCCAGATTGTATGTTTCCTCCTGAATACGTCTATTGATCCAAGGCAGAGCAGCTCCGGACTTTGATCTGTCAACATGTGGATCACAATGAGGATGTATGTGTGTGTGTGTGTGTGTGTGTGTGTGTGTGTGTGTGTGTGTGTGTGTGCGTGTGTGTGCAGATTCAGAAAACAGCAGTTATTGCACCGCTCATTGTTTGCATGATTAAACTCAGAAAATGTTTGTTTTGCGCTATATCGACATTTTAAATCGCTCATATGATTGCAAGAGCATTTCTTAGAGATGAGATGCGAGACAGTCTTGCATGAAGGCGCTGGAAAAGAAAAGTCACACTGATTGAATTACTGGTGATAACATTATATTTTCAGCTGCTTATAAGATTCGAGTCGAACTAGCGTCATACTCAGATAAAAACCCTTTATATTTGAACCATAAGAAGTCGATTGGTACAGTTAGTAATGGGGGAGTAATGCATGAAAAGTTTGTCCAGTGCAGTCAACACGATGACTTAAACCTACATTCTTTCTAATAGCCAGCATGACGCTGCTCTGGTTGCAGAAAGATGTCTAACTTTGTAAACTTATGAGTAAATGACCAGACCTCTGACTCTACTTATTTCCTCAGTTAACACTTCATTAACACGTTTATGGTCTAGGTGAATTCACTGAGTAAAAGACAGGAGGCAGAGCTGGAGGTAGCAGAGATGAAGATGCTGAGGTTCTCTCTGGGAGTGACCAGGAAGGATAGGATCAGGAATGAGTACATCAGAGGGACAGCACATGTTAGAGGTTTTGGAGATAAAGTCAGAGAGGCCAGACTGAGATGGTTTGGACATGTCCAGAGGAGAGATAGTGAATATATTGGTAGAAGGATGCTGAGTTTTGAACTGCCAGGCAGGAGGCCTAGAGGAAGACCAAAGAGGAGGTTTATGGATGTAGTGAAAGAGGACATGAAGGTAGTTGGTGTGAGAGAAGAGGATGCAGAAGACAGGGTTAGATGGAGGCAACTGATGTGGTGAACCCTGAAGGGAAAAGCCCAAAGGAGAAGAAGAAGATGGTCTATGTGGATAGCTTCAAGTCTTCTTTTCATAATTTAGGGAGTTTAGAGATTTTTGTTACAAGACTGGAATGGATTAAAATGGTTTTAATTATTTTAAATGGGGAAAATTCGTTTGAGATACAAGTAAATTGACTTACGAGCTCCATCATGGATTAAATTCAACTTGTATCTCGAGGTACTACTGTGTTTCTGCTCAGGAAAATTACACATTGTTATGCAGATTGTTATCTTTATCCTACAGTTCTAACTCTAAGCCTGTGAAAACTGTCAGACCAATGTTCTTAGACCGGGTCAGTGACAGTGGCCCATTTCAGATTCTGTCCCAGGGCCCTTTTGCTGCATGGGATTCCCTTTAACTGTCTCTCTTCTCTCCTTTTCCAATCCATGGTTAGCCGTCCTAAAGGAACAGTGTCCAAAACAATAGTCTGCCAGGTTCATAATCAGGTCATCACAACTTATACTTAATTTCAACTAATAGCTGATTGTTCGTTAATACTTTTGTACATTATTATTATAGTTCATAAACTACTTGTTTTGCCTTGAATTTGATTGGTGATGTTGCAGATAAAGTCGTGTCTATACGTTTTTTCTTTGGAGACATTCCTCTGCTAACCAGATTTATTGTGCACACCTTCTTTGCTCCCGTGTTAAAGTATAACTTCTGATGTTTTTATGCTCCAAACAACAGCGTAGGTGTATTTGCATGACGCTGAACGACAATAATACCACACAACACTGCAACATAAGTCATGGCTGTGTAGTGTTAATGACAGTTATTTCTTCAGTCAACAACAGTCCCATTGTAAGCAAGGCAGCAGCGATCAGTGAAGGACATGGGTATGGAAGTCTTCTTTTCTAGATGTGTCTTTTAGTCATTTTGTGCCAGTTTTGTACATGAGGCAATAAAATCCTTTTTGTCAACCTTAGAACTCTTGGAGCACAATCGCAGGGTGGTGTTAGAAATTTAAAGGGTGGGGTGACGTCCCCTCTGGGCCCACTGACCAAATGGACGGAGTAGTGAAAGCTCAAGAGTGTTGATGAGGCCAATAAAGACACTCCGCTGGAGGAGTAAAGCTGCTATAATGTCTAACTAGCGAGAGGGCAATGAATGTGTTTAGTGGGCGAGGTGGGGAGTGTGAGCCTGTGTGTGTGTGTTGGTGTTTATGTGTGTTTGAGAGAAGTTCACACAGGGGCCTGGATGGTGCAGCCAGGATGCCAGAAGAATGGTAGCCCTTTCCCCTGGGGGCCAAACACGGGGTTCAGGCGCAGGGCACCCACCAAGCGCTGGAGGCAGGGACACAAAGGGCACAAAAACACACTCCCCGCTCCACATGGAGCAGGACTGGGGGGCCACGACTGTCCGTGGACGTGTCAAACACCCCTCCGACTGGGATCACGTGTTACGTCTTTCGGGGTCTGTCGTCGCAATGTGCTGAACTTTATCAGAACAAACATCTAAAGGGGAAAATTCTGGCTCTTTCCACTAATGTGTCCTCATGTGTGGCCTCTCCAATGTCAGGGGCCCTGGTCAGGCTGGCCCCAGTGACCCCCCCCCCCACCCCCTTCAGGCCTGGGGATATATGAACATGCTGGTGTCAGAGACAGGTCAAAGGATGAAAGGAGGTTGAAAGGTGAAGAAAGGGGGACAGTGAGCAGAGAGAAGAGGGCTGGTATTGTGGAAGAGCCCGACTTCAGATTTAAGACTCGTGCTGACGTCGGCTGAGGTGGTCCCACACGCAAACACTCACAATCCCTCTGTGTTCAACTTACAGTCCACATGTTGACCAGGCGTCGGCACAGAAACGGGTCCAGGTTCCAGTGGATGCAGGGCAGGCAGGTGATGTAGAAGACTTCATGTCCCATGGCCGCCGACAGCAGGAAGAGGAAGTAGAAGATCTTGTTCCTCACCTCGTACTGAGGCCCGCTGCAGTCCTGCACACATAATGGACACACACACAATGAACATACATTGTGATTGACACAATAACCACTGGAAGCACACCATATCAGATAAACAATCTGCATATCACACCTAGTGTTAGCGCTGCACCTGTCTGTTACTGCAGAATGTTGGTTTTACTGTTTGCCATCTGGAACAGGAGTCAGGTCGTAATTAATTGGATCTTTTTATTGACTTTTTTTATGGCAGGATATGAAGAAATACCGATTCAAGGCTACACTTCAAAGAAGTTAACAGTGTCACTTAAAGTTGGTTCGAGAAGCAGGAACTTCTAGAAACTTTTCGAAAAGAGAAATTTTCCGATGTGACTCAAAAGTTTGACTCGGAAGAGAATCTGAGGACGGGTGGTGGTGGTGGTGATGCGTCATCTTGAAGCTTTTCTCAGAATAGAGGAGGAGGAGATACAGCAGGAGGGGGGGCTACCATGGCAATTTGGTTACCATGGTTTCACATCATGCATCTTTCCAAGGCTTGTATGTGTTTATTGTTGTTCTGTTTTGCGAACATCTCATTTTTCAAGCATGTTTGACGTTTACGACAATGTAGTGTTGAAGTTAACATCTCTGTGATAATCTTAAATAAGCTATAAGTGTGGACTTGCTGTGGTGGTGGTGGTGGGGGTTTGATGACCCACTCCCACTCGGATGGGACGTCCAGTGTGGATGTGCGAACACACACACACACACACACACACACACAGGCTAGAAGTGGGTGGACAGGTTCTGAGAAACATCTGTGGTATCTAGTTTGCATCAGGTGCAAAGTTTCCACAACCCCCCACGTCTGGATTTTAACAAGGCAAAGTAAAGATAGCCTTGATGACGTCACCATGCTCATTTTCTTGACTGTGGACACCTCACACCATCTGGCTATCATCAGAATAAATGAGGTGAGAAATAAATGGAACGGTGTTCATTCAACCTGGGGAGGACTTTTCAAATCAAAACACATTTTTTGTCTTTAAACTAGAGAGAAGAATGTAAACACCCCCCCCCCCCACCACACCACTACCCGCCTTTGTGAAGCCCAGGATGAGGCTGACAGACACCCAGACAAACGGGAAAAGCCTGTCGCCGCGCACCTCCCGCTCCACGCGTACCGACTCGTTCTCCGCGGTAAACAACTTACACCGGCAGCACTTCCGTTCTCCTTGTGTTGGAAGTTCGAATTCATATCTTGGTGGTCCCAGGTCTCCCTCGTCCGCCCACGTGGTTTGCCTTCACGACCCGTGGCTCCGGTGGGAGCGCGCGTCCTCCCGGGGCCGCCGTGATGCGCGCCTTCGATCAGGAACAGTCCGCATCCCCTCTGGAATCGGGCCACCAGCTCCGAGTCTTGGAGGTACGACAGCAGCTCCAGGGTGTCACCTTGAAGAGACGCGAACGCAGCAGCGAACTGATGAGGGTTTCCTGAGCTTGAGCCGGTCCGTGGAGACGCTTCCCCAGGTAGCGCGCTGGCGACGCGCAGGTGCGGCGGCTCCACAAGGTGTGCGCAACAGGGCGTGGCCACCAGGGGCTGGAGCGGCTCTAATGTTATTGTACAACCTCTATTCTGGGTCATATGTTTTATAAATTAGCTATTTGAAGACTGGAATGGAGATGTATTACTTCTCAGACTCTATACTCTATACCAGGGGTGTCAAACTCATTTTCATCAAGGGCCACATGAGAATAATGTCTGTCCTTAAAGGGCCAGATGTAAAAAATGTGACTCCTCGATGTTAAATAATGCTTAATTTATTATTTTTTCAAGTTACAAACATTATAGTTGCACAGAAAAAAAACATGTTTGTTTGTGTCTCTGTTCTAACATAAATCCTTTTAATTTGTCAGGTTATTAAACCCACAGAACTCCATCAATCAAGGATCAAACTATCAATGAATAAAGAAAAATAACATCAAACACAAGTTAGAACATTAACTTTGTACTGCATTACTGCATTTTGGGAAATGTAGTTTTTGGTCAAAGTACACTTTTTTTTATATTTATTTGTTTTAAGACATTCTGACCTTTTATTCTGAAGTGGGCCGCATAAAATGATGTGGAGGGCCACATTTGGCCCCCGGGCCTTGAGTTTGACACATGCTCTCTATATGAAAAGCGTCTGACGTGGGATTCAAACAGAATTTAAGACGCACAGATCATTTAAAGCAGTAAATTCTCATGATTTGGAACATTTTTTTTTACAATAAATGAAATGTGTGTTTCTATTTGTGAGCAGCAGTCATGACCAAAGACACACCTGATGTGCAAAAACACAACTTCAGACTTTCTCTCTTTGTTTATGTTAAATATAGGTTTCCTGCATATTCCTATTTTTAACTTATTTTTAAAAAAAATATGGCTGCACATTTTATGCAGAATTAGATAAACAATAAGAAAACAAAGGCAGTGCTCTTAAAAGATGATTCATCTTCATCAACGTCATCATGGTGATGCAACATTAAAAAAAAAAATTGGAACAGCTCCATTTTATTGAACAATCTACCTAAACATGTGTACTTATGCTGAAAAAGTTCCTCCTGCTTCTGTGTGGTTTGCTGGTTAAACATAATTTCAATATAGAAGTTGGGATAAAACTGCACACTTGTGTTAACTTGAGCCTGAAACTTGGTTTTAACTTTTATTGCTGTCCAACTATTGTGCTTCTTCCATCCATCCATCCATCCATCCATCCATCCATCCATCCATCCATCCATCCATCCTCAGCTTGTAAACCATGAAGCCTTCAGCTTCAGACTCATACGATCACTTTAGAACACTTCGACAGGAGGTTATGGGTTCAAACTCAGACTGGTTGCCTCTGTGGTTCCTGCAGGTTGAACATCCTGCTCGTTCTCCATAATTATCTATAATTAATTTATTTCTATTTTTATACACTGTTATATGCAAAATGAATGAAACCTACGACACAACAGTGTTGCTCTTGGATTGCAGGGACATTTTTGGGGGACCACAAATCACAAAACCAGCAACCAAGCTATAAAAACATGTTTTATTTATCTAAACATTTATATTTTTGCCAGCCCCCCCAACACTCCAAAAGGTTTATGGAACATATGTGGAGCTTCTGCTCCTCCTCAGATGTTCCTAATGCGGACTGAGTAACACAATCATCTGCCTGTGATGCTGGGCAGCAGGCCTGCGCCTGACTGGAAGCTGAATGACCTCAGATGCTTCGTTACAGGAAGCCCAGTGGACCAAATTGGCGCTTCCTGTGTTCTGACACGATCTGCGTCAGAGACTTGTCCCTGCGCGTCCACACACCCACAACAACAACGAAAACAACAACAACAACACACAAAGACGCGCACACACTCTCTCTCTCTCTCTGTCGCTTTAACGCATCTTTCCTCTTCCTCTCTCCCTCTTTCATTCGCGGGATGCTCGGACTCTCCGGATGAACGAGACGCGTCCTCCTCCTCCATCATTACATCATCATCCCACGCTTTTTATTTATTTATTTTATTTTATTTTCTATAACCATCATTCGATTTTTTTTTCCCGAGCAGTGCGCGCTCCGCTGGGCTCCGTTTTGCTCCGGATTATTATTATTATTATTATTATTAAAACTCCATCACTGACGTCTGCCGGGGGTGGGGTGGGGGTTGAGGGGGGGGGATGATGGCGCTTCGATGAACGGAAAAGAGAGGAGGGGGAGAGGAGGGAGAGACGTGCACCGTCATCAGCATCTGTCCGCCAGCTCCCTTTGTGCTCACAGGAGAATGTAAATGGCGAAAGATGACATGGCAGAGGTAGATTTGGCACCGAACGGAGCGGAACCCCCCGGCCAGGCCTCCTCGGCGTTCCCTTACGAGGAATACGAATGCAAAATCTGCTATAATTATTTCGACCTTGACCGACGGGCTCCGAAAATCCTCGAGTGCCTCCACACGTTCTGCGAGGAGTGCCTGAACACGCTCCATCTCCGGGAGGAGCGGCCATGGCGCATCAGCTGCCCCGTCTGTCGCCACCGGACTCCGGTGCCGGATTACCGGATCCAAAATCTCCCCAACAACACCAAGGTGACGGAGGATTTCCCGCTTTACATCGACTCGGACCCGCTTCCCCAGGACGCGCTCCCGCCGTACCCTCCGCCGCTGCACCCGGCCCTGGTCGCGCTCCGCCGGGAGGAAGCGTCCGGCGCGTCCAGCGTCAGCCAAGCCACCCCGTCCACCACCGTCTCCACGGCCACCACGCTCTCCCAGGACTCGGTGCGTTACGACAGCTGTCAGAGCTGCAAACGGGTGGCGCTGACCACCGGGTGCGTGTGCGTGATCTTCTCCTTCCTCTCCATGCTGGTGCTGCTGTTCATGGGCCTGATCTTCGTGCACAGCCATAGCATCGCCCCCTCCCCGGCCGGACCCATTTGCTTATCGGTAGCCAGCATCCTGGCCATGTTCTCCGTGGTGGTCACGTGGCTCATCTGCTGGCTCAAATACAGACCGGATCATGAGACGGGCCGCGCATCCGCCACCAGTAACTCCCGGAGAAACGCCTGACCGCTGTGTGTGTGTGTGTGTGTGTGTGTGTGCGTGTGTGTGTGAGGGTCTGTACATAATAATACGCTCCCTTTACTTTTCCCAGGAATCTATATGGACTTTTTTTTATCAGCAAACACCCAAAGGCCTTCATGTTGTTTGGAGCAATAGGCCGACATGATCCCTTCGGTGGTGCGCTTGGATTTCCTGCAGGGCGCAGACGTTTGCGCGTCTGGAGGGGTGAACCTGGTGGGGTGGGGGGGTCCAAGATGTTGTGGGTTTGATGACTGAATGTGACGTGTTAATTTATTATTTCACCCCCCCACCACCACCACCTATACACCACCACCTCACCATGATGACTAATATGCATATCCCACTATGTCCACTCACTGTATGATAAACTGGCCATGATGATTCCACCCTATAGCTCAGCAAAGCACTGTTGTATTGTACAGATCTCTGATGCTCACCTCTGAGGTGATTATTCTTTATTATTATTATTATTTTTGCTCGATATGTTGAAGTGAGAATCCTCGAAAATGTCATTTCCTTACAAATAAGCCAAATTTTAAACTGTAAATAGTAAATATGGGCGTTTTATTGGGTTCCAACAGAAAAAAAGTCCTCATCTTTGTTCTTGAACTTCTCCCACAGGGTGTCACTGTTTCCACACTGAAATCTGCACCCATCCAGGACAGCTTGTGATTTTTTTATGACTACTTTTGATGCATGTTGGGCTCTTGAGAAGGTCCAGATGATCTCTTTTTGACTTTCATTTAAGAAGGAACCTTACGCATCCTGAAACTGTGTGCCTCACCTCGTCGCTGAATGATGGCTTCAGCGATGGAAAACCATTCACCTGCCTCTTTTTCCATGCAGCCAGCAGGGATTTCCTCTCCCTGTCAAATCAGTCACACGTTATAGGAGCTGAAAACTGGGTTTCCAGCATGGAGCGTTCCCTCAACTCGGCTTTTTTACGCTGATGAAAAATGTGGGAATAAGTTAGGATGAATTCGAGAGCCATGTAGGCCTCAGCTGCTCCCATGTTGGAGTTCCATCCTCTTCCTCCTTTGAGGATCCATGTGAGAATCTGAAATGTGATTTTCTTGACCGTGGAATCGACCTGTTAGAGGACAATCGTGGTTCCTCTGGGGCTTAAATCACCCACTTTTGCAAACTCGAGAGAGCTGCACCGTTAAAGTATGGGGATGGGCGAGTTTGTATTATTTCAGTGCCTGCATTAACATAATGCAATTATTAGATGTTCCTGAAGTAGAGCTTGACAATGAGGTTTTTGTGTTGTCCCACCCCCCAATAGAAACACTGCATTAGTGTGATGAGTGTTTGGCAACAGTGTCATCGAGGCTAACTTCTTAGCTTTCGCTAATGGATATCACTGTGAGCCGTTTTGTACATATAATTGTTATTTGTTATTCTTGACTATGACAGGAAGTGATACCTAAATGGTGGAGAGGCGTGTGCGATGCACTCCTGTGTTGTGATCGGCCTCCTTGACCTTCCCAGCAGCATTTATTTGTTGAATTTGGAGCTGATTCGAACACCAATGTGGTTTATTCTAAGCACTTATTGCCCTTGCACAATCATGGTGCCCCTACTTCACAGTCCAACATGATTCTTAAACCTCCCCTTCCTTCCTTCTCATACCAATGTTTGCCTCAATCATCCTGCGCTACCTTTCCCCAACTGTCCAGCGATGCACTTTCACCCTCTTATTTGTCACAAGTAATGGGGTCTACCTATGGAAATGTAAGCTTATTGTATTTATTTCAAGAGGACCTATACAAAATGATGGTTTTTAATGGGAATCTGTGATTGTTGTTCAAGTACCAAATGTATTTGCACAGAGAAATGTTCCTGATGTGCTGTTTTACATGCATAAACACATTTCAGTAATAAAGGAAACCTGGTTACCCACCGGATTCTTTCTTTGTCAAGTCCACAGGAAGGAAAAATGACATCTGGGGTGAAACAAAAGTCATTCCTTCTTTCAACTGCTCTTAAATGATCCATAAAATGTCAACCTGTAACTGAACATCCAATCAGAGGCTGCAGGGAACGTTTGAATGGCTCACAAAAGCCTAAATCAACATTTTTTTTCTCAGTCAGTCCCTCCAAGGTGAGGCTGAAGCTTCCTGCTGTGCATCGAACACGCCCCCTACTGTAGGATAAAGGCTCCTACATTCTACTAAAACATTCAACCCCAATCTTCTGTCAACTTTCAGCTTCTAAAGGCCCGTAAATCCGCTGGTGTCTTCAGTGTGGACTCGATCCTGACGCGCGTCACAGAATGTTTGTTTTACTGCTGGTTAAAATGCTATTTAATTAAAAAGGCAAATAAACGGAACTGATTAAAACTACTTTTGACCAGTCAACATGTTTAGATTATTACTAAAACATTAAAGAGTAAATTCCATAATATATTGATCCATAATCTCCCCTTGAATTTAATTTTCAATCCTATAAGTCAACCCTTTAATATTTTACGCACCTTTATCCTTCACTAGCTGTATATTCCAATCAGCCACACTTGCGCAGATAATCGATAAACAGATTGAGGGGAATTATCAGGGGGAAGACCCGGTAAATGTTTGGGAAATGCCCATTCAAATTGGACCATTTTACAATGATAACCATAAATCCCCTTGAGACTCTGGTGGAGGAACTACTGCGCCACAAAAACCCCCAAAAACCCTCCCGGTGAGCATTCGGTCTCCTTGCTTTAATTTTAAGTCCTTTTTTTATCTCATCATTATAAATGTTTTATCGTTTTAAGAATATTTCTGCATGCTGTTTTTTTTTTTTTATTTAAATAAAGGCAGTAAAACAAGATCATGAAAACTCAACGAAACTTCAGACAGTAAAAAAAAGTTTGAAAAGTTTTAAAATATCAGTCTATTACGACGGCAACGACTTTTCCACTTTAATACTCAGTTAGATTTAATCCTATTCATCTGTCCCATCGACAAGAAAATAGAACTTTTTATTCCACAATTTAATTTACAGATCTATGATGGTCTATACTCTTTTATCCTAAACTGTCCAGCAGTTAAAGTTGTTGAAAGTAATAATACAGAAGTTTTGGAATCTATTGGTACATTTGAATATATTACTGAATTGGCTGCATATTAATAAATGATTCTTAAATATGTAAAGGAGACTATTTAGGTTTAAAAAAAGGCTGCTGCTGATTGAATTTAGGATAAACATACATTGTCAACAAATAAATACAACTTATGGTCCAATACCTTTATTTTATTGATATGACAGATTAAAAAAAATTTAAAATGTTCAACACAACTATAAATATGTTGGATATCATTAAATAGAACCATAAAATAAACAGTACAATAGATCAGCTTGTGTTTGGTTTCTCTGAAGTCACAGACGAGTATAAATTAACCTATTTCATTAACAATGCCCTGTTTTAGAGCCTTTTGTCATACAACTATTACTGTGGTGCGACGGAAACTAATTGATTTGACGAATATGTATTTGTGAATGTCCCCCTCCAGAGCATGTGATGCAACGAGGCCTAATTTATTTCTCATCAAGCCAGATTTCTGACTTTGGATTTCATCCTCCGGTAATGGATTGGATACGGAGATTCAGTGTCGCTTTTAAAGAAAGGGTCGAGGTATGCATCATGGCTTTCTCTGTTTCCCATTTGCTCCCTCTGTTTTTTCCCCTCGGCTGTAATATCCAATTTCAATAAGATCACTGACACTCCCAAATCGTCACGTCGCAGCGTAAAAACTGATGGTTTTTAGAGGGAAAGGTCAGTCAGAAACGCAAGAAAGGCGAGCATCCAGGCTTCGGCCTCACATTAATTCTGTGACTCAAACTGTTGAAAACATTTACAAGGTCCACGTGCTAACAATGCTCCATTCATTTCTTCTGCCTACAGCAGAGGAATTCTGCTCTGTCCCAGAATAGAACTCGTTAGATGATAATTTGGACCGCGACTCAATTAATTATCTGATCGCCGAGCACTACGGAAGCCCAAAGAAGCAGTTCCTCTCAGTTGACGCCGCCTTTGGTTTTATTACATGCGTAAAAACGCACAAAAAAGGCGCACCGTCCATCGTGTTATGACAACCCACGGGATTCAATTAATTCCACGGAGATCCTGTGGCCTGAAGATAATGACATCCTCCTTAGCAGGTGAAAGACCCCCGCTGACCCCACTCATTTAAACGCAGCGTCCACCTATTGTCAACGCGCGTTTTTGACAGCAGAGTCAACATCTGAGGTGCGTTTTTGCCCCCCAAAGCCACTATAGAAGCGAATGTTAATTGAAACCTACTTAGCCCGTGGGGTATAAAGCTCTTCTCTCCGCGTAAATTAAGGTGAATGACAGGGACCGCGGTGGCCCCCCCGCAGGGCCCCGTTATTGCTCCAAAGCGCATAGGTGAGTGGATTGAGACATGAAAGGGCTAATCAGGTGCTGGTGGGGCTTTTTAACTTTAGATTAGCATAAATCACAAGAAGAATCCTGGGATTTCATTCCAAGACAACTTTTAATTGATAATATATTTTACATACATTGCTGATCAGGACCCATATTTACTCTTGAGCTCCTGTAAATCCATTAATTCTAGATAGTCGTGTTTGATCCATACGAGGAAGGGCCTGACCAAAGTTGTTCTGAAGGATTCACTTGAAATAAATGTATTAAATAGTAATTCAGACAGATATTTAGCTTGAGATATTTCTTCTTCGTGCGCTCTGGCGCAGAGGATCGACTTTGGAGTCGGAGTTGCCTTATTTGAGATGATGGACACCGGGATAAAACGAGCTTTTGTCTGATTTCAATGCGTAAAAGCGGAACCAATTCAGTGATTGGTCAGAAATTGAAGGTGGCTCACGTTATTCAGTACCTAAAAAAACGCAAATATCCATAAATTTACTTGGGTGTATTGTTTTTGTCTCTTTTGCAACTGACGTTATTGATGATTAGACATTTAGGGATGAACATACACCCACTGGTCCGATGCTAGACTGGCTTTACGGCCGCCCTGGCGTCGTATCCTGCTGTGGCGCACGTCCCCCTTCTGACTGTTCTCTGCTGGTTGGTACTCAGTCTGAAAACCATAATAAATTCCTTGAGGTGCACACACTTTAGCACCATTTGTGTCATATATGAGACCAAGGGGTGGGAACAAATTAGGGTCGTGCAGGATAGAATGCATTAAACACTGCAGATTTTTATAGAAAAGGGGTAAGTCTAGTTTATGACATATTTTAAGTTTTGCATAAAGACCTGTAAAATCAGGAATTATTACTTTACCCCCATTCGCTCTGTTAATCTTGAATATTTATGTTGTATAATTAGGACTAATCCGATAGATGAGATAGAGCAGAAATCAATAAAAACTGTTATGATTAAGAAAGTAATGTTCATGCTGCCTACAACAACCTGCAATCTGAGCAAATATGAAAAGCTTGTCATAACAAAGATTAATAGAGAGTTTCTTTGTCAAATAACCCATAAATAAAGAAGGTCGATAAATAAGTGAAATATGGTCTATAAAATCATCCTAACACGACAAATTACAACTGCCTGGTTTTCTATTTTTGTTGAGAATTGTTTTTCTTCAAATCAATTCAAAATTCTGCTTGTTTTGTTAACTTATTAGACTGAAAGTATTTTCTTATAATTCATCCGCTTCATTCCAACAAATTAAGACTGAAATATTAATCAGGAGTTACAGAAAAGTAGTCACTTGTTGCCTCAGAAAGCAATAGAGTGGATTTTAGGAATCAAAACTACTTATTTGTTAGTTCTATCTTTATTATTTAGCATAATTATTTATTATTTAGTAATATTAGAACCTCAACGATAGAGGCTGTTGGAAAAGACCGATACATGAGGATGTAAACACTAGTTTGGTTGAATTAATACAAATTCTAACACGTTTAACGGATAAAAACACTATTTAACGGTGGCGGTTTGTTGCTATACTTCACTCCTGATAGATTCATCAGCACTAAGTCATATTTTGACACTTTTCCTGGTCAGAATCTCCGTACATTCAATATTTAGATTGATTTTGAGCCTCCGGTCCGGTGTGTGACAGCGTCTCTGATAGGACCAAAGTTTTCAGCCTCAGCCAATCATAGAGCTCAGCTGCATACCGCGTGTATCCTCTCGACCAATCACAGCCCGGAGCGTTGAGGGGGCTTGAGAGGAGCTCGGCTACTTTTGACGGACTCACTTCACTTTGAACCGGTGTCAACAAACAACAACATCAATGTTTTCGTGCTAGCGGCGACTTTTTGGCGAAAAAAGAACCGGAAAAACCGGCGAATTAACGGGAGAAGAATGAAAAGCTAGAATTTATTAACATCCCAAAATCAAAATATCTTCCTTTTTGTCGCCACATTTGACTCCAGAAGTCTCGGGGCTTCCCCGAGACGCTGCCTGGCTGTAGCCCGGGAGAGGCTAACCCCAACACGGCTAACCGAGGCTAGCTTCCCCCTGAGCGGGACGAGCGACTTTTTTTCCCTGGCGTGTCGGAGCGTCCCGTCGGGAGGAGGTGTCTGTGGTCACCGGGGGTACTCTGGAGGGTATGACTGCGTTGGCGGGGTCAATATCCAGGATGATGCGACCCACGCTGGCTCAGAACTACCCCCGCAGTGGTTTCCCTTTGGAAGGTAAATCACCATCGTCTCAGGGAGGGGGGGGCAGCCCGGGATGTGGACGGATGATGCGTTTAGGGACCAGAGACCTGTCACTCCGTCCTGTGCAAAGAATATTTAGAAATACTGAAGTTTTGGCTACAGGAAATAAAAGTTTGAAATTAGTTATTATTTTATTTTGTAGACTTTAAAATGACGCTATATGTTTTGCATTTGTTTCACTTCCAGAATTGTTAAAATATGGTGCTTTTAAGTGACTGTATAAAAGTAGAAAAGAAGAATATTTGTTGTGCAATCCTTTTTGTGTGGTGCCTGTTTAATTGTGTTTGGTGTTGCGGTATTGTGTATCCTGTAATATAAGTGTCATTTTTTCGCAATTCACTTTTTTCCCTGCGATCTGAGAAGTTTAATCTGTTTTTATTTTCCTTCTACGGTCACATTTTCCACTCATGCTGGTCTCATGTATTTTTTAACACAAACTTTTTTTCCCCCTGAGTGCATTCTCGTGGGTAACTCTTGTGATAATACCCTTTTATCATTTTTTTTTAAAATATATTAATAGTGTCGACTCCGCTGGGTCAAGGCCGAGTGAACCAGCTCGGAGGGGTTTTCATTAATGGCAGGCCTTTACCCAACCACATCCGACACAAGATTGTGGAGATGGCCCACCACGGCATCAGGCCGTGCGTCATCTCCAGGCAGCTCCGGGTCTCTCACGGCTGCGTGTCCAAAATTCTCTGCCGGTACCAGGAGACGGGCTCCATCAGACCCGGGGCCATCGGGGGCAGCAAACCCAAGGTAGGACGCACATTTAACGGTTCCACTGAACAAAGTAGTCCGTGGCATTGTGCTGCCAAGCCCACGACGACGTGAATGAACACTGCGACTCTTCTGACCTTTTGAAGCAGGGAACAACGCCTGACGTTGAGAGGAGAATAGAAGAGTACAAGCGGGAAAACCCGGGTATGTTTAGCTGGGAGATTCGGGATAAATTACTGAAGGACGGGATATGTGACCGCAACAACGTTCCTTCAGGTAAAAAGGGCAGAAATCCAAGATTAAAATTATTATGATTATTATTATTACTATAAGGTGATATTTAATTTCGACCGCAACAGGTCTCATTTATTCTAAAAAAGTTTATTTTATTGAAAAATATTTTAAAAAAATAATTTTAGAACTTCTGACAAATATTCTTAATATTCTTTATTCCTTGTTTTAATTTATAAGAGTTTATCTCAAGTTTTGATTATGTTTAATTAATCCCAGATATAATTGTTTTATTTTAATCTACCTTCAAGTATAACTTCCTGATTACCACTGCTTTTATTTTCTTAAATTTCTGATTTTTTAAAAATTATAATTCCTACTATTTGAACGATCGTTCACAGTGAGCTCCATCAGTCGCATCATGCGGAGTAAATTCGGAGGCAAAGGCGATGAAGAGGAAGATGAGGATGACATAGAGAAGAAGGAGCTGGAGGACAGCGACAGGAGGGCCAAACACAGCATTGAAGGCATCCTGGGAGACAGATGTGAGTGAACTGCTTGTGTGTGTATGTGTGTGTGTGTGTGTGTGTGTGAGCCTCCACACACACTGGAGCCTGTCTGATCAGATATCAGCTCACTGAGTCCAGATGGAAGGAGTGTAAATTTGGCATTTGCTGAGCCGTGAATTGAATGTGGACTTTGGGAAATCTCAACGCAGAGCGCGTCTCTGTCTTTACGCACACACTCTCTGTTTGGAATCCTTTCCACGGGATGAAATCTCACCAGTCTGTCCTCCAAAAACTTCAACCTGTTGATTGCTTGTGACGCAGAATGGTTTTTATTTTGCCGTGGAACTAACCGTGTGAAGTTTTAGCATGCTGTAAACTTGTAGGGTGGGGGTGGAGAGTGCGTGTCGTCCTTTGTGAGGAATTCTTTATCGACCGTATACTCCCCGGCTAATGATTTTCCCATGAGGCCATAACGTAAATCAAACAGCAGGTGATGGCTCAGTGCGGGAACAGCAGTGTGTGTGTGTGTGTGTGTGTGTGTGTGTGTGTGTGTGTGTGTGTGTGTGTGTGTGTGTGTGTGTGTGTGTGTGTGTGTGTGTGTGTGTGTGTGTGTGTGTGTGTGTGTGTGTGTGTGATGGCAACGTTCGCAGAATTATTCTAGTGGATTAGAGGAATCCAAAGTTTTTTAGTCTCAGCTGCGACTTTAAAGTGTGATCTTTTCATAGATTCTTAGAAATGTGGTCCACTCTTCTCTCTGCGCGTTGCATGGTGGGATATTTGAGTCGAGTTTTCCTGCTTTTGAAGCTTCAAATAAGTTTTAAATTGTGTTTTAAACTAGTGCGTCCACTGTAAAAAGTAACCATCTGTTCAGTGGAGTTGATACGTTTTTTTGAGTGGAAGTCAAATAGTGATGATTGTTGTTGTTGTTTTGGGGAAATTATTTTCTAGTAAGGAAAAAAATCGAGGCAAACACGTTGAATTATCTCATGCCTAAGAAAGTTTGCTTCCTTAAAAAATAAATAAAAAAAAAAACCCTGAATCATAAACATTTTAAAATGTTTTTTAACTGAATATTGTGCGTTGGCCCCTGATGCGCTGCGGGCCCGGAGGGCTAAAACCTGACAGTCTTCTTCTTTTTTTTTTTTTTTTTTTTTTTGAAGATGTGCGTTTTCTTTGCTGCGGGTCTAATTGGTTTGTTTTGTACGTCGTGACTTTTTGCCTACGTCATCAGGGGGCGAATTGGTCACGCTTGGCTGCTCGTTTAATCTGACACTTTCCAATTACAGCTTCCCAAATGAGTTGCGTTTTCCTCTTTGGTGAGAAGGTGAGTTTGCGCATTTGGAGGACTTTTTTTTTTTTTTGTGGACTTAATGACATATATCTTTAGCTTTTTTTATTTCGCTCTTGAACAAAAAAAAAGTTTTATTTTCCCGTTTATCAAAAAAAAGAAATGGGGAAGGCTAATTCCAGGGACCCATATGGCAACCATTCAGTTTGAATTTTGAGTTTTGTTATTATTTTATCAGATTTTTGTCATAATATTTCATGTTTTATCACTTCACCTTGCGCATCTGAGGTTAAACGCATCCTTGGTCTTTAACAGTCTCCATCCGTTCTCTCTCCATTGTTTCACCTGTTGGAGCAGCGAAATGTCAACATTTTGCCCTTTTTTGCCTGTTTGCGCTTCCTTCGTCTCCGCATCAGTAAAGTAAGGGGGGGTTGGGACAGATAAAGGACGCTAGTCTGAGGAGACAAAATGTCCCCCAGATGAGTTGATCAAACATTTGTTCAACGGTTTCCAACTCCTGACAAAGACGCGCCCCGCGCACACAACGGGACGCGCAGGGATGAACTTGGGAGACAAAAGCGCAAGAGTCTATTTGGGGCTCACGCTTGGGCTGAGCGCGGACAAAAGAGCAGCTTGGAAACAGCTTTGACTGCTGCTTAAAGAAGAAGGCAACCTGTTTATAATTCAGCCAGAGGAGAAAAAAGAAGGGGAGAGGGGTAGATTCAAGCCCGACAAAACCCACTATGAGGCCGCAATGAAGGATGAATT
Source organism: Antennarius maculatus (assembly GCA_013358685.1). NCBI lineage: Eukaryota > Metazoa > Chordata > Actinopteri > Lophiiformes > Antennariidae > Antennarius > Antennarius maculatus. The sequence goes on from CM023613.1 coordinate 23,634,010, forward strand.
ATTCAGGGAGGCTCCGAGGGCCCGTTCAGCGAGGGGAAAATGGCCGTTTTCACCTACAAAATGTTTCCTTTTTTCGGCTTGGGCTAAAAAGAAGCCGACCGCCATTCACCATCACAATCGAGGCCTCTGAAATCCACTCACGTCTCCCTCGCTCGAGGATGCGTGAGTTCACGTGGTCACACGCACGCATGTGCGCGCGTAAAAAACGCGTAAAAACATTCCATCCTCGATGTAAGACGGAGTAGTATTTAAAAAGTGAGAAACGTTGGAGTGGTGTTGAATAATTCGCACATTTCTAGGCGTAAATGGGAGGAAGAGGAAGTGAGGAAGAGCGTGGGGCTCCGTGTAATATGAAGTGTGTATTTACCAGAGTGTATTCGGTTTGGAATCTTTACATTTCCTTGGCGCGTTAGTATTGTCTGCGTCTCCACACGCATCAGTTTGGAAGCCGTCTAATATCTGGGCCTGAATACTCAGTTATTGATCAATAAAGTGATCTTCCTCTCCCGGGGACGATGACGTTCACACCGAGACGATCCGTTATTGATTCTTTGATGAGTCCTGGCCTTGCCCCCCTCCTCCAACATTAATGATGTCCGTTACATGATGTCGATATTGTGCTATGTCACATTTAATGACGGGAGGGAGTGTATTAAAGCGTGTTTGTGCTGAATGGGGACCAATGTTCTCCCCGGAGAGACCCCGGTCTGGCCCGGAGCGCAGCTTCACAATGGGGGCCTCGGCCCACCCGTCAGCGCGCAGCAGCGGCGCACAAACTCCGAAACCTCAACCCCCCTTCCTCCATTCTCAGCCACTTGCTCCTCAAATCTCCTCAAGCAGATTAAATCGACTCTTTTATTTCATCTCACTTTCATCTGGAGCGTAACGCCGCCCCTCTCCCCCCGCCCCCCCCCCCAGTCCCGGACTCTCTCTCTCTCCCTCTCTGGTTCCTCCAGCCTGCGGCGCAAAGCTCGTTCCATATCTGGGACGCATCCTTTAGCGCACAAAGAGAAGTCAGTCCACTCACTAATGAAGTTCTGTTTGAACCCTTCGCTGTTTGATTATCAATTTATTTTCTCACAATTTTAAAAATGTGAAGCCCAGAAGAACAAAAAACAGTGACTTCTAAGAAACATTGGTTAACAACAGTTTAACTGATTGTGATAAATAGAATTTTTTGTTATTTTCAACTTTTAAGGACATGGAAAATTACTTATTTCAATTATAAATAAACATTTCATTTATACCCATCTAACAGATTAATTATAAAGCTTTATTTTTGTACTTTAAAGCTGATTCAAGAAAGCTGTATAAATATGAGTTTTTTTAAACTAAGCTTTCATATCTATTTAAATAGACAAAAGTTTGTTAATATTTAAAAAAAACTTTTTATGTTTTTTTTTCTTGTCTAGTTAACTAATTATTGATTGGAAATAATGGAAATTTAATCCACAGGTTAATTTTTTTTTCATATAAATAATTCTTGCAAATACCCCTGCCCTGGTAAATATAACTTAAAATAGAAATTCACATTCTCCCATTCCCTCTCCCTCCATGTAAATCACATTTTTATATATTTGGCAGCAACGCTGGCCCTCCAGGCCCAAACCATAGTGATTAACTCTGGAGACAAAGTTAATGATTAAAACAGTCACTGTGTCCCTCCTCCTTCTCCTCCTCCTCTTCCTCTTCCTCCTCCTCCTCCTCCTGCTTCACATTTTCACAGTGTATCTTTAGAGTCCATACATTGTTAGGTGAAATTAGCCAGATAATACAGAGGAGCCTTGTTGAGGGCTGATACACTTCCATTTTGGCTGGCTGTGTGTTTGCGCACATAGACAAATGCATAGTCATATATATGCACACACACTCACACACACTCATACACACACATTCCACTCTGCAATGCAAACAGTCAAAGGGATAACTTTATTTGGTGAAAGGGGATCCTGGAAAGGGCTAATTGAATAAGCCCGGGATCTTTGAAAAACCCCTACCATGGTGAGCGCAGTCATCATGTCATAATTAGGTTTATTGAGGCGCATTCCTTCAATCTGCCTCCATTCCCCCGGGCTCATTGTATCCAGGGCCCGGGCCAAGGGCCGGGGGACAAAAGGGGACCGACAGCAGACAAAACATGAAAGAGCCGTAAAGATTTAGCTGCTTTGTCACAGAAACGGAGCGGGACTTTGTTTGTGTAAATAATGTGGCTGAATGGAGGAGTTGGGTTTGTCTGCCACTCGGGGTGAAGGATGGCGTGCTGCTAATGTGATGTGTGGGCACACAATGGAATGGTGCCAGGGAAGAGGAAGAGGAAGAGGAGGGATAGGTGGAAGAGAAGAAGAAGGGGAAGAAGAGGAGTGGTAGGCAGAGGAGAGGGAGCTGAGATGGAGGCAGATACTGAGTTGGTGTTCAGTGTGTTCAGTGTACTTAGTGTGTTCAGTGTACTTAGTGTGTTCAGTGTACTTAGTGTGTTCAGTGTACTTGGTGTGTTCAGTGTACTTGGTGTGTTCAGTGTACTTAGTGTGTTCAGTGTACTTAGTGTGTTCAGCATGTTTAGCGTGTACAGTATATATGGTGTGTTTAGTGTTGGTGTGTTGTTGAGTATACTTAGTGTGTTTGCTGTATAGGGTGTGTTCAGCATGTTTAGTGTGTTCAGGGTGTTTAGTGTTTAGTGTGTTTGGTGCTGGTGTGTTCAGTGTGTTTAGTGTTGGTGTGTTTGGTGCTGGTGTGTTTGGTGTTGGTGTGTTTAGTGTTGGTGTGTTTAGTGTGTTCAGTGTGTTCAGTGTGTTTAGTGTTGGTGTGTTTAGTGTTGGTGTGTTTAGTGTGTTTAGTGTTGGTGTGTTTAGTGTGTTCAGTGTGTTCAGTGTGTTTAGTGTTGGTGTGTTTAGTGTTGGTGTGTTTAGTGTTGGTGTGTTTAGTGTGTTCAGTGTTGGTGTGTTTAGTGTGTTCAGTGTTGGTGTGTTTAGTGTGTTTGGTGCTGGTGTGTTTAGTGCTGGTGTGTTCAGTGTGTTCAGGGTGTTTAGTGTTGGTGTGTTTAGTGTTGGTGTGTTTAGTGTGTTTAGTGTTGGTGTTTAGTGTGTTTAGTGTTGGTGTGTTTAGTGTGTTTAGTGTTGGTGTGTTTAGTGTGTTTAGTGTTGGTGTGTTTAGTGTGTTCAGTGTTGGTGTGTTTAGTGTGTTTAGTGTTGGTGTGTTTAGTGTGTTTAGTGTTGGTGTGTTTAGTGTGTTCAGTGTTGGTGTGTTTAGTGTGTTTGGTGCTGGTGTGTTTAGTGTGTTTAGTGTGTTTAGTGTTGGTGTGTTTAGTGTGTTCAGTGTTGGTGTGTTTAGTGTGTTTGGTGCTGGTGTGTTTAGTGTGTTTAGTGTGTTTAGTGTGTTTAGTGTTGGTGTGTTTAGTGTGTTTAGTGTGTTTAGTGTGTTTAGTGTTGGTGTGTTTAGTGTGTTTGGTGCTGGTGTGTTCAGTGTGTTTAGTGTTGGTGTGTTTGGTGCTGGTGTGTTTAGTGTGTTCAGTGTTGGTGTGTTTAGTGTGTTTAGTGTTTGTTGGTTTAGTGTGTTTAGTGTTGGTGTGTTTAGTGTGTTTAGTGTGTTTAGTGTTGGTGTGTTTAGTGTGTTTAGTGTTGGTGTGTTTAGTGTGTTTGGTGCTGGTGTGTTTAGTGTTGGTGTGTTTAGTGTGTTTAGTGTTGGTGTTTGTGTTTGGTGCTGTGTGTTAGTGTGTTTAGGTGTGTTTAGTGTTGGTGTGTTTAGTGTGTTAGTGTGGTGTGTGTTAGTGTGTTTAGTGTGTTTAGTGTTGGTGTGTTTAGTGTGTTTAGTGTGGTGTGTTTAGTGTGTTTAGTGTTGGTGTGTTTAGTGTGTTTAGTGTGTTTAGTGTTGGTGTGTTTAGTGTTTAGTGTGTTTGGTGCTGGTGTGTTTAGTGTGTTTAGTGTTGGTGTGTTTAGTGTGTTTAGGTGTGTTTAGTGTTGGTGTGTTTAGTGTGTTTAGTGTGTTTAGTGTTGGTGTGTTTAGTGTGTTTAGTGTTGGTGTGTTTAGTGTGTTTAGTGTTGGTGTGTTTAGTGTGTTTAGTGTGTTTAGTGTGTTTAGTGTTGGTGTGTTTAGTGTGTTTAGTGTGTTTAGTGTGTTTAGTGTGTTTAGTGTTGGTGTGTTTAGTGTGTTTAGTGTTGGTGTGTTTAGTGTGTTTAGTGTTGGTGTGTTTAGTGTGTTTAGTGTGTTTAGTGTTGGTGTGTTTAGTGTGTTTAGTGTTGGTGTGTTTCGTGTTGGGGTGTTTAGTGTGTTTAGTGTTGGTGTGTTTAGTGTGTTTAGTGTGTTTAGTGTGTTTAGTGTGTTTAGTGTTGGTGTGTTTAGTGTTGGTGTGTTTAGTGTGTTTAGTGTTGGTGTGTTTAGTGTTGGTGTGTTTAGTGTGTTCAGTGTGTTTATTGTGTGTTTATTGTCTTGTTGCTCTGAACAAAAGCACGTGTAAAATTCTTGAAAGGTGTTTTTAATTTACAACATTGATTGATTGATTGATCGATTGATTGACTTTTTTAACAGCTGGTAAATTTCCTCCAAACTGATTCCAGCTCCTTCTACCGGACTTTCTGCTTTTATCTTGTTATATTTTCAACTCTTCAATCAATTATTCAGGTAAATTATTACCAGATGAATTAATATTGAATCAATAATTTGCGTACTGACCTGGAAACCCCCCCCCCAGCCCCTATTCCTACCCCCTCAAACGTGACGTCGAGCGAACCAACAACCTGTGGACGGACGTCATGGCGACCGTCTGGTGATGAAGGCTCCGTCTGTCCACGCCGACCATGAATGTGTCACTCAGTGCGTCTCTGGGCACTAGGGGCAGAAGGGGGCACGAGGGGGCAAGTGGCGAGCACCAAATCACTCTCCTCTGCCCTGGGGCCGCCCCCCCCCCCTCTCTTCTCAGTTTTTTTTTCCAATAAGCTCATGCGTGATGACTGTTGAAGCGTGAAAACATCGTTATCTGCAAATGAATGGCGGCTCTATGCTTCATTAAAGCCTCCTTCTCCTTTCACACTCGTATTGTCACCCTCTGATATCAATTCAAAGGGCAATTAATGAATGCACACCAACTTTGAAGTCAGTGAGATTTTGTGCATGTGTGTGTGTCTGACGGAGGTTAGGGGGGTATGTGGGGTATTCCCCCCCCCTCCCTCCCTGGAGGACCCTGCTGTAGCTCCTCAGCCTTCAGCGGTGATGGACTAGCCACATTGAGCCCCAAAGACGGTTTGAAGGGAGTGAAAGAGTGAAAAGGCCCAGCGAAGGTCAAGTAGAATGGCTCGCCTTAGAATAAGGCCCCTCTTTATCTGCTGCAAGTATGCGCTAAAGGCACAACAGCCCAGGAGGGAGGGTGGCAAGGGGGGGGGGGGGGGGGGGGGGTGGTTTAAATGTGTTTGCATGAGTGTGTTTGTATGTGTTTCTGAGAAAGTAAGGAAGAATGTGTGTGTGTTTGCGAGCATGCTTGTTCTTTAATGCCTGTCTGTGTGTGCGTTGGTCCAAAGCGTTGAGGGTTGAGTCAGAGTTCCAGAGGCCAGTGAACGCACCGTCTCTGGTGCTGATGGTGGGGACAGGCAGCTGTCAATCACCCGACTGGTGAAGCTTGACTTTCATTCAGAGCTTTAAGTCATTCCACCACCTAAAATGTGTTTTAATGCCGAAAAGTCGTCGAAAACTCACGGATCCTGATAGATTTGTGGTTCACGTTTCGATCGTATCGACTTTCCAGCTTCCAAAAAACGCTGCGTCCGATGGAAATAATTCGCTGGAGGTTCTATCCGATATGAATGTACTGCTCTGTAAAAGTTGATTACTGGCATTTCCTTGTCCAAACAGGGATCCACTGCCAAAACCAGAAGGTTCCGTAGAAATATTTACCATCTGAAACCCCGACGTAAAAAAAGTAAAGCAACTCCCATCTCCCCATCCGCTGGTGTAACATGAATGCAGCATTATGCAGCACGTTCTGTTTGTCTGCATGCATTCAATTTCTCTATTCAATTTATTCATGGAAGCACAAGAAGTCCAGACCGACTCCTTATTCAGCATTTTTTCTGTTGCAACTTCCAGAAATGAAATTGCACTGGAATTTAAAAAAAAAAAAAAATTCTTTATTTATGCTCCCAGAATGAAGGAATACTCGGTTAAAGTAGTTAAATTGTTTAAATGTTAGATCCGGGAGCACGAGATTAATCATCTCGTTTAGAAAACTATTTCACATTTGTTTTGTTTTTTTCCTGACTGAACTTATTTTAAGACGTCTGGAGAAATAAAATTATGCTGAGTTATCTTGACAGTTCATTTTACTAGAATTAAATCCAATTCCTTCTTAAATTAATTTTTTGTCTATATTTTTTGTGTTATTATATAAACGTAGCTGTAACATCCTCTTTACTGAGAATGACACTTAGCCTATTAGCGGCTCGCCTCCTCCTGGGACGCCAACAGTTTCCCCCGTCGGCCTCAGTTATGAGTCACTGTCAGAGTTAAAAGACAGAGAGGAGATGCCGGGGTCACGGGGCTGTGGTGGGGGGTCACTCTCCCCCAGCGCCGCACAGGAAACGGGGTTAGAAGTACATTTAGACACAACTGACAGGTAACAGTTTCCTGATTCCACCCAACACACACACACACACACACACACACACACACACACACAGGGTGGCGGCACACTTGGCTGTGACGGTTGACACTCCTCCTTAGCAAGTCAAGTGTGTACCCCAACTAAACCCCCCCTCTCACACACACACACACACACACACACACACACACACACACACACACACACACACACACACACACACACACACACACACTGTCTTTTTCCCAGCCCACCAGAAAGAGTCACAGATGGGTCCATAAGCTGTCAGTAAAGCCATTAGTTGCCCCAGCATCTGCCTGTCCTGACTTCTATATACTGTTTAATGCAGTCGCCGGTCACTCGGTGCCCCCGCCCCTCAATAGGAGCGGCGCGGCCGTCCCGCCCAAATAAATGCCCCGTTTGTCTCCTCTGCCTTTTGTTTTGTGTTTTTTAAGTGGGGTAGGTGGAGAGGAGTTGGGAGGGTGGGGGTGAGGGGGGAGCAAAATGTCAGAGGCTCAATTTACCCTCCAAATTAACCAAAGCCCCCAGAAGAGTTAGTGTGATGTCCGAGGAGGGGGGGAAATAGTCCACATATGGTCACCCAATCCCCCCCCAGTCCCAAAACCCCAAGTTTGATACGTCCCCATTCACACCCCCTCGATCTGCCCCCCCCCCACACACACACACACTCAATGTGTACTGTCTGTTTTCTCAGTGGACATATTTAAGCCTTTGTGTCCCTGTGCGACTGCCCCCCCCGTCTAAAAAAAAAAAAATCAGCAACACCAAAACCTTTCCAACAGTCTGTTTCAGCTAAATCCTCCATTCTCCTCCTCCTGGTTATTATGGGATGGCAGTGCATGGTGGGATCCATTTTGGACATTCTGTTTCTCTGTTTTGGACCGGCGTCTGTTTTCGCCGTGCGCCTCTCAGTTTGGTTAAATTAAACAGTTTTCTCCTCTAAACCCTTGCCCCCCCCGCCCCCACCCCCCACATTACTCCTCTCTTATTTTGCAGCTTAATGCCCCCCGGCTCCCGGCTGATTTTTTACTTTTCCAGGCCGTCTCCTGCTCAGATAATTTTACCCTTTTAAGGCTCATATTTTCTCATATTTCGATGAACTGACAAGAAGCCGTGCCATGTCTGCAACCGCCCCCCCCACTCTGCCCCCCCCCCCTTAAAGTTGAGGTGGAGCACAAGTTACACAGAGAGAAGTCAAGTGTTTACAGGGGCTCTAAATACAGGGTTTTAAGATGCAGATATGATGCTTAGAGTGGATAATTTGATTGGCCGAGGCTATCTGACGCTGCCAAATCGATGCGATCAGATTTTGGGGGGGTAGCTGGGCGAGGACGGCAAAAAGGGGGCACTCTGAAACCACAGGTTTATAGGTTGGAACAGATCCGGGGAGAGGGGGGAGACCACCTTTTCCTCCCGTTGCTCTTCACACAAGTTACTGATGCTGATCGTCCTCCTATTATTTCAGACGGGAGTGTTCATGGATGCTGGGGGGGGGAAGCCTCAAGGCTGACAAGATGGATTATTGTAGCTGTAAAATAGCAGTCCAGAAGTGTGAAGGTGTTTGTGTGTGTGTGTGTGTGTGTGTGTGTGTGTGTGTGTGTGTGTGTGTTGTCTAGTGTCTGAGCCAAGCTATAAAAAGTAATGAGCTTCAGGTTTGATGAGGTGGCTGCCCTCCATGTTGGCACAAGTTTTCCACGCCCCCACGCACCGCAATGGTCTTCATCACCTGCCGCTTTAATTTGGACTCTGAAGGAGTCGTGTGTGTGTGTGTGTTTGTGTGTGTGTGTGTGTGTGTGTGTGACGTCTGTGGAAACACAGCGTTCTCCTTCCAGGGTTTTTTTTTTTTATCCTAACAATTACAATTTGTTAGAATAAACTTTAAATGATGTGAAATTTAAAGTGCGACCTTAAAAATTATCCAGGTTTTTAAAAAAAACTTTTTGGGATTTCTTACTTAAACTGTTTTCTGTTAAATACAATTTATCAGCAGATTTGACCTCTAAGCTGGTCTGAGTCTTGATTTCTGTAAAAACAGGAGACTATAAAGCAAAAAATAAAAAATAAAAAAATGGTGTTTTTGTGATGAGATCTTCAAAAAAAAAAAAAAATCAAATCAAACTTCATTAGAAGTTTAGTTTGTGTTGATTTTGTCCAACAGGTTTCAGATCCTGAAAATCAGTTTGTTCAGATGATCAGATGTTGTAAATGTTGTATTTTAATTTCCCTCGCACCTCAGATCGCGTCCTAACGCCCTCAAACCGTAGGAACAACATCCCCACCACCACCAACAACAAAACCCAACACAGATGCCCAGACAAACTGCCCCCATGGGTACATTTACGCTGGCAAAGACAGCCCCTGTTGCCCCTCAGGTGCTCTTACAGTTCCCTCTGGAGGAAGGTTTTTATTTTTTTTATTTTTTAGGGGGGGAGGGAGAGCCAGAATGCCCCTGGCTGTGCCCCTCATCCACCCCCACCTCTTTATCCCCCCCCCCCTCCGGCTCCCCCGTGGGGCAGGTGACAGCCCTCCGCTGTGAAGGGCCGAGGGAGCCATGACGGATTCCACAGATGGAGCGTGGAAATCGCGGGCAAAGACCGTCGGTTCTGTGGAGTAACAAAGAACCCGGGAGTCACAGAGAGAAATATGGGTGGAAAAAAAAAAAAGGGAAGAGGAGGGAGACAAAGGGAGGGTGAGGAGGAGGAGGAGGAGGGAGGACGAAGGACAGGAGAAGGTGGTGCTTGTTTAAGGCGTGCTGAATCGCAAAAAAAGTTTGTTTGGGGCGAATTAAGAGCGTGTGAACGTCCGAAAGGGGGGGGGGGGGGTGAAATCTGCGAGTCGAACATTTTCTCCGCACTTCCTCCACGCTTTTTCATCCACTTCCTGTTCAGAGTTTCTCTGGTTCAGTCTTATCTTGTTCTATCTCCACAAATTCGAAGCGAAGCGCGGCGAAACGAAGCGCGCCGGCCGTGAGGCCCCTGTGTGAAGAATCCGATTGTATCGCGGCTAAATTCCTCCAGACTTCAGAGGTGCCATTCTGTCGCTTCTTTTGAAAAGTTCCTGAAAAACCCCCGGTAGCAGTCATAACTGATAGGTAATTCCAAAGTGATTAAGGATTTTCCCCCGGCCGCTTCAGCTTTCCCAGGGGCCAAATCCCTGTGAAATGCCGAGGAACGCGCGCGGCGCTGAAGTCGAGGGGGAGCGAAAAAGCATTCCTAGTGGCCCTCCTCCATGCAGGAACTAAAGGGGGGAGGCCACAAAAAAAAAAAAAAAAAAAAAAAAAAAAAGGCCCCATCTCTTGTTTTTCAGCTATCCTGTTTGGGGAAAAAAAAAAAAATCGAAGTCCTGAATTCTGAGTGTCCCTGAACTCAACAAGTCGCAAGAAACGTCGTCAGATTTGCGATAAATTCAGCCAAGCTTAAAGGAAACGTCTCTATTTCTTTCTTTCGCTCGGCCCTTTGGAAATATTTTACTTCTCGCCTGCCCCCCCCCCATGTTTGAATGTGTCTTTACCAATTTGCTTCCTAATGCATGTTAAGTTGACTCCCACTGCTTTTGGTGTCGCAAGGAGAAAATCGCCAAAAAGGGGGGGGTGGTGGTGGAAGCGAGAGAGAGAGAGGATCCGTTTCACATGAGAGGCCCCGAGCTATTTGGATCCTCTTGTATTTTATTGTTGTTTCTGAGGGGGAACTAATACAGTGTTGCACACAAAACTTCCCCTACGCTGAGGGGGAATTAATTAAGTGTAACACTCAAAAAAAAAAAGTTGGGTGCATTGGCCTCGGCGAACTTTTAGAAGGGAGCCAATGGAGTGTTTGAAGTGGTGAGTTTGAAAACTAAGCTTATAAAAAAAAATAGTTCACAATAGTGTTTAACGCTGATCTGAGGCGGACAGAAGTAAACGGACAAAAGCTGTCAGGAGACGTGAAATCACTGCAGCTCAATCGAGCAGAAGACGAACGATTGGGATTCAATCGGGATTGGTTTATCGGCGGTCACCTGACGTCAAATCCATGCAGATTTTCAAGGAAATTATTTCGTTTCTTTTTCTTTTTTTTTTTTTTTTTGCAGATTTTCATTTTGTGATTTGAAATGTAAAAATTCATCAAAAAATCTGCAAGAGAGGACAGATTGTTTGGCAAAATTAAACAAAAAATACACACACACACACACACACGGAGCGAGAGAGAGAGAGGGACGAACACTCAAAGAATAGTCCCTGGACCCACATTATTCTTTTGTGTGGCTTTTAGTCCACTGGCCCCCCCTGCGGTGTCCTGGAAATCTCGTCCAGTGGGATTATTCCACAGGCTGAGTTTGTGAATGGAAGTCTGTTTGGCTACAAGACCCTGAGGAAGAAGTGGACATGTGTGTGTATGTGTGTGTGTCCGTAAGAGAGATCACGTGTAACTAGAAGTCAGCATTTGTCCTCTGACGTACTCTCAGAGGTCAGAGGTCACTTACGGTTTTATAGGGCGAAGCTGGAGGCTTCATTTGTGGAGGAGTGGATGTTTTAATGCTTTACAAATCCAACGGTCTCATCCTGATCGTTGTGTTCTTCACACCAGCGAGCCACTCTGACGAGGGGTCGGACGTGGAGTCGGAGCCCGACCTGCCCCTGAAGCGGAAGCAGCGGCGCAGCCGGACCACCTTCACGGCGGAGCAGCTGGAGGAGCTGGAGCGGGCCTTCGAGAGGACACACTACCCCGACATCTACACCCGGGAGGAGCTGGCCCAGAGGGCCAAGCTCACCGAGGCCAGGGTGCAGGTACGAGAAACCCACCAGAAGATAGCGTGGAATTCCACGAGGGTCTCGGGACCCGATGAGCTCACAACGGCGAGGAGGAGGAGGAGGAGGAGGAGGACTGTGGAATCTATGAACAGAAGCTAAAACGTCAAAATCTTTACAAGATGGCAGTGAGAGCTGTTCACACATTCAAGCCTGACCTAAAACACCAGCTGATGACTCATTCTATGAAAACACACAAACACACACACACGCACCACGTACACACACTTTGAGACATAAACCATGTGTCTTTATACACACTCTGATCATTTAATGGCAACCTGCTGACTGTTTGTACTATAAAACACACACACACACACACACACACACACACACTTCTCATCCTTGCTCCCAGGGGCCCAATCTGGCTTTCCGACTTCTGATATGGAATTCTCCTCCACAGGCTCCATATGGGAAGTGTAAGCACACCCAGCATGAGCCCAGTCCATATGGACACGGCATGTCACACACACACACACACACACACACACTTCTCATATCGTCTCTCACCTTGCGGTTCAGCTTCACACGGCGTTCTAGGATTGTGACAAGTGACGTTCATCATTCCGTGTTCACTATTTGTGAGTGTGTGTGTGTGTGTGTGTTCACCATTCCGACACCCTTGTTGCTGTGAAAAGCTACAGATATTTTTGTTCTGTTTAATTTCTCAAAGCGTCTGAAGGTGAAACGTCTCCATCGTCCGTTTAGGTTTGGTTCAGCAACAGGCGGGCCAGGTGGAGGAAGCAAGCAGGAGCCAATCAGCTGATGGCGTTTAATCACCTGATCCCAGGGGGGTTCCCACCTTCAGCCATGTCCAGCATCCCCCCCTACCAACTCGCAGAGAGCTCCTACCCCCCCTCGTCGATAGCGCAAGGTAGGGAAGAGACAAACCACATCCTGTATTGCTGCTGTTTAACGAAAGTTTTTTTTTAAATATATATATAATGATTGTATCCCTTTTTTTATTTGGTTTGATAAAGAAAATGATAAAAAAATTTAAAAAATGAATGAATTACTTTTAAAATATTAAAACTGTAATTACAAATAGCTGAATTGTTATTATTTCAAGTTTATTACAAGATTTTATTTTTTTAATGAATATTTAATAGATTTTGAAGGAAATGATTACTTTTGTTGCGTCACCAGTGAGTCCCTTTATTTTTGATATATATTCCATATTAAGTTAATGACTTGGTAAATAATTTATTTTCCTTAATCCAGCAGTTTAGCAGTAACTTTAATTGTACATTAATCAAATATTAACTATTTATTGACCAGACTTTATCCAAAAGTCCTAAAAGGTGTTTGAACTTTTCTCCCTGATTCCTCTGCTAGTGCCGGAGCCCCCCAGCACGGTGCGTCGGCCCCAGCCTCTCCCTCCCTCCTCGGGCCACCAGGGCTCTGGCGGTGGGGGTCAGGGAGAAGGAGGCTCCCCCTACTGCCTCGCCTCCGGACGCCACTCCTTCTCGGGCTACTCGGACAGCTTCGTGAGCGCCGGGGGACCGGCCAATCACATGAACCCCACCATCGGAAACGGACTCTCCCCACAGGTGAGAACGCAACGGATGAAGCATCCTGAAGCTTTCAAACTAAATTCTTAAAGCCTGAAATAAAAAAAAAAGCATTTATTTGTTATTAGCCTAGAGACTTAACTTTATTCTGTACTTCATAGCTGGTCAGGAACTTGGTTGTACTCGTCTGGTTTAGTTGAATGAACATAAACTGATGAAACACACATAATTGACCCTGTCAGGTACACAACATTGCACCGAGAGCTTTCCAAGTGTTTGACTCTCTATTTGAGTCATATTTCATTCAGATGTGGGACTCATGATAGCTCGGATTCATCCGTCCGTCGAGCAGTTTTCTAGTGAAACTCCTCTGTATCTCTGGATGACGGGTCACCCGCCGCTGGAGGAGAAAAGTGAGATAACTCCAGAAAGGACAGAGGACATTTGAGCGTGTGACAAATGAGAAGTGAAAAGACAATTACAGACAATTATCCAGGCTGGAAGTCCCAAGGTCTCCACACCGCAGCGGAGGAGACCGAGTCAGAGAGGCTAACAGGCAGAAAATGAGATTTCAGCCCGGCGTGGTCCGATTCCACAGAGAACGGTCCTCAGGAGGGGTGAAGACACTCGTACAGACACACACAGGTTCACATAATTACACCTACACACACACACACACACACACACACACACACACACACACACACACACACACAGCATAGATAATGGATCAACTCCATGACATTTTGAGGATCAGTTCAGGATTTTGCGACATCTTCTACAAATATATGACACGACATGCTTGAGTTTCAACCTTCGATGGAAATTCAAAGACTGATTTAAAAAAAAAAAAAACAAATAAAAAAATCAGAAATTTTAGCAGAAGATGAAGTTATTTTTCACCAATTAATTTAAACTGCTCTTCAGGTTTTTTGGCCTTTTTCTTGTGTGTAGGACGTTAAAAGACTTCTTGGTTCTGATGTTTGTAACCTTCACAAACCCACCAACATGCTTTCAAACATACACAGTTTACACGCTACATGCATTAAACATCAAAAAATCTGTATGTCCTTCCTGAAGTAGATTGCTCATGGATGCACCTTAGCGGAGCATCCTGGCCGGTTCGTCTATGTGCACAAATAACGCCGTCCACTCCACGTTATATTAAAGCCTGGAGCGACGCTCCTTGTGATTGCATTCTTGAAATATTTCCCTCCACATTCCTCCATAGGAAAGCAAAGGGGTTTTAATTTATTTGTATATATTTCATACAGCGGGGCAGGAATGTCCTGGTCTCAGATGTTTCACTCCATCCCGACATTCTTCCTCGCTCACTCCTAGACGCTCCGATTTAAGGCCCCCCCTGGCAACGGCAGCTTTTCTGATATGAAACACCATGTGCTGGCCCAGCAGCGATGTCATGAGCCAGCGGAGAACAGAGGGGATGATGGGTAGGCGTTGGGATAAAAACACGAAAACAAAAAAAGCTGGGTAAAAGTCGGCGAAACGGGATGGAAGCTCGGATCCTCCGAAGGCAAGGAAGGGTAAAGTTTTAGAAAAATGTTAGCGGGCATGAGAGGAAACATTACTCCTCTCTCCAAATCATAGACTCCTCCATTCACCTCCCCTGCTTGGGAAATGATTTAAGCAGGACCATGTGTGTGTGTGGATGTAGAATAATATGTCACTTAGAGGGCCAAGGGAGCCCAAAGAGCCGCGTACCTGCTTCTTATTAGGACACCAGGAGGAGCCTGGAGGCCTCAGTTCCGCGGAGGAGGAGGAGGAGGTTGGATGCGATGCGTTTGGAGGTAGCAGGTTATTTCCTAAGTGATAAAGTCGTTCTCCATTTCTTATTAACGGTTTACCGACCGCTTTTAATGACGGACAGGTAAACACGACGAGCGCCTGGAGGGGAAGGGGTCGCCAATATCCAATCTGTTTTTGAAACGCTTCACCCCACGCGGTGCTCGGGGTATATTCCAACCCCCCCCCCCCGCTCAAAATTTGATTATCTGGTCGCTAATAAAGACCAGGTCAAGAGCAAACGCATTTCTCCAACTGGAAGTCTATTCCGAGGGTCCGATGGAGCCGGACTTGCCTCGATCTTTATTGTGCGTTATCTTTGTTGGCACATCTTTCTAAGAGATCAGTTTTTGGCCGTAGGTTTTTGGAGCCGCGTCAAGAAGGGAATTTGAGAATAAGTGGAGCTGTGGATCTGAGACAAATTGCTTAATTCTTCCTTTCTGGTGCTATCTCTGTCTGGGATGGGCCGTTTGATGTCTCTAACAAGGGGGATTTCCTGTGTGTGTGTGTCTGAGTGTGTATCAGTCTCATTTTTTATTCCCCAGTTTGCTCGCGAGCTAAAATTAGCGATGATTTACCAACTATGAGGCCTTCTTAGAAAATAAAAGAGAACTTTCTTCCTCACTTGATTCTTCTGCTCATCTCTTCAGGGGGAAAAACATTTAATGTCATTAAACACGAGCAAACGAATCATCGTCGTTTCTCTCCGTCCAATCAGGTGATGGGTCTCCTGAACCCGGGTGGAGTTCCGCATCAGCCCCAGAGCGACTACGCCATCTCCCCGCTGACGGGCGGCCTGGAGCCCCCGGCGGGCATGGCGGCCAGCTGCAGCCAGCGGATGGACCACATCAAGGGCCTGGAGGGCCTCACCAGCGTCCCCTCCATGTCGGCCCTGCCCTCCCTGCCCAGCTCCCAGTCCTACTGCACCCCCTCCTACAGCTCGCCGGGATACACAGTCGACCACATGGCGTCCTACCAGTACGGCCAGTACGGGCAAAGTAAGGTCAATAGACTCCAACTTTTTATTCTTATTATTGATTCAATAAAAGCGAATTAAACAGCATATGTTAAAAAAAACAACAACTTTTGACAATAGAGTTGATCTTTTTTTTTTTTTAAAAAAAAGGAAAACTACCAAGAGCTTAATCGAGACGTTAACATCAGTTAAATAGAAAAACAGAATAACATCAACAAATACCAACAAAATGTTAAATATACTAGAATACTAAAGAAGTGCTGATGTTAGTATATTATCCTATTATTCAGACTCCAGATGTAAATCAGTGTGTCGCTATATCCTGACATACTGAATACACAACAATATAAAGAAATACAGCGCAGCTTTTGCACTTTTTAACTAGTCTGAGTCTAGTCTAGTATTTCCATTTACAGAAGTGTACAACATCTTATAACAGAGGCGTCAAACTCATTTTCACCGAGGGCCACATCGGCATAACGGCTGACCTCAAGGGGCCAGATGTAAGTAATAAATGTAACTAAATGTTACTACTCCTTAATGTTGAATAAGTCTGAATTTATTACTTATTCAATTTACAAACATTACAGTTACACAGAAAAAACTATGTTTGCTTGTTGCTCTGTTATAGCATAAATTCTTTTAATTTGTCAGGTTATTAAACCCACAGAACTCCATCAATCAAGGATCAAACTATCAACGAATAAAGAAAAATAACATCAAACACAAGTTAGGACATTAACTTTGTTCAAAATGTTTTTGTCAGAGTTGAAATGGACTTAATTACTGCATTCTGGGAAATGTAGTTTTTGGTTAAAGCACACTTTTAACCTATTTATTTTTAGACACTATGACCTTTTATGCTCTTGGGGGCCACATAAAATGATGTGTAGTTTGTATTTGTGTCGTCAAGGTCCAACTTGTTGCTGTCAAAATAAATATAGTGGACTAAAGAGTGAAAAGCTCAATAATTTCAAATTTAGTGGAGTGAGAGTCAGAGGTATCTCGTAGTAGTACTCCTACCGCTCCGACTGCAGCAGGTTTATTATGCCTCAAAGTCTGTCGCTGATTTTTCTTTGTGCTGCCGTGAAAGCTTGAATCATATCAGAGCGGAGCATCGTGCACAGATAAAGCACCTCCGTCAGAGCAGATTTGCAGTCTGAACATTTCGGGCTCCTGACCGAGATCAAATAAACCTGGGATTCAACCGGCCTCGCCGGGCTTTTCGGCAGTTTCATAAGTCTTCCTGCAAAAATCAAGTAGAACCGACTCAACCAGCTTCTGGGCTAGAAAAAACCTACACGTCAAAGAAAAATCGAGGAGCGGAATCCGAAGAAAACCCCCGATCGTGCAGCTGTAACGACCACGATCGGCCCAGTTTTTTAATGACGTGATTCATTTTGCGAAGCTTAACAATGACGGTAAGTTGTTTTGAAAACTGTCACAAATCTGTCAAAATCATGCAAACATTATTTTTTGAAATTATATGTCTCAGAGCTTAGAGAACATGTGACCGCCAAGCCACGGGTTTGTTTTCCTTTTTTTTTTTTTTGTTTTTATCTACGACCCCTAAGCGAATCAGCGACCTTTCCAGTCTTTTTTTTTTTTTTTTGCACAAACTGCTTTTCGCAGTGGCCTTTTCACTTATTTTCACGAGAAGAATTGGAACAAAAACATCTGAACCGGGGCAGCTGATGCTGTGTATGACTATCATGCATTCTGGTCGTCCAGTGGTCTGAGACTCATACCTCACAACCACAAATACCTCATTCTGACTCCAAGGAAGGAGGGGGAGGGGAATAAGGGCAAGTCTTGCGAGGCAGAGAACATTTTTCCGGGTCCAATCACGCCGTCTCAAGTGTTGAGGTTAATTGTGCAGATCTGATTCCACTGATGCAGAGAACAGCCCGAGCGCCGATGCCCGAAATCTGCGGTTCAGGTACCCGTCGAGCCGCCATCAGGCCGGCGTGTCTGAGCGCCGTTCCCGCCCTCCAGAGTGTCTTTTCACTTTGCATTACTTTTACTTTAAGGGTTAAAATCAACTTCAAACAAATCCAACTTAACTTTGGTACTTTTTTTTCCCCGTCACGACTGTGATTACAGCGGCCGCCGTTCCCCAATTTCTGGTCCGCAGGGGGTTAAAACCAATCAGGTTCATCCACTGACCTCCTGGCAACCCCCTCCCGAAACAAGCCGGAGCCCTTCAAAGAGCATGGCAGCGATCCAGCGGGTCCCGACCGCGTGTAGCGAGTATCAAGTGAATATCTGACTTAATATCCGAGAGAGGCAAATGTCTAATGAAATATATCGGTCAGATATCTCCAAGTGGAGAGAATAAGGAATTAGGAGGGCACGCACAAACCCTTAGCACGTGGCACACACACACACACACACACACACACACTCGTGCACCTCCACGAAGCCGAGCCGTCCATCTTGATGTGATTAATCAGCGCGACTGGAATCGCTGGTGTGCAAAGTTTGGGTTTGGAGCTGCGGAGGAAAAGGTCCTTTCTGGGGGTGGACGGATCCTAATAGCCTCTGGCAGGGCGGCGATTAGAAACAGGTGCTCGGACTGAGGTCAGCTGGGGAAGCAGCGCGGAACAGCGAAGACACCAGAGCTCCACGCCGGGGCCGCGTTTTTGACAACAACTCGTGGAAAGACACCACCGAAGACCGCTTTGTTTTTTTGTTTTTTTTCCTCGAACAGCGGAGCTCTCTTGCACATCGTTGTTGTCTTTTTCTATTTTCTCTGAGTGCTATTTTGCTCAAGTTTGGTGCCGATCCAAGCTAACGCTAACTCCTCCAGGCCTGGAGAGACCAGATGATAGAACATCGCTAGATGAGCTGGAGCAACGCTCAGAATTTTGATCCTGCTAAATATTCAAGATTTTTATTTGCCCTGCATCTGATTTATGATTTAAAAAAAAAAAAAAAATTTTTTTCACAGGAGTCCGTAGTAATCCTCAAATTTAAATATTTCTACATTGTTAGCAGCCCAAGTGGAATATAGACTACATTTACTGAAGTAATGTACAGTGATCCCTCGTTACTCGCTGCTTTTCCGAGACTCGCGGAACGCAGCGCACTTCCTGATGCCGTCAGCCAATAGAATTCACGTACGGTATCATGTGACTACCTACTAAAGCGCGAATGCGCGAGGGATTACTGTAATCATGTACAGTTTTATGGTACATTATCGTCACTATTATTTGACATCATTAGTTCTGAGTCCAGGAGCTCATATTTTCACCTGATTTCTTTGCTGTCCTTGACTTTTTTCTTTTCGATATCCTGTAATTTCTCCGGGAATGATGCACTGATCTGGAATTAGAAAAGTCAGGCATATTTAGGGCACCCGTATCCATGAGTGTGTGCAGACTAAAAGTCTGGATCCACCAGATTTTCCTTGATTCTTACAAATGAAATTGTGGTTGCAGGACAAACAAGTTTGTTTCTGATTGAATCAAAGGAGACTGTTGGAGTTTTGTGCTCTGCTGAGAAACATTCTTGTCATGAATGAAACGAATCAGCAGCTTAAATTAAACTATGATCAGATGCATTATATCAATACACCAGTAATTCTAATGCAGAATAACATACATTTCTGGAAGGGCCCTTCAGCAAGAGGACTTTTAACTTCAGCAGTCTTTAGAGCGTGGTGTTTAGGTGAGGGGTCGAGGGGTCGAATCCTCTCATAAATAATGTTTTATTGAGGGAATGCTCACTTTGTTCTGGAATTCCTTTATTTTAAATTTTGCCCAGATTTCAGTATTGCTTAAATTTGAAGACTATTCATCCAATAACTAAATATTTACGACTTATCGCGTGCCCTAATTGCTTTCTATCTCCTGCCGCACATTCAGAGTTTATGTTTGTACTTATTGGAGTCATCCTCATACTTCTGTTTTCCCCTCCGTTAACCTTACACCTCAAACCACTGTTAGCACATGCTATGCTAATAATAGCCATATGTTAGCAGGGGGACGGGACTCCAAAAACATATGCCTGGAATTTATTGCGACCATATATCTTTTTTGTTTTTATCATCTTTCCAGCCTAGAAGCTGTTTTCGCTGCTCGTAAATTAAGCGTTTCATCCTCTTTTACAGGTGCCCTTCCTTATCTGAGACCTGAAATCACCTGATCCTCCGCCTCTGGACTCCACAGACGGACATCTGTGTGTACAGCCATGGAAAAAAAAAAAAACAAACAACCTTTTTAATGTCTGGATTTAAATTTTGTTGCCACATTCTGTATTTTCAAGGCCATCATATTATTCACTTTTCACTCATTGCTGGAGAGGCGGTCAAAAAAGAAGGGACCACAGGATGGATTATGAGACCAAAACGTGTCGGTTGACTGTAAAACGCAGCATCGGTATCATATATGACCGTCTGTGTGATCTTATAGAGGACCAAACGGCATCCTCGGCCCACGGTGTTTTTGTGAGGAAATCTCTCATCACAGACGCATGAAAGGAGCATGTTTACGTATCTCGGGGGGGGTGGGGGGGCACATGAATACATATGAAATTCCATGTATCTCCGAATTAATCCCCCAACTTGTATCCACTGAAAGGGGGGGAAAGAAAAGAAGAAGGGCTTTGTCGATTTTATTGCATTTATTTGGAGATCAGAGCATCGGACATGTGAAGAGAAATTCCGGCGGCAGAGAAAACAAACGCGAGCGAAGCGATCCGCCGATTTTTTTTATTGTATCAGAGACTCTAATGTACACCACAGCTGTACTGCAGAGAAAGTTCATTCAAACATTCCTGCTACCCCCCCCCCCACACACACACTGTCTCTCCCTCTTTTTTCCCCTCTCCCCCCTTTTCTGTCTCCCTTCCTTGTGTCTCATTGATGTTTCGGACGGTGAGGCAGGGATCCCCGGCCTTTTGTAGTTTTAAAGAGCAAGTCGGAGGAGAGGTCAGGGGGTGACTTTAGGGGAAAGTGACAGATGAGAGAGCGGTATAGAAGAGGTTTTAATGGGGGGTAGGGGGTGATAGGCAAGATCGATCACAGGGTTAAAAAAAAAAAACCCTTTAAAGATCTTCTCCTGGTGAGAAAAAGCCACCGGGTCACAAGTCACGACCGAGAGACACTTGAGAAAACCGAGAGACTTTACACGACAGACAAGCCGTCTCCCAGCTGACCAGAAGTGCAATATCGTGTATCTTAGAGTCAACATCACCAAAGTCTTACAAAACGCTTTGGATTCAAACTCTTGGATCTGGTTTGTGGACTTTGAAAAGGCAGCACGACATGTGCCTTTTGAAGGTTTTATTTTTTTGGGGTCCAAACATTGTGAATAATGCTGGAATAAGGACTTCGTCGGTTGGGGGACAAAGTCGCAACGAGAGAACGGATCAAGGAAAAAGCCGGTGGAAACAGAAAGAAGGAACGACAAAAGCCAAATTCGATTGTGATTTTTTTTATTTTTTTTTTAGTGTCTCTAGAGGCCTCTTTTTGTTTCCGCGTCGCGTTCACAGGAAATACTGATTAAGTTTGTAATGCATTCCAGGCATATTTATTGTCACAACTGCATGTCAACAGAGCGGTTGTATAATCCCCCCACAGAGAAGATCTGTCCGCATCAGAATGAACCAGTCCTTTCATTCTTTTTTGATATATTTTTTTTGTATTATTGGACAAAGTGATATGACATGATGTCATGTGCACAAGCACATTATCACTAATATTTATAATAAAATAAAGCAAAAAATGACTGAAAACGTTTAATTCGTCCTTTGTCGGGGTTTATGGTAATTACTAAATGGAGTCTTTGTGTGTATTTTTTTTGGCCACAACTGGAGGAAAAGAAAGCCAACGATTGTGATTCACTCTATAGAAGAACACAAATGCACAAGGAGACAAATATGTACTTTTGAAGGGGTTCATGTGAAACCCTCCAACCAAAATAGGCCGAGCCAGCTGGGGATCAGCAGACATTCGATTTGACACCGAACACAACGGGCTTTCTCACGGATGGCCCAGACATCTGCATCGGTGTGTATTAATACCCCTGCTGGCCTCGGCTTCTGCAACAAGCTGACTTTTGTTTAACAGCCTCTCAGATGAGGAGAAACAAGCCTTAAAGCGTTTTTGGACAAACAACACACCCAACCCCACCAAAAAAAAAAAAAAACCTCCGATATGCTCTCGAATACACAGGCCCCGCTCTGTATGTGCGTGTATATGTGTGTATGTGTGATGCATGCACTCATACATTATGTTCATTTTCACATAAGAGTGTTGTTTCTGTGTGTTCATGCAGCCTGGGGGTATTAACTCTAATTATAACGTGCTTCTGATTAATCGCGTCTGCTCGCAGGCCTCGGTGGGGCAGCAGCCGTGCCGGACCACACACTCTATAAATAAAGTCTGAGTCAATAACAACCTTAAAGATCACTCATAGTGTTGTCAGCTCCCTTTGCTAAGCCTGAATTATTCAGCCAATGAGACGACACGCACACACACATGCACACACACACACACACACTGGAAAAGTATAAGCAACGGCGCTCTAATCACCTGCGGATACACACTTTGGTGTACAGATGTGCTCATACTACATGTATAGGTACCGTTACACACACACACACACACACACACACACTGTTTGCTTGCTTAATCAGTCCGTACCATTAAAGATGAAGACAAATCACACCTGCAGAATTCCAAAAGCTAAGACATTACTTTTATTAATGAAGCCTCCCCCCCCAACACTGAAAAGCCTATTATTTCCTTAATACACCCCAGAGTCTAGTTAAATGGAACTATTTTAATGACATTTCATGCTGCCGTATAACGAAAAAAATGTTTTTTAGAGATTGTCAGACTTTTATCAACAGAATCAAACCTTTCTAGTTTAAAAAAAAAAATCTATAAAAGTGAATAAAAATATTGATTTTCCTCTATAATTTCTTTTTCTGACACATTTCTAAAAGAAAACTTCCCTTTACTTTAAAAAAAAAAAAACCAAACTCAAATGTAAAGCATCAGCATTGGGAAAACACAAAAAAAATTCTAACATTCTTCACATGTCGGTTCACACCTGTGTGACTGTTGGTTGTAGCTACAACATTTATTTAACAAGATGTTCACTCGTTCTTTGTTTTTTTGCAGCATGACCAATGAGCTCCTACTGCGCTTCTGTAGACGTATGACTGAACGAAACAAGATACATTAAGCAAACTTTTCCAGTGCACACACACACACACACACACACACACACACACCCTCTGTCTTTGTCACACATTGAAGGAAACACTCACAGCCTTGTGTAATCATGTGATCCAGTAACTCACATCTCCGACAACCCCCTGGGTTAAAGAATTTGTTTTTTTCTTTAGTGTTGTGATCTTACACGACCTCCAGATCACGCCAGCAGCTGCTTCTGTCATTCTCACCATGTTTTTGTATGTGTGTGTGTGTGTGTGTGTGTGTGTGTGTGTGTGTGTGTGAGAGAGAGAGAGAGATTCCATCCAGTCTGTCTCCACCATATGCATTCTGGGTGTTTGTTTGATTGCACACAGTGATAAACGTAAGAATAATCACGTGGTGTGAGAGGAAGCCGTTGGCAGCGTGACTCAGAAGGATTTCGGTTTGAATGTGATGACCAGCTGGACGGCGTTTGTGTGTGTTCGCCCTGTGACGGGGGATTTCCCCCACATCTGAAGCTCTCTGCTCCAACAGAGATGAGCAACATCTTGAGAAACAAGGGGTAAAAAAAACAAACAAACCCCCCCCCCCCACGAAACAAAATAATAAAAATTCATTTAATCAACTGGATAGGAGCTAATTTTATCAAATAATTTTGTGGAGATGCTAAATGATCCAGTCCATCCCATTGGTTCTGTACAGGCGGTAACCAGGTGGGAGGAAGTGTTTTCAGGTTGTGTCCTGTGGACCCCCGGCCTGCCACACAACCCCTGTACACACACTTAACCCCTGACACTCCCCAGTGTTCACACACTCTGTCATCACAGGGCCTGGCTGCCGATGACCTGAGCACTAACACATGCTGGGGACAACTTAACCTCTGGACCCCCAGACGGAAAAAACACATCGGCAGTGGAGGGAGGTGTCGTCGTGTTTATGAGAGCGGCAGACGACCGACAGATGAGACGCAAATGAAAAATGGATGGATTTTAATGTTATTTAATGACTTTTTTTTTTTTTTTCAGACTTCGGCTGAAATGTTTTGTGTCTGTCAGGATTTTGAATCTCAATCATCGTAGTTTGACTCAGGTAACACCAGAAGTCACCTGAAATTTACAAGACTTACATTTAACCCTTTAAAGCCAAGTGTAAGTGCATTACATTTGTGGTAAGTGTATTATATTTAATACACTTGGCTTTAAAGGGTATCATATTTAATTATTAGTATTAGTATTATATTTAATTCACTTGGTCTTTCAGGCTTTTGAGACTTCTACCTGATAAGTTTGATTGTTTTTTTTACTGAAAAACCTGATATACACAACCATGCATGCGAAAAAAATCCGGATTTATTAAAATTTATACAAATAAAAGTTCATCTATACAGCTTAATGTAATTTTTTTGGACTAAATTCTCAGAAGGTTCCGTCAAAAATGTGATTTTTCGAGGAATAATTTTATAGTTCAGGTTTTTAATACCAAAAATGCTCAAGTTTCTGCTAATTTCACTTTCCTTCTATTTGGATATTTGTTTTTCATTTTTTGGACTTTTTTCTTTTTTCTGATGATGAACATCTTCCATATCCACAACATTCATCACTTCTGTGCGACATATCCCCCATGTGGGAATCCATGACTTGTTTCTTGTGAACTAATAGAGATGCTGTGGTAAGAGACTCATATTTGCTGGGTTCACATGAAGAACCAGACCGACAACAAAGTTGTCACTGATGAACCGTTTAAAATCCAGAGAGCAGAACACAGTTTGACAACAAAACTCAAAAGCTGCACATTTAATAAATCCAGCAGAAATGAGGAGACACATTTCTCTGCAGGTGAAGACAGAAAGTTAGCCGTTCAAAATTAGCTCTACTTTGTGGATCATATGAACCAGACTTGACTAAACTTCATGATGAGGTTCAGAGAGTAAAGATAGGTGATATGTTTTTGCTTTGTCACATTGTGAACCTCAGGAATAACCGCTCTGACTCGATCTCTTCCATTGTTGCGTCTCATCTGGACAGAACCTACCCTTTGTCATCCTTGGCCGACGCTCAAAGCCTTTTCTTCCACGGTGGCTTTGGAACTCTGCCTGAACATGAAACTAAACTTGGATTACGTTTAAAGCACAATCGTAAACGGTTACATTTCCAAAAAAAAAAAAAAAAAAAAAGTTCTGTTCTGCGTATTTTCTTTCACACAGAACTCAAACTCCAGTCTCCTGGGAGAACGTTGTGTGTGACCAGATACTCAACCCCGATTGGGACTTTCTTGTTTTGTAAAATGCGTCACCTCGTGCTGTTGTTCTGATCGTCTCAGGCACAAGAGTAACATCTGGGTTGGGATGAGACACCAAAAAGGCAGCGTTTAACATCCTGGGAATGAGACTACGCATGAATTATGTGGCTAACAGCTAGCAACTGAGCAGCTCACGAATGGAGGAACTGTTTAACAATGGTTTCGCCAACTTTTTTCCATCTTAAAATCTCGTGCCCTACGGAATTGCCTGCTGCTAACTGTTAAAACTGACCACAGCCACTGTTGTACACGACATAGGAAACTCCAGACCCTTTTACAGCCATGTCCAAACCAACACCGGGTGTGTTTGAAACTCACAGGACAGATTTGTGTTGTAATTCACAGGGTAAACCAGCCAAGAGACTGTTGAGCAGCTGTGGAGTCGAGGAAAAAAAAACAGTACAACTGACTTGCTTCATCTTTCACGGGATCACATGATAAACAAAAAGTGATGCCAGGGAGAGAAAAAGGACGGAAAACAATACGAACTGTGTTGGGTTTATATTTATGTGTCATTGGGAGCGACGGAGCCACAAATACAAGAGATCTAGCGCTTCTCTGGGCAGACTAAGACGATTGGCAGGCAGTGACTCAGATCAGAGGCAAAACGCTGGAGGAATGAAGTCAGGAATTTCTAGGAAATGGTGACAAAGGTGACGTGACGGCATCAGTCTGAGCTCTGAGCCTCCTTTTAGCTGCTTTTAGGGGTTCACTTTGTCAGAGAATTTCACAAGTCCCATTCTTTTTGCGTTTCAGGCATTGAAATTGTCAGATGCCTTCAGGGCCTCTCGTGCGCCGCTCTACTTTGGGTTTGGGGGGGAGGGGAACGATGTTAATATCATGATACAATAACATGCCACAAACAATTTTAATACGATCAGGTGATGTTATTGATCGTTGATTGCAAGCACAAACAGGAAAGCACTGAAAACATTAGAGGTCGACAGGGACTTCCTGGCAGGGCTTATGTCTTTCTGATCTATGCTGACAGTCGTTTGGAGCGCCGTATGGACATCTGTCGACAAAACTCGGCTCATGTGGATTTACTTCTGTCTCCTCATGGATCCCGACATCAAGACGTTTCACTCAGTTTAAAGGAAAATAGCTGTTTAGGTGCACTTTTATGTTTATGATTCGGTTGGTTTCATGAACAGTAACATTCATAATAACACAGAAACTTATGCTGCGTCAGAAACACGCAACAAGTAGCGCAAACCAGCCGTGTGAAGAGTTTGAGTTTGACGTTTTGATTTTTTAACCAACAGCAAGGAAAGAGCATCAGTATCGGTCTGCAGATCAATATTACAGCTAGCATTTAGCCTAGCATCCAGGATAACAAAGCATGGCTAACTGTTTACCATTGTTAGCTAGGCTATGCTAACCGACAGCTGGCTAAAATTGACATTTTGATTTCACTCTTAGGAAGAGTTAACAGATTCTAATTAATATGAACAATATCATATAATCTTTTTTATTATACGGTTAGTCCTTAAGATACAAACATTTGACTTATGAACATCCAACTTATGAAAAATTGTGCGCCGCCGGATATGGCGGCGCACAATTAGTAG
The DNA here is from genome assembly GCA_013358685.1 of Antennarius maculatus. Lineage (NCBI taxonomy): Eukaryota > Metazoa > Chordata > Actinopteri > Lophiiformes > Antennariidae > Antennarius > Antennarius maculatus. The sequence continues at coordinate 23,660,724 of CM023613.1, forward strand.
GAACTAAATGATGAAGGAACCAATGTTGTCCTCCTGTAGGAACTAAATGATGTAGGAACCAATGTTGTCCTCCTGTAGGAACTAAATGATGTAGGAACCAATGTTGTCCTCCTGTAGGAACTAAATGATGTAGGAACCAATGTTGTCCTCCTGTAGGAACTAAATGATGTAGGAACCAATGTTGTCCTCCTGTAGGAACTAAATGATGAAGGAACCAATGTTGTCCTCCTGTAGGAACTAAATGATGTAGGAACCAATGTTGTCCTCCTGTAGGAACTAAATGATGTAGGAACCAATGTTGTCCTCCTGTAGGAACTAAATGATGTAGGAACCAATGTTGTCCTCCTGTAGGAACTAAATGATGTAGGAACCAATGTTTTCCTCCTGTAGGAATTAAATGATGTAGGAACCAATGTTGTCCTCCTGTAGGAACTAAATGATGGAGGAACCAATGTTGTCCTCCAGTAGGCACTAAATGATGTAGGAACCAATGTTGTCCTCCTGTAGGAACTAAATGATGTAGGAACCAATGTTGTCCTCCAGTAGGAACTAAATGATGGAGGAACCAATGTTGTCCTCCTGTAGGAACTAAATGATGTAGGAACCAATGTTGTCCTCCTGTAGGAACTAAATGATGTAGGAACCAATGTTGTCCTCCTGTAGGAACTAAATGATGTAGGAACCAATGTTGTCCTCCTGTAGTAACTAAATGATGTAGGAACCAATGTTGTCCTCCTGTAGGAACTAAATGATGTAGGAACCAATGTTGTCCTCCTGTAGGAACTAAATGATGTAGGAACCAATGTTGTCCTCCTGTAGGAACTAAATGATGTAGGAACCAATGTTGTCCTCCTGTAGGAACTAAATGATGTAGGAACCAATGTTGTCCTCCTGTAGGAACTAAATAATGTAGGAACCAATGTTGTCCTCCTGTAGGAACTAAATGATGTAGGAACCAATGTCGTCCAGAATAGGTTGGCTTAGCCGCTACACCCCCCAGGAGAAAATTCATTCAGCAGAGGTAGAGATGTTAAAGTTACATTACAGTACTACAGGATTTATTATTATGGGTTGTTTTAATGTTCTATTAGTGTTTCTGGTCAGTCTGAGGGAATAAAACTTTATTATTTAGAGTAGTAATGACATTACTTTAGTATTTAGATCAGTAATGACATTTAAATGACCTCAAATGGAGATTATAGATTGAAATTTAATAAATAATTATTTAAAAACAATGCAGGTTACGAACACACTCTCAGAACCAGTTGTGTTTGTAGGTTGAGGACTTCCTGTATTCTTCAAAATCAAGGTAATGCTGAGAAGCAAGGCCGGCTAATGTGTTCAATAACCACATTATTTAAACTCCTTTATTATAAGTGTGAAATACTGAGGAGTATACACCTGGGTTGATGTAGCTGGATAGTTCTTGGTAGCTTATTCTTCATACATGTTGCCTTTAAATGAAGATTGTTTGCAGACCTAGACGGCAGGAAAATATTCTGTATTTTTGTTCAGTACAAGTCTACAACAGATGTTGATAGCATTCCGTCTAGTTTGAAACGTCGCTCACGCTACGTGCCAACAAACTGCATTTTAAATTCTGTTTGTCACGCTTTTGTGTCGTTTTTCTCACATCTTTACATTTCAGCCGCTTCAACTTTTCAATGTATTTCATTTTTGGGTGATTTCCTGTTCAGCAACGGTTCGCAATCGACTGCTGGGAAAACAGGGAAAATCAGACCGCTGATGGGTTACCCAACTAAATCACGACCGCAGCCACACTCAGACAAGTATCTGTCCGTGTAACTATGACAATATGGCTTCAGGGTCTGGGGGACAGCTTGAAGTACATACCAGTCAAACAACACGAAACAGACCTCTGGATGACTTTAACGGAATGAAAGCTGTGAAGCAGAGAAAATGAAAATAACCCCACTTAGTGTTTCAGGAATTTCACATTTTTCCTGCACAAAAAATAGGAAAATAAAGACATCTAAACCCAACCCAAAGCTAAATCTAAGGTTTTATCAAAACCTAAAAACTTCTGAGAATATAAATTGGCATGTCACTTAATACTTTTGATTTAGAAGTTGCAGAATCAGGAAAACATGAAGAAAAATCACATTTCTGTGATCTGGGAAATGTAGTCCAAACAAATACAGCAAAAACTTTCCAAACTGTATGTTAAAAGTTAAACATAAACTGCATTATTTTGCATATTTCCCTCAAAGCTGTCGTCGGGACACAGTTGGTCTTTGTCACAGGTTGCCTTCCAGTCATATCGGAGGGGAACATGAATCCATTCCAGTTCCCATCCTTTCATTATGGATGTTATGAGTGTGCTTTTTGTCTTGTCATCGGCTCTGCGGTGGTGTTACTGCATGAACGGCTGCAGAATGTGCAGCTTGAGTTTGCACACAGTCCACTCAGTGAGGTTTTTGGCATGTCTGAGCGCAAACTGGCAACCATGAGCTTGTGGCTATGTTATGTCGGCGAGTGTGAAAGCTGAAATGACAAGGCAAAGAAAGTCTGAGAGTCCGGCGCAGACTGAATTAAGGGGAAGAGAAAGGAGAAGCAGAGTTGGTTGGAATTTGCATACATCTCCTACCGTAAGGGTGTGGCCGTGAGGGTTTGTGGCGTTTGAGGTAAAAACTGGTGACAAAGACAAAGATGGCTTTTTTTTTTTTTTTTTTGCAAGAACAACTAGGGGTTTTTCATAACGCAGATGGACAGGAGCAGATGGAAAGGATGGCTAACGCTTTGTGAAGGATTCCATCCCTACTCAGAGAAATATAGCGTCTCTCCAGTGGGACAGCAGTGGGAGCTGGGAGGTATGCCGAGTGTTTTCTAGAGCGGTTTGTGATGTAAGACGGTGGAAGTGGGGGAGCAGCTGAGGCTGTCCAGCGGCCATGAATCAGGCTGGGGCACCGTGAAGCGGCGGCCATCATAGGAGACAGATGGGCCCTCGGCTAAACACTGGAAGGGATGAAGGAACACACACACACATGCATGTACACACACACACACACACACACACACACATACACACACACACATACACGCACACGTGTGCTGCAGGCAGAATGGAAACAAGCATGAGCTGCAGATACAAACCTAGAAATGTACAAGCAGAAAACATTTTACGCGAATCGGTTTAGATTTACGAGCAAGGCGTGAGTGTGAAACACGACAGATTAAAGTTTTGATCTATTAATGTTTAAAAAAAAAAAAGGACAATATGACGACAGTGAGATCAATGCTCACGTACTAATAATTCATCCTTCAGCTTTAACTTTCAGCTTTTTTTTTTTTATAAATGCAACAAACAGAAAAAAATAATAAAACGTGATAAAACAAATATATTTCAAATTACTAACTTTCGTTTGAGTTTATCCACAATTTCTTATTAAATAATTCCAGAAATAACACATCAACTCTGATGATATTAATTTATAAAAATATTTTTCCATTACAGTAATATTTCAATCAAAAAATTACATTGATAATAAATTTAATAATAAATTTAGAGGCATTTTCTTGTGAATTTATGCATTTTACGAATCTTCCACAAAGCTCATAATTCAACAGGAGGTTTTAACAGTTTTAAGCTTTCATTCTATATATTTTTTTCTAAGTTGGGTCACATGAAAGAATAAAAAATGAGAGTGAGCGGACGAGGCGGCGGTGAGGTAACGGGAACAGATCCTCTGGCCTCAGATCATCTGAGCAGGTCAGCGTTTCAATGGGGCTTGAAAGTGTATGTTTGCTGCAATGAATGGTTTCCTAAAACCCATCATCCCTGTCTGCTCGACTTAAGGCGGACAGACTGTGACTGATTTCCACTTGGCGGTGAACTCACGTGATCCCAGCTTCCAGGCCGCAAAAAAAAGTTCTGAGAAAAAAAAAAAAAAAAAAAAGCAACAGTTTTATTTACTATTAAGCTTATTTCTAGGAAACACACAAATTGTTATACTTGTTTATTTCCAGATTTTACAGATTAATTTCCAATTGATAAACAAACATTAAAAAGTTTAATCTCAGTATATGATATCATAAATATTCTAATTGGCTGTAAATATTTGTGTTTTAATTTGAAAGGTGATTTTCCTGGGAGGTCCATAAATGTTTTATTTTCCTGAAAATGAGCACACAACCACGGTTTGCATGTAAGGAGTAATCTCTCCGTAAACATCTATGGACGCTTGTGATCATACTCATAAACATTTCCATGATTTCATCCGCCATGTCTCCAAAATAAAAACGCCTGGGGTCAGTCCAGAGTCTCGTGTTCAGTGACTGCCTGCTAATTACAGTCCCCCAAAGATTATCTGCGTCCAACTGCTTCCATATTGACATCTATGAAATTGCTGTGGCACGATTTGGTTTTTGTGGTGGGGCACGTTCAATAAATCCTCCTCTCGTGAAGGCAGAACAAAGGATGATAATCATGAACAGATAGAAAATGAAACCTTTTAGGAAGAAGAGGCCGAGTCTCCAAAATACCCCAGATATATAAAAATAAAGTCTGCAGACAAATTTTGAAACAACAGCTCCATTAATGCAGAGAGGAAAATTTATTATGACCAGCGCAATAAATTTACAAGATTTGTGATAGATTACCATCAACTGATTTCATTATCTTTATCTTTTTAATCCATTTTAAATACAGAAAGAATTTCCACAATGAAGGTTATTCATTTTTAAAAAAATCTAACTAAAGTTCTCCTCAGCTGTTTCTCTACTTTCCAAAGAAGTTTCCACATCGTGATGCCTTCATGCACCACTGGAAATATTGTAATTTACAGTTCAGCAGAGACGGACCAACCCAAAAACTGAACATTTGTTATGAAACTATTTAAATGTGATGTCCAGAAACAGGTCAGAATGATCATATTTTATAAAATGTATATACAGTATAACCATATATATATATACATTTTATTTATGATGCAAAATCACCATAAAATATACAAATGAGTAATCAAAATGAATAAATGAATAAAACCAAGCAAGAAAGAAACCAACACACACACACGCACACACACAAGCAGACACACACACACACACACACACACACACACACACACACATCACTGCCAAAGTCATGTTAAAGTTGGAGACTGCTGCTTTTTACACGTCGCCTCCGTTCCCGTTTTAATCAGTCTTGTGATGACGTGTCATCAAATACAACGTGAAGCATCTGCTGCAATGTAGAACTGCTACTACACTGTACTACACTGTACTGTACTACACTGTACTGTACTGCACTGTACTGTTCTACACTGTACTGTACTACACTGTACTGTACTGCACTGTACTGTACTACACTGTACTGTACTGCACTGTACTGTACTACACTGTACTGTACTACACTGTACTGTACTTCACTGTACTGTACTACACTGTACTGTACTACACTGTACTGTACTACACTGTACTGTACTGCACTGTACTGTACTACACTGTACTGTACTACACTGTACTGTACTACACTGTACTGTACTAAACTGTACTGTACTACACTGTACTGTACTACACTGTACTGTACTGCACTGTACTGTACTACACTGTACTGTACTATACTGTACTGTACTACACTGTACTGTACTACACTGTACTGTACTGCACTGTACTGTACTACACTGTACTGTACTACAATGTACTGTACTACACTGTACTGTACTACACTGTACTGTACTGCACTGTACTGTACTACAATGTACTGTACTGCACTGTACTGTACTACACTGTACTGTACTGCACTGTTCTGTACTACAATGTACTGTACTACAATGTACTGTACTACACTGTACAGTACTACACTGTACTGCAGTACACTGTACTGTACTGCACTGTACTGTACTACACTGTACTGTACTGCACTGTACTGTACTACACTGTACTGTACTACACTGTACTGTACTACAATGTACTGTACTACACTGTACTGTACTACACTGTACTGTACTGCACTGTACTGTACTACACTGTACTGTACTGCACTGTACTACACTGTACTGTACTGTACTGCACTGTACTACACTGTACTGTACTACACTGTACTACACTGTACTACACTGTACTGCACTGTACTGTACTACACTGTACTGCACTGTACTGTATGATTTTGTACTGTATGATACTGTACTGTATGATACTGTACTGTATGATACTGTACAGTATGATATTGTACAGTATGATACTGTACTGTATGATACTGTACTGTATGATACTGTACTGTATGATATTGTATTGTATGATACTGTACTGTATGATACTGTACTGTATGATACTGTACTGTATGATATTGTACTGTATGATATTGTACTGTATGATTTTGTACTGTATGATACTGTACTGTATGATATTGTACTGTATGATACCGTACTGTATGATACTGTACTGTATGATATTGTACTGTATGATACTGTACTGTATGATACTGTACTGTATGATATTGTACTGTATGATACTGTACTGTATGATATTGTACTGTATTATACTGTACTGTATGATACTGTACTGTATGATATTGTACTGTATGATATTGTACTGTATGATACTGTACTGTATGATACTGTACTGTATGATATTGTACTGTATGATACTGTACTGTATGATATTGTATTGTATGATACTGTACTGTATGATACTGTACTGTATGATACTGTACTGTATGATATTGTACTGTATGATATTGTACTGTATGATTTTGTACTGTATGATACTGTACTGTATGATATTGTACTGTATGATACCGTACTGTATGATACTGTACTGTATGATATTGTACTGTATGATACAGTACTGTATGATACTGTACTGTATGATATTGTACTGTATGATACTGTACTGTATGATATTGTACTGTATTATACTGTACTGTATGATATTGTACTGTATGATATTGTACTGTATGATATTGTACTGTATGATATTGTACTGTATGATACTGTACTGTATGATATTGTACTGTATGATACTGTACTGTATGATACTGTACTGTATGATATTGTACTGTATGATATTTAACATACAATATTTAATATTGTATGATACTGTACTGTATGATACTGTACTGTATGATACTGTACTGTATGATATTGTACTGTATGATACTGTACTGTATGATACTGTACTGTATGATATTGTACTGTATGATACTGTACTGTATGATACTGTACTGTATGATATTGTACTGTATGATACTGTACTGTATGATACTGTACTGTATGATATTGTACTGTATGATACTGTACTGTATGATACTGTACTGTATGATACTGTACTGTATGATATTGTACTGTATGATACTGTACTGTATGATACTGTACTGTATGATATTGTACTGTATGATACTGTACTGTATGATATTGTACTGTATGATACTGTACTGTATGATACTGTACTGTATGATACTGTACTGTATGATACTGTACTGTATGATATTGTACTGTATGATACTGTACTGTATGATACTGTACTGTATGATATTGTACTGTATGATACTGTACTGTATGATATTGTACTGTATGATACTGTACTGTATGATACTGTACTGTATGATATTGTACTGTATGATACTGTACTGTATGATACTGTACTGTATGATATTGTACTGTATGATACTGTACTGTATGATACTGTACTGTATGATATTGTACTGTATGATACTGTACTGTATGATACTGTACTGTATGATATTGTACTGTATGATACTGTACTGTATGATACTGTACTGTATGATACTGTACTGTATGATAATGTACTGTATGATACTGTACTGTATGATACTGTACAATATCATACTGTACTGTATGATATTGTACTGTATGATACTGTACTGTATGATACTGTACTGTATGATATTGTACTGTATGATACTGTACTGTATGATACTGTACTGTATGATACTGTACTGTATGATACTGTACTGTATGATATTGTACTGTATGATACTGTACTGTATGATACTGTACTGTATGATACTGTACTGTATGATATTGTACTGTATGATACTGTACTGTATGATACTGTACTGTATGATATTGTACTGTATGATACTGTACTGTATGATACTGTACTGTATGATACTGTACTGTATGATATTGTACTGTATGATACTGTACTGTATGATACTGTACTGTATGATACTGTACTGTATGATATTGTACTGTATGATACTGTACTGTATGATATTGTACTGTATGATACTGTACTGTATGATACTGTACGGTATGATACTGTACTGTATGATACTGTACTGTATGATATTGTACTGTATGATACTGTACTGTATGATATTGTACTGTATGATACTGTACTGTATGATACTGTACTGTATGATACTGTACTGTATGATATTGTACTGTATGATACTGTACTGTATGATACTGTCCATTCTTCACAGATTCTCTGTGACAGTGTCTTTGTTGGGACTTCAGCCAAACGCTGTAAAATACTTTGATATTTCAAACAGTTCTGCAAACGCAGCAGAGCAGACAGATCACGGAGCCTCTCGTGATCACTGATCCGTGATGAACCCACGTGTTGGACCTCACCTGTCAGCCCTCTGAGCGCTGCACAGCAGACACACCTTAGTCACACCATCCTCAGCTGCGTGTGGGAGGCTACAGCTACAAACACTGCTGAGACCTCACAGGTATGTTGAAGTTATGATCATTTTGGAAAGATCTCTCCCTGAGACCTTCTTTACACGATGGGATGTCCTGGCACCACCCAACAGGTGTGTGGGATTCACCCTTCCACCTCCAAAGTTATCAAAAAAACAAGGATTATAGGAGATATCAGAATCTCCTGAGCGGGTGGTGTTCTCTGGTTTTGTGCTGGTTCCACCAGACTTCACTCAAGAACCCTAGAATGAACGCAGACTAAAACCCGTGAGCAAATGTGACCGACACTGCTTTACATTTGTCACAAACGGTGGCAAATTTAAATGATTTGCTTCTTAAAGTCGGTACAACGTGCAATTTTAAAATCGTTTGTTAAAAACCTTTCTTCCCACTTTTCATCCAGACGCTGCGTTTGTTCCCATTGTGTTCTCCTGAGGGGTTATCGCACAAATAGTTCCATAAAACTCTGAAATTATGCCTTTTTTATTTGTGTCATAAGACACATAATCATTGACAAAGGTAGCTGGAGTCTTGCTGTGAAAGAATTTTTTTTTAATAAAGTCTCAAAAGTTGTAAATATTCTGCGAAGTGGGTCATATTAAAAAAAACCCAGCATAACAACTTAAACAATGTTTAGTGTATCTGAGTGTTTTCACCGTAGTTCAGAAAATATTTGACATGCTTACATTTACTGAACTAAATATAACTCTACGTTTTCAGGATTTGTATTCGGTGCTTGTATTTATATTTTCAATCTTCCTATTTTGTATTTTTCTTCCACTCTTTGGAGCAACATGGAACCAGAATTTCTGTCTATGTCATGTCATGTCATGTCATCGTACTGTACAGTGTCCTGTCGCGTCACATCATATCTTACACACAAGGAAGGTCTTCATTCCTTTTGATTGTGAGTAAAGAAGGTTTGCTATTTTCATTTAAATGTAAAATATGACAATAGTCACGTGACCTAACAAACCTAGACTACAATACATTCTTTCTGTTCACACTGTGGAGCTCTGGAGAACATAAACTGCTGAACACTGACCTCTGCTGGTCACTAAATGGAAACAACTTAAAAACAGTCTGAGACTCACTTTATGGTCATTTTGACTAATTTACATGATTTGAAGAAAATATCGTTAGTATGATCCTGTCAACTAAATTAAATTAAATTAAAGTTTAGGACTCACGTTCATAAGAAGTTTAACTCCTAAATTGTGGCAGAAAACTCCTTTAGTGTTTGACCTCATCATCATCAACGTCATCATCATCATCATCAACGTCATCATCATCATCATCATCATCATCATCATGGTAGTTTTCTTACATTTTGAAAAGCTCCTCCTGAACCACAGGAGACCTCATATCGACATCTTCTTTTGATAACTTTTAAGTAGACTTTTGGAATTAAATTAAACTAAGAAAAATCAGTAAAATCCATCGTTCAAATAATATATTCCGTTTTCAGCCTCATCATATGTCTTGCTGGACCTCTTGTAATAATCATTAGGACAAACAAACTTATAAACAAGAGTAAACAATGTGGACAGACCTCAATAGTTCTCAGATTAAAAGTAATGGCAATTTAGAATTCAAACAAGGTTTCAATATCAAATAACTGTCAGTTTTTTACACTCATCAAGAAATTAAATTAATTTTCAATGAATTTCCCTACCAATGCTGGCATCATACGAGAAAACTATCCACATGATAGCATGCATGTTTCGTCTTTAACAGCAATTCAATGCCTGTATAATAATAAGATAATAAATTAATTAATCGTTTTTTTTCAGAATTTTCAGAAAACACAGAAAAACTGATCCATTTGTTGATGATTGTTGATTTGTTGATAACAAAAAAGAAAAAGACTTAGGCGATTATTTTAAGAGGGTGATGAATTGTTCCCCATCGTGCCCACCAGGGGGCAGTGATGCGCTGCTGTTGGCTGCAGCTGATGAACCTGTTCACCTGACTGGGACAGAACCCCCCCCATCCCCCAGCTCTGCTACAGAGATACGAGTCTCATGCTGTTTAAACCTGAGGCCTGACTGACCAATGAGGTGATAATGTTTGTGTTGATCCGTCAACAAGCCTGTTTGGGCAAACAAGTTGTCAGCAGTCTCTCCTTTTTGGAAAGCATGCATGTGCTCTTCTTTGCATATTTCCAGTTAGAGATGCATGCATGCGTGTGTGTGTGTGTGTGTGTGTGTGTGTGTGTGTGTGTGTGTGTGTGTGTGTGTGTGTGTGTGTGTGTGTGTGTGTGTGTGTGTGTGTGTGTGTGTGTGTGTGTGTGTGTGTGTGTGTGTGTAGTCTCCTGAGCACTGCCACCATGCCCAGACTACTGATGCACTACCTGCTTCTCATTAGAACGTCCCGTTAGAGTCCGGCCATCTGCAGCAGCTGGTTGGCAAACCTTCTACCAACTGTTTGATGTTGACGACGGCGTCCCAGCACCAGAACCCCCCCCCCCCCAAAAAAAAAAAAAACCAAGAAGGAGAAAGTTGAGATGATTTTATCCAGGCTGACAGGGGGGGACCAAGGTGTGTTTGTATCAGCTGTACCTGCCTTAGTTGTGGGTTTGTTGCAGCAGATGTGGAAGAGGTGATGCGGCGTCTTCACTGTTTCAAACTCAAGGTGGAACATGACCAATGAGAATGAATGAAAACTGGAAGTATGGAGGGAAATTTGAGCGTTCATTCTGTGAGTTTTAGTCGTATCTTTATGTTTTACAAAGAAGCTGTAAAAAGAAATTTCAGGAAATTCCAAATACTATAGGTGTGGATTCAAGGTCCTGGAATTAAGTGACGTTTACTGATTGAACCAATATTATTGTGACATCATCATATCTCATGTCAGATAACGTAATTATTGATCGATAACTGATTATCAAGTTAAGGTATGTTTCTGGGACCTGAATATTGAAGTGTTGCTGCTTTCTGTCTGCTCAGGGTTTGATGGAGGCGTGTGTTTAAGTCGCTTTCTTATTTACAGACTGTAAACAGCAAAGTCAAATCTAATATATAAAATCTATATTTTTTCGATGGAAATTATTTTTCATACATAAATATAAAAGCAAACAGTTTTATGTCATTATTCAGTTCCAGAAGAATAAGTTGAATGAAGTCGTCTCCAGACTAAACAGTAAATAACCATTCCCAGTTCTGGACTGAACTCTATGAATGAATGCATTTTTAATAATATTTGGTTATTAAGAATCCATTTTAAGCTGATTTTGAGCTGTTTTTCTCTGTTCCTGTATGGATTATGATGGATCGGACTCCCACGTGACAGATTAAGGCCTCATCCCTCGCTTCCACCCGTCTTCATCCCGACCCTCAGGTCTTCCATTACAACCACGAACCTGTTTTGACTCTTCCGTACTCGACTGATTAGCGCCTCTCCATCCTAACCTCCTGAAACCCCCCCCCCCCACCCCTGTGGGAGTGGGCTGCGCCTGTGAGTCCCACCTGATGTGTTAAGTGTGTGTTTAGAGTCATGACACACACACACACACACACACACACACACCCTTCAGAGAGATATGGGACTATGGGAGCTGAAGTATGTAAAATGTGAGGGGGTGAGAAAGCGTGAGTGGGAGTGACAGAAGTGGAGATGACATGATGTGGGGGTTAAACACACCGGAGCACCAGAGAGACGATGGGGGGGGGGGTGTATGAATATTTGATCTGGTGGTGAGCAGGGATTGAGCCACCCCTGACGTCCTTTCAGTAGAAATATTTACCTTAAACACATGATGGAACGCGAACGGAGAGCTAATGAAACAGGAGGAGGTAGAGGAGCGTCAAGTCCTTCCTCCCTCCTCTCTTTCTTCTTCATCCGTCGTTGCCTCTTCCTCCTCCTCCTCCTCGTCCTCCTCCTCCTCGCCTGCTTCCCATCAGATAAAGTGGGTCAGGATTTAAAGCTGCAAGAGAGATGGATGGGGATGGGGATGGTGGGGGCGGGGGGGGGATAGGTAAGACCAAGTGCACTAGGAAGGAAAAAAAAGCCGATGCTGTGAGGAGAGGATGATGAAGAGTAATGTTTAAACACAGGGAATGAACGGTCGGAGGTACGGAGGTGAGTAGATGTAGAGGAATGTGGAGCGAGGGCCGCGGCGTGGAGGGAAAAGTCGATGATTAATTCATCTTTATGTTCTGGGGGGGGGGGCTGCTGGCGGTGCAGGGTCTGGCGGCTGGAGGCCCCCCTCAGGGGCCACGCGTGATGGAGCGTCGGCCATTACCGTGTTTAAAGAGCTGCCTCCGACACTCCCATCGCCTCTCACTCGCTCCTCGTTTGGATCCTGTGTGGCTTTCAGAAGCGTGGGAGACGAAGATGATGAAGATGATGATGATGATGATGATGATGATAAAGGGGGAGCGGCGTGGGAGAGGAAGATGGAGAGAGAGGTGGATGAAGAGATCGGGGTGTGGGATTAGCTCGGCCGGGTGTCAGCCGGTGCCTAGGGGTGTGTTTAACCCCCACCCCCCCGTCCGCCATCGCTGGACACGTGTTTACAGACACCCTGAAGCCAAATGTATATCTGTCACACGGCTCAGCATCTCCATGACATCACAACAGACCATAATAGTCACTAGTTTGGAGTTACGTCGTTCTCGATTAAACATCGGTTTTCAAAAAAATACACAGAAAAATGAAAATCAAGTTTATTTTATCTGCTGCAGTATTGGAATCGTAAAATAATTAGTAAACCGTTAAAAGCACATAATATGTTACTGTGCAATAAATTAGAATAAAATATATATTATTACTAGCCCGTAGCAACCCCCGTGACCCGCAATGAGGAAGAAGCAGCTGAAGACGAGATGGAGATGTTTTTTTTTTTTTTTCTGTACTAATGTTAAAAAATTAAATTTAATTGTTTGTCAGCTTAAAATAGATTCATATCAACTAAATATGATTAAAATACGTTCATAAATAATTTATAATTCAAAAAAAATAAAATAAATAAAGTTCAGTACAGAATTGTGAATGGTTATCTACAGTTTACTATCCATAAATGCTCATTTATGTAACATAACACAAACTTGTTGCTGAGTTTCTGTACGTTTGATTTATGATTTATCATTCGATGATGGAGGAAGTAAAGTAAAACAAGAGTCGACACTGAATTTAGATTCTTTTTTTTTTCTACTGCTACAAACGTCCCTCCAGATGAATGCTAACGTAGCTACGGCTAGCATATCTGACATAACAAGTTAATGAAATGATAACATCCTTCATGTAACACGTCTTATTGCGTGTTGGTGAGGTATTGAAGGACCTTGTTCACGTGGGCTGAAGGTGTGGAAACACACTGAGAACCAATCAAACCATTATTAGAGGAACACACACCACCGGTCCCCACGAGAGCATCTCCGGAACACTTCAGGGATGCTTCTAGACAGGAAGGAGGCCAGAGAGTATCTGAAGGTGGGGGGGATGGTGATCATGTGGGTGGAGGACAGCAGAGCACATGGACAACCTGCCCCCACCCACACACACCCCCCATGAATATTTGATACTGGTGACTAAAACCGGCGCGGTGAACTCAGATGAAGTGTGACAGCAGAAAATGCTCAGTGGAGAGAGACTAACTACAGACATCTACCGGCAAAACGGAGGATGGAGAATCCACGTGAGTCTGTGGACGCGTGGCAGGGCTGGAGGCTGTTGTTGGGACACACACACACACACACACACACACACACACACACACACACACCTCGTATCGTCAGGGGTTTGGGGTGAATAGAAGCAGCTGGAAGACTTGAATGCTGGTCTGACTTCAGCCAGAAAAAGACGTGAGAACAGCCAACCAATCTCCATCGTGGAGGATTTGTTCATACTTGTGAGGATACTTGTTTCAAAATGTAAAGAAAAACACACAGACACACACGCGCGCACACACACTGGTGGGCAGGCAAGGCCATTGAAATATTGATGGTGGTTCTCTTGCTTTGATGAAAAATCGTCCTCCGATAAATGTTTCATCCCTCCGAATGCATCACCTGCCTGTTTTTCACAGATGAGGCGTTTGGTGGTAAAAACACAAAGAATGAGGAAACGAGGAGGAGGAGGAAGAAGAGGAGGAAGAGCAACAATTACCTCCACAACCCCAAAGATGTTCCGTTTAGAACTCAGCACAAACTGCAGCCGTTCTGTTTGAAGAGTTTTAAAAGTTTAATTAATCACTGGAACAGTTGCTCACACCAACGGCGACAGTCTGATTTTTTTTTTTTTGTGGACAAATTAGAATTCAGACCACATGATGGCGCTAGATGGACGGTTCAGGAGACCAGAAAGACTGTGAGGAGGCGATGGTGGTGTATCTCGATGGAATCACGATCCATCTAGTGGTTGTCAAGACATTTCAGTCCAAACCACAACTATGAACCAAACTCTGTTGTGTGTTGCCTGAAGAGGCAAAAAAACATTCACTTTAAATGATCTGAATAATAAATCATAGGACAATATGAATGTTCAGGAGGTGACATGTAGACCTGACCTCCAACCTTGGTGTTTCCACATGTCCCCACTGACGAGGCTGCTGAGTCAGCAAGAACGTCTACCCTTAAAACCCACATCAGGGGAAGGTGAACTTTTTAAAAAACATGGAGTCATTACCAGCCCGTCTATAAACACATTCTCCTTCTGTGGCTTCACTTTTTAATATCCGTTTCTGTTACCCAAGCAAGAGAAGCGAGTCTGAATCCAGTTTGAGACAAACTCTCCCACCGTTGTGTGTGTGTGAGGGTTTTATTGGCCCTCGGGTGTCGAACACTTCGTCAACATCTGAGGAATGGAGATAAAAAAACACAAATACTAATGTGTGAAAAGTGTGTATACCAAACAAACAAACAAGTACTTATCTACCTACCTACCTACCTACCTACCTATCTGTCTATCTGTCTACCTGTCTATCTACCTTCAGTTTGCACACAGACGGTTTCAACCAATCTAAACAATTGACCATATGATTGAAGGAATGCGTGGACGGTTTCGTCCGACTCCCCAGAGTTACACACTCTCTGCATTAATTGATTGTCCTGCCTGTCATCCAAATCACGGACATGGACATGAGTGATTTAATAGTCCGTGTGTGCCGTAGCTGGGCGTGGCCGCTCTGGATTGGATTACAGCACCGACATGTTCGGATCACATTTTCCTTCTCGGTTCATGTAATTAGAAAAGACTTCCTGCTGCCTCGCTCAAACAGAGAACACTGAGTTGAACTCCGGGCTGCATTCCCAACGGCTTTCCACACTGTAAATAACTGTAGCTTGTTTGACTGGCAGTGCATGAGAACACGGAAAGCAGACTCTTTCTGCACATTATGATGTATCCAACCTCATTAAGATTCCAACAGGGATTGGCCGATTCTGTCTTTGTTGTACTTTCCGTCTCTTCATTGTTATTGAGCGAAAACCCATTAAAGTCGGGCGAAGACTTGGCGCGCTTGCAGGATGCCATCAATGCGACTCGGCTGACATTGTCTGTACCCTTGTTGCTGTAGCCATTTAACCGTTTCTCACGCTGAATCGCAGAAATATTGGAATTCAACTGACTTCCTTTGGCAGAGCGGAGACACTTTCCCAGCTGCAGTTTAAAGACAATACCAGAGGTGAAGCAGCTAAATTGAAATGATAAAACACTTTCAGGAGGCAGTTCTGCCGACAATGGTGACAATTTGAAAGTGTGGTAAAGGCGTGAATGAGGTAGGAGCGATGTCAATCAATTCTCCTATAATATCCCTCCATGCAAGCAGCAGAGGGTGAACATGGCAGCCAAATGGTTCAGCAGCAGCCGTTAAAGCATCACGGCCGTTCATATCCTCATCATCTGCTGCTGTTAGTGTCGATTTAAGTAGAGGAAGAACACATCTAGTCTCCTAGAGGCTCATTTGTACGCCACAAACAGATGTGTCCATCAACGTCCACAAACAATACAGTAGTACCGTGAGATACAAGCTGCTTGACATACGAGTTACTTGAGATATGAGTCGTCGCTCTGTCCATATTTCTTGTGGGACACGAGTGAAAATCCCAGATACGAGCCGTGCTTCAGGACACCACCACTAGTTGGCGGATGGATACGACATCAGTGAGACCGGATCTTGTTCTTTACGTGTTGGCGGATGGATACGACATCAGTGAGACCGGATCTCGTTCTCGTTGGTGGAGTGAAGACGTAACTCGTGTGTTCTCGTGACTTTTACGTTTCTTTTCATTCTTTATCATTGTTTATGTAACTTATATATAATTAATTCTACACAGGTAAAGTCTGCATGTCTATTGGTTGATTAAAAAAAATTATTTTTTTTTGTGTCGTGGGTCCAGTTCCAGTTGTGGAACTTCCACAAGAAGCACTGAATCTCTTCAGAAATCTGCTAGTGACCTGACAAAGTTTTTAATTTCTTTCCACTTTAGGAAATTGTCGTTTCTTTATAATGAGGCCTTAAGATTAATTGTAGCTGCAAGGACTTGTGCTTACCTTGAGTCCCAGACAAAGGTATTACAATAACCCTTTAAAGATTACTGCGGTTAGTCCCCTGAGGGGTTTACCTTCAACTCAAGGGCCGGTGTGTGAGATGACCTAAACTGGCCTCCAGGGGGTGATATGCCCCCTGGGGTGACTAGAGCGGAGGGTAAAAATGAGGAAGAAGATGAACTTTAGAAAGAATGTAGGACTGTGAGTCAGATTTGACCTCATTTTGTGAAGTTGGAACCAGGTCCAACACTTTAATGGAAAAAAGGGAAATGGCACGAATAGTAATTGTGTTAATGGTTTTGTATGTATTGATTGCAGTGGTTATGGCTTTCGAAGGCATTTTTGTGAGCCATTTTCAGATTCTCCCATTGATCTTAAACTTCCAAATGCCTTTTTGGACTCTTTCCTATTTAATTTAAATAGTTGTCATTGAGGTACACCATTAACCTCACCATAATAAACCCTTCTAGGTAGAGTATATTACGCAGTTGCATTAATATGCTGTACTTGCTTGAACTTTTCGTGCTTTGTTTAAGTCTCTGCTGCAAATAAACATGCGGTTTGTTCTGATTGGTTGTTGATGAATTGTACGCAGACCCAACAGTTCAGATATAATTTCATGTCTCAGTAAATGAAATAGTGTAACGACGCATTCAGCAAGAGTTTCCTGCTTTTAGTCACCTTTAACCACCGACGTATCTTTCAGCGCAATTGAGAAGACTATGAAACGTCCTTCCCAGTCAGTTCCCATATTTCCATTAACCTTGCACAAAGCTGATAACGACCTTTTTAAATAGAAACTGTCCCACAAACTATCACTGGAATATATAAAGATATGATAGAGTCTTGTTCAAACGCCACACAACAGATAGAGATTCAGATCCATCTGCAGAGTGTACCGACTGTTGTCCAATTAAAAGACAGGTTAAAGGTCATCACTGGGCAGACTGTGCTTTCTTAAGACAGCTGTGGGAGGTAAAGGTGGGTCCAAATGTTTCTGGATGCAGCCTTTTGTCCTTGATGTCCTCTTGCCTCCTTCCTCCGCTCCCCTCCGTCCACCCAGCATGCTGGTCATTACTAACTCAGGAGGAGGAGGTTAATGGGCAGGAAGTGCGTCTGACATGTTCTTCAAATGGTCCTTGAAACAATCCCAGCCGGTGGGGATGAAATGGCCAAACAGGTTTTTAGTGTCTTGCAGTTTGCTTGTGAGGCAAATGCCTCTTTGAAAATCTCAGGTGTGGAAAGCGGCATCCTCTCTAGACGAAACGTGTTTTTACATTTTGCATTACATTTAAAGCACTTTTGTATGAGTCTCGGAACGCAGCGCACACACTGACGCTGTCAGCCAATAGCATGCGCGTACGGTACAAGCGAGGGATTACTGTACTTCAAATCTGTCAAAACCCAATACAGTGCGCCCTTGTGTATCCGCGCATCAACGCTCGCGACTTCACCTCGTCGCCGATTTTTGGTAGGCAGTCATGTGATACCGTACGCGCATTCTATTGGCTGACAGCATCAGGAAGTGTGCTCCGTTCCGTGAGTCTCGTACTTACGTAAGACACAAAAGTGGTGTGGGAAAAGGTAATACAGATAGAAGGTGGTTTAATATCAGTATGGAGAGGGTTCAGAAACGTTAAAATTACCGTAAATAGTAAGATTAATAGTTTGTTGCTTAATTGCGGAATTTGTTAATTGCGTGTGATTCCTGGAACGCATTAACCGTGAGGAACGAGGGCGTCTTTCATTCACGCATCATTTTTCTAGCAGACAATACACTGTTTTGTGTCACGTTGGATTCTCAGGGCATGTTGACACGACAGCATTACAAGGTTGGCTTGGTGGCAGTAGAGTCCATGGACAAAGATGATCTGGATTGGGGCCCCGGGAACCCTATGCCCCTGGCCCGGGGCATGGCCGCTGGCATGCCTTGGCATTAACAGTGTTGATGTAATGAGTGTGTGATTGATTGCTACCACGATAGGGCTTCATGTACTTGTAGCGGTATACAGCACACAGCGGGCGTCTAGCACCCCTGGATTAGAGACCCCCGGGGGTCCAACCCCAGATTAAAGCGGTACATTAAACAGCATGAATAAAAGATCAAAATGATTCTCGTCGGAGCGCATCGGTAGGAGGAAGCGTTGGAAAAGTGTTTGCAGTCGTTCCTGCGAGGGAGGTTACTTTGAATGAGGCTTTTACCATTTATTGTTTCCTCTTGTAACACACACACACACACACACACACACACACACACGCTCGAGGCGGTTGTCTCTATCTGTGGTTTCATGCATCTGAAGGCAAGTAGAATTTTAATACTAATTACCGGCTACAGATGGAGTGTCCCGTTTGTTAAAGGTTACCCCAGTCATTTGGATAATTACATTTACGCGCTCGGGGCGCGATGAGCAGAGGGCACGGAGGTCCGAACAGTCGCACCTGAACTGCTTCAGAGGTGGCGTCCAGGAAATGTGATGTTATCACGCTTTAATGGGGACATTTGCGCCTGTGGTCAACATCATTTTGCTTAAACCCTAAGAAGAAGGATTGCTTCAGGTGCTTTTATGATTTTAATCTTTCTAATTGGCCCCAACAGTTCATGAGCTTAATGTAATGAAGGCGGATTGGGTGCCGCCCTCCACGACGGGAATTGTGGGTAAACCGGTGGGCAGCATGGAAGACTCCCACCCACTAGCTTCACTATTTCATCTACAGCTCACTTAGCCAAATGAATAGGCTGCTCACATGTCGCCACGGTGATATTTCACATGTTTTTACCAGCATCATAAATATTACAGCCTTTTCTTGCACTTTTCTTCAATGTGCTAATTATTTATTTAGAAATATTACAGCTTAAACTGTGTTTTTCAGGTTTTTTCTTTGCCCTTGCCAAGATCGGAATTAAACATCTAAAACCCAACAATCTCCAACTGATTTATCTCTACATCAAGGGAAAATCAGAAAATCAAATATATCCCAATTATCAAGCGGTTTCTATTGATCGGTAATCCATCGTTCAATCTAGGGAAACGGGCTAACGCTAGCAGAACGACTCCACGCATAATCAATGCCCGATAATACGGACACCGCCGTAAGTATTGACGACCAGAGCGAGGCTCCCCTCTGTTTCCATATTCTCTCACAGATGGGTCTATTAAATATCCATCTCTGCAGCCCAGTTGGTTAGAGGGGGCTGGATCCCGCGGGAGACGGAGGTTAAAGGGTGACGGAGTGGGAATTTAAGGCCCAAAGGCTCAGCAAGACGCCGACGCTCCTTCCTACCAAGGACGGATAAGATGCAGAAAGAAAAGATTTGCTTATCAGTCGGCTCATTGGCTCACCGCCGCGGAATCGCAGGTGCATCTTAGCATGGGATGGGCTCCAAACAAAGACCAAAAATCAACAGTAGCTTCAGGCGATGTTCGAGGCTCCTGCTGTTTGTTCGGAGTCTGCTTGAAGCTTCTGTGTTCGCAGCCCAGGGAAAGTGTTTAGAGGCTGGTGGGTAGAGAATATTTTCCATTAGTTTAGAGTGAATGGAAAGCATTCCAGTCATTTCTGTCTCCATTGTGACACACACACACACACACGCACATGCACACACACACACACACACACACACACACTGCATGCGATGCTTGGTGGCAAGTCAGGAAATTAGGTCTGGTTTAGAGAGGGTGGTCTGATGGTTGTCTATCACAACAGTGAGACAAATGTCCCTCATTAAGCTATGAAAATTAATGTACCTAACTGTCCCCCCCAAACAAACAAACAAACAAACAAACAAACAAACAAACAAACAAAATAACATAAAACTGTTGCCTGTTGCCTCCACCAAGTCATGTAGGTTTTCTTTATTCTGATCTTTAGAGCATCAGAGCTGTGATGAGATGATTGTGTTGCCAAACCAATCAACTTTTTCCTCAGTTGCTGTAATAAAAATATAGATTTGCTTATTTAATTATATTTGAAGAAAAATCACTTATCGCTCAATCAATCACTGATGAATGATGGAGTCACCAGAGTACCTGAACTGTAGCTTTATTTACACGTGAACACTCACAATCACTTTATTCATGCTGGGATTAATAGCAAGAAATGGAATATTTCAAAAACTGGAATATTCCATGTGGTTTTATGTCCAAAGTAAAAACTGCGTTTGGCTCTGGATGAGAGTAAAGATCCTCCTGTGTTTCCTGCTTAAGATCTGCAAACAGGAGAGACCGTCTGCGGTGCTAAAAATTAAGCTAATTAGCTTGTATTTTGAGAAGTTGAAGATTTGTATCAACACAAAGAACCTTCCTCACAAAGGTGCATGTATGTGTGTGTGCAACGGCACCAAAATGCCCCAAGACCATTTTCTGCAATGTTTTCTCTCAGGGGCAGAAAATGGTCTTGGGGCCTTTTGGTGCTGAAGACATCTTCATTTCATAGACATCATCTTTAAGTTAGCAGCTAACTTAGCTGCTAACTAGCTGCGTTTCAAGTCTCCTGACTGTGGGTGGCGCACATGACACGTCATCAAAATGTCACACTCTTGTCCTGCTGGTTCACACCCCTTGGGGGGTCGTTTACATGATGACACCTTTACCCTAAAATGGTGAACCTTTGTTGTTTCTCACTGTTTGTCGGCATCAAGGCAGCATTCTGGGGCCCGGAATCACAATTATTTACAACCGACATGCAGACAGAACAACGAACCAACGTCTTGTTGTTTGTGCAGCAGCAGCTCAGTAACTCAGCTTCAGCGTGGATTGGCTGAACCACAACTGTTGTGACCGTATCTCGTTCTTTACCACGTGTTGGCGGATGGATACAACATCAGTGAGACCGCATCTCGTTCTTTACCACGTGTTGGTGGATGGATACAACATCAGTGAGACCGCTTCTCGTTCTTTACCATGTGTTGGTGGATACAACATCAGTGAGACCGGATCTCGTTCTCTACCACGTGTTGGCGGATGGATACAACATCAGTGAGACTGTATCTCGTTCTTTACCACGTGTTGGCAGATGGATACAACATCAGTGAGACCGCATCTCGTTCTTTACCGCGTGTTGGCAGATGGATACAACATCAGTGAGACCGTATCTCGTTCTTTACCGCGTGTTGGTGGATGGATACAACATCAGTGAGACCGTATCTCGTTCTTTACCGCGTGTTGGCGGATGGATACAACATCAGTGAGACTGTATCTCGTTCTTTACCACGTGTTGGCGGATGGATACAACATCTGTGAGACCGTATCTCGTTCTTTACCGCGTGTTGGCGGATGGATACGACATCAGTGAGACCGGATCTCGTTCTCGTTGGTGGAGTAAAGACGTAGCTCGTGTGTTCTTGTGACTTTTGTGTTTCTTTTCATTCTTTATGATTGTTTATGTAACTTATATATAATTAATTATACACAGGTAAAGTCTGCATTACTTACTAATTATTTTTTTCAATTCTGTAATGGATTTAAATGATTTTAGTTACTTTAAATGGTTAAATGTTGTTTGACTCAGGAGCTCAGTGACGGAACGGATTAAACTCGTATCTCGATGAACATCTAAATATTACTATTATATTTGTAGGTCTACTTATAAAATGTTTACTAATTTAATCATCCAATCGGATTAAAAGGTGCAGTCATTCACTTTTTGATTTTATGATTCTAGTGATTCTGAATGTGCATATATTAACTAAATGTAATTAATCTCTCCGCTGTGATGCTGTGAGAATCCGTGACGTTACCCGTCTGTAATGAGCTCCTCTGATAAGACGCGCAGCGTGCAGACAGAACCGTAGTGATCAATCACTTCTCCGTAGTCACGAGTGTAAATGTTTGGATGTGCAGCCGTGTTACTTCCCATGTTAACACACACATCCATTAGCCGGAGCCGACCGGCCTATCAGGACTCCCCCTGACCTGCCGGGCCTTTATCAGTGGGAGGCTCCGCACCTGGACACTCCAATGCATGTGTGTGTGGATCAATGCATGGGTATGAATGTGTGTGTGAGACAAAGTGTGTGTTGGAGTGGAGGTGTGAGCGTACATACGGTTCATAATGCACGAGTGTGACTTCCTGTAGGGGTTTGTAAGTCACTGGGAGAGGCTGGGAGGTTGATGGGATCGTGACATAACAACCAAAACATAACCTCCCGACACACACACATCACACACACATCACACACACACACACACACACACATGTCTCACACACACATGTGTAAGGAATGTCATTTTTCAGCCTGACTTTCCTGTTTGAATTAGAGGCGCAAACCTCAGGCTGGCTTGATAAATGTTGTTTATCCAGGTCCAAAGGATCAGGGCAACTGTAATGTAGGGTGAACTGATGAAGAAACAATGAGAGAACAAAGACACGTGTGTGTGTGTGTGTGTGTGTGTGTGTGTGTCTGTATGTGTGTGTGTGTGTAGTGAAGGGACAAAAGAGTGAATGTAGAGTAGAAATAAAGGGATAGATGGATTTTAAGTTGGGTTAAAGGAGACCAAGGCAGGGGGCATGACGGATGTCTGGGGGCCAGTCTTATCTCTCTGAATGTAAGGAATGTTAATACACACAAAGACAGACAGACACACACACACACACACACACACACACACACACACACACACACACACACACACACACACACACACACACACACACACACACACACACACACAGAGCAGCTAAATTAAGATGTGCACTGATGGAGAGGAAAGAACAAATCAATGAGCAACTTAACACACACACATCTTTTAGAGGATATAAGTTTACCTTTAGGCTAAAACACAGGTGTGTGTGCGTGTGTGTGTGAGTGTGTGTGTGTGTGTGTGTGTGCATTGAGAGGACTGCTGACAGAGAATTAGCTGATGTACTTTTAGCTGCAGGGGACCTTGGTGGGAACACACAACCATGCATAAAACCTCAATCAACATCCCCCCGTCCTGCTGCTGCTGCAGCCCCCGCCTGCCCAACTGCCTGGAACCTCGTTTCAGGGGGTGAAAGGAGTGTGTGTGTGTGTGCGTGTGTGTGGGTGGGGGTGTTTAATGACATAGCGGCGGGGTGTCCCTAAGCCACCCGTGGGTGTACCTGAGGAGCAGCCCCCCTCTAATTGAGGACTCTGCTGACAGCTTTGGGCTGGCTGGGCTGTGGGGACGGAGGGGAGTCAGCTGTGTGTGTTTTAGTACCACACAGTTGTGGTACTTTATTTCTCTCACATGCAGGTGAAACCTTTAAATACTAGATATTCAAAATTCTGCTTTGAATGAACATTTCTAGACTCCTTCATTGAGGAAGAAACCCCGGGCAGGACCCAGACTCTGGAGGGTGGTCATTACTTTGGTCTTCATTTCTCTCAAAACCAACGACGAAGAAGATCATGAAGTCTATTATTTACTGTTGTCAAGGGGTGGCGCGGCGTTGCAGGGTGTAGCGCTGTCGCCTCACAGCAAGAAGGTTCTGGGTTCTATTCCCTTCTATGTGGAATTTGCATGTTCTACCCGTGTCTTCATGGGTTCTCCTCCGGGTTCTCCTCCCATCGCCAAAGACGTGCATCTTGGGTGAATTGATGATACTAAACTGTCCCCATGTAGGAGTGTGAGCATAAATAGGTGTTTGAGCTGGCGTCTCATCTGGAGTGTACCCTGCATTTTTCCTGGAGTCAGATGGGATAGACTCCAGTAGATTTGTGACCTGAAAAGAGAATAAACAGCTGAAGACGAGATGTTTGTGATCCCTTCAGAGCAAGCATAAGCAACAGTTGTGTAGAAAAACTCCTTCGTTGAGGAAGAAACTCCGGGCAGGACCCAGACTCTGGAGGGCGGTCATCCGCCTTCACTGTTTGTGTGCAGGGCTTTAGTGTTTTGTTTTTTTTTTTTTTTTTCAAATATATTTCAGATACATTTTTCTGTAGTTTCAGTAAGAAAGAAATTTTTAACCTGGAACCAAATACTGAGTCTAAATCTAAGTCTTACTTCCTGTGTTTGCTGGTTTTGATCTTGCACAGTAGTTTTTTCCTGCTGGCACCGCCTGCAGGTTCCCGCTCGGCCCATCGTCTTCCTATTGTGATGACTTCAGAAATTTTTAAATTATTTTTCACAAGCCCATCTCATAAAGAAAAGATATAAATCCTCCACGGCTCAACAATTCATAATAGAAGGAGTCATAATTGACCTTGTTTGCAAATTGAGGTATCCCCTCAGCAGCTTTACGGGCCTCCTGCTTACGGGCAAAATGGCTTTTGGGCCGCGGTGGAATTGTTGGCGACGATATTGCGAGGGTCCGCCGGGCGAAATAAGAGTGGAGGCTGAGCGACGTCATCTAATTTAGGTCTATCACACATGATCTGTGGCCTGCGGCGACTTTTACACTTGTGGCGCGCCGGCGGCGGCAGCGTGGTTTACCTGACGCAGCACTAACGGGTTTGTGACGGCGGATTTAAATACGGCTTAGGTATTCATGAAACGTGACGTGTTAAACCACGATTACATACGCGTTTGCATGTTTAAAAGAGGCTTTAGATGGGGGGGGGGGGTCAGATTAGTCGCTTTGGTGTGTTTTTTTAGCCACATTTAACACCCCTACATGTAATTTTTCTGTCGGGGAAGATGTCAGGAAAAGTGTTCCCTTTAGCTAAAAAACGAAATTGCACCCGTTCAATTAAAGCGTCAATCGCAGTGATTAACAGAGGGCTTCAAATCACGTGCTGCCAGATACGTCGCCCATAATTAACCTGGCAATAGACACTTTTTTTGCTTTAACAAATCATTATAATATAGGCCATCAATATTATAGAGTAATGGAACCATCAATGCTGAGATTGATTCTCTAGAAAAGTCTCAGGATAATGAAGCCTGAGTGGTTACCTTCCTTCCTTCCTTCCTACCTTCCTTCCTTCCTTAATTCCGTCCGTCCTTAATTCCTTCCTTCCTTTCCTCCTTCCTTCCTTCCTTCCTTCCTTCCTTCCTTCCTTCCTTCCTTCCTTCCTTCCTTCCTTCCTTCCTTCCTACCTTCCTTCCTTCCTTAATTCCGTCCGTCCTTAATTCCTTCCTTCCTTTCCTCCTTCCTTCCTTCCTTCCTTCCTTCCTTCCTTCCTTCCTTCCTTTCCTCCTTCCTTCCTTCCTTCCTTCCTTCCTTCCTTCCTTCCTTCCTTCCTTCCCTCCTTCCTTCCTTCCTTCCTTCCTTGTAGTCCATTTGTAATAAATCAGATGACAAATGATAAAAAAGACACTTTCCCCTCATTCTTTGTTTCTTTTACCCCTTTCACACACTCTCCCTCTTTCTCTCTCTCTCTCTCTCACACACACACACACACACACACACACACTCTGGCCGACCTCGTCGTTTTGTCGTCATCCATTAGTAATTAGGAGCTGTTTCCTGAGTGTGTATCCAGAGGCCTGCTGAATAAAGGCTTTAGAGGAAATAATAATAAATAATAATCAGCCTGAGCCTATTAAGACTGATTACCCTCTGCGTGATGCCGGCTGCTCCACATTACTTTGTTCCAGCAGGTTTCTGCTGTCATCCATGCACACACACACACACACACACACACACACACACACACACACACACACACACACTTCTTTTCTCTCCTCCTAAATGAGATGAATTCCCAGCTTCCCGCTTCGGATCGTCGCCGTTATTTTCTGCGTGGAGTCGCGGCCTCGGCCTCTCAGGACGCCTCTGAGCCCGTCTGAGCGCCGGTCTGAGCCGGAGACAAAAGCTTGGCTTGGGGGGGGGGGGATTAGTGACATTGGTAGAGAGGGTCGACGTCCCAAAGCGTGATTGAGTGTTGGGTGAGAGACCCCCGGTAGCGCACTGAAGACGTCGGAAGCCTTTCTGATGTAAAATAAGCATCTCGGTTGGGGGGGGGGGGGTGGAGCTGGAGGTGTCGATCAGGAATGCTTGGCCTCCGATGGGGATGATGAGGCGTCTTTTGTTTCCCCGGTTGGACCATCAGCTGCTGCTTCCATTATTGATCCAATTACTGATCGAACGACTCTCTTGTCCTTAAGACAATGCACACATCTCCCTCTGTCTCCCTCCACCCACATGGGGGGCTTTAAATAACGGGTAGTTGTGTGACTGACAAGCACAGCCACGCTTCTCAGAAGCCATATGGCTGCAGTTTGCAGGAGTTTAACGCAGACGCCTGGGAGGAGACGCCGTTTGAGGATAAACCGTAGATGTGTGGGAGAAGTTTGGTGGCTTTTAGCTAATCAGGCGAGATTATTTGAAAAGTAAAAAGAACGGATTAAAGGGAAATAAGATTGTTTGAGGATTCAAGATATATATTGGTAGAAGGATGCTGAGTTTTGAACTGCCAGGCAGGAGGCCTAGAGGAAGACCAAAGAGGAGGTTTATGGATGTAGTGAAAGAGGACATGAAGGTAGTTGGTGTGAGAGAAGAGGATGCAGAAGACAGGGTTAGATGGAGGCAATTGATTCGCTGTGGCGACCCCTGAAGGGAAAAGCCCAAAGGAAAAGAAGAAGAAGAAGTCATGTCAAGCTCACGCTCAGATGTCAGGATGGATTGAAGCAGAAAAAAAAGTTCTGTTGATGATTTATTTGATTTACTTTTTATGGAACTTTTGTTGGACATCAATAGTTTAACAGGTTCAGGTGTGAAAATACAAAAAAATGTAATCCAAAGACTGGATTACAGATCAGTTCTTATAAATACAAGAAATGTAAATGTAAGAGAATAAAAGTGATGAATGCGTGTTGCCCCCCCCCCCAACAAAGAAATGAACAGACTTTATGATTTATAATAAAGCACAAACTGCACTAAAAGGCCGTGTTTTGCCTGTACCAGTGCTGCTCCTGTGTGTGTGTGTGTGTGTGTGTGTGTGCGTGTGTGTGTGTGTGTGTGTGTGTGAGTGAGTCATGTACCATTGGTTCAGTGTGATAAATACGAGCCGTCCCGTTGAGGGACCGCGGCTGAACTCGGTTCCTGAGGAATGAGGCGGGGGACCGGCTGGTAAATGACTTTAACCCTGGGACAGACTCAGGTTATCATTAACGGAGGCAGAATGCCGTGCCCCCACCTACCCCACATCAGGGCAATAACCCACGGACCAAACATGACAAGGACATGAGATGCTGCCCTGTGGTTTTGAGCCGGTGTCGTTTGGGATGGGGTGTGTTCCCAGCAGCTGAACTGTTTGCTCTGCTGGTTTTCTTATTCTCAAGATTTTATGTAACCTGTGTGAACGTGATTTTTCTTACGTGTGCATGAGTGTGAGAAACCTTGCGCTGACACACACATTAATATTCTGATGATGAGATGCTGTGTCAACCATAAATAAAACAATAATTTAAAATATCTTATTGAAAAACTGAAAAATGTACATTTAATTGATTTTTCATTTTTTATTTTTATTTTCATTTTGTGCTTATTCAGAGTTTGAAGTTGGCAACATATTTCGAATAAGTTGGGCCAACAAAAGACTGGAGAAGTTACAGAATTCTGAAAAACTTTGTTTCTGAAATAAATAATTGTGTAAAGTATTTAAATACATGAGCTCAGAGTCATTTAGTTGTTAATGTTTTTTTGTCTATTCTTGTATATTTCTGTTTTTTTTTTTTAATGCACCAAATTCGGATTTGATACGTCGTATTTGATAGAATGACAATAAAGCTATTCTATTCTATTCTATTCTATTCTATTCTATTCTATTCTATTCTATTCTATTCTATTTGTGAAAACTGTCAATGATGGAATTCAGTTCTTTGTTTTTGGGTGTCCCAACATTTTCATATTCAAGCTAAAATAACAGAAGACGCTTTTTACTTTTATTACACAAGTGAGAATTCATGCTAGTGAAACTCATCTGTACCTGAATCATAATATTCCCATACTAAGGTGTTAAAATAAACTGTAGCTGCTAATATAAAACAGCAGGAACTCTTGTCGAATCTAAATTTACCTGCCGTCTTGTCTGTCCTCTCCTCCCCTTCCTGTCTCGCTATCCCTTCTTCTCCCAATCGGCTTGTCAGTCCATCACTTTCCAAATGGGCTAAAACAGAGCTGCATTGTTGTTGATTTAATACATGTCATACGACACAATTACATTAACGGCTCCGCCAATGGATTTCACGCAGAGTCGTTGGGATTTGTTTGGGAGGCCGTCTGCAGACACAAAGAGGCTGTCATCTCCGTTTAAAGCTCCTATCATCAGAGGAGAGACGTGACAGCAAATGAAGTGATGAGTCCTTTATGATGAACGCACGAGAGAAGAGTTAATAGTCCTCAATCCTCTTAAGTCCCTTCTTTTATCTGCTGAAATCTCCTAAAAGCAGGGAATTCAGTTTTAGGTTGACAAATTTAAATCCGCCCATTGAAAATAATTTCTTTTTGCTCATTTTGAGTTAAAGGTCCCAGTGAAGATTTCAAATTTAAAAAGGGTGTAAATAATGTTGATTCAATTGATCCAAGGGCTTCAGGTAGATTGGATTATAGTTTTTCCATTGCTTTTATTTATTTTCTTACACTTGCAAACAAGTCTCTATCTTTTTTTAAGTAGTTTGTGAATTTTCTCTGCTGCTTGTAGAAATGCGTCATGTGATTTTTACTTCCTGTCATTGCTGGCGTAAGTAAAAATGACCCAAATATTGGAAGAACTATTCTTTTTAAGCCACAATACTTACACTCGTAAAATGAAATGCACGTCTTTTAAGTTTGCACGTTTACAGTTTTTTTTTATTTTTTTTATTTTTAAATTTACATCTGTTTCTTCTCAGAAATAGAACAGAATCTGTGGACGGCGTTTCAGAACATAAGCATTCCCTTAAAAACGGTTAATGTATTTTCGACTACCCGTAGAGACGTCTCCATAATTAGCTACAAATCATGCCTGAGGTCATATTTAAAGCATCTATCCTCTTTTCTTTGACTGAAAATATAATTCCATTATGTCTGCATCTATACTGTGTTTTTATGGTGCAGGGAGGTCAGAGAGTTCCTGACAGATGCGTCTCTAGTCGGTTTGATGTGGCCTCATTACATTCCTTGTATGCACAAACTTACCACCCACTAAAACTACTTCTGGCTCTGAGGTAATCACAACCAGAAGTGTGTGTGAGTGTGTGTGTGTGTGTGTGTTTTGGGCTCTCCTTCCTTTAAGATCCTCTGTAATGACTCTATTGTCTCTGAGGCCAGCTACCCAGAGTGCCTTTCACCTCTCAGCTTTACCTCATCAGCGACAGGGAACACGAGGACGCTGCAGTGAGTGTGTCGCCCTGCACGTGTGTGTGTGTGTGTGTGTGTGTGTGAATGTTCGACGTGAACGCTGCTGATGCAGCAGAGACAGACGGATGACTGACATCTGTTTCTGCTGCTGGATATTCATCCAGCACAGCAGAAGAAATGCAAATATATGCAGGGCGATACGCTGAACTCTCTGGTGTAAAGCGAATCCAACACATGTGGAGGTTTTTCCACCACTGCTGACGCACCAGGAAGTAAATGTGAAGGAACTGTGTTGGAATTCAAAGCACAACTGAATGTCACTGAATTTGTTAGTTTATCCTATATTTAAAATAATATGTAGATCAAATTATGTTTTCATTCTGATGTGTTTCATTACAATATTACTATTGGAAATTTCATAACTTGGTAATAAATGCAGGTAAAACTCAACTTATGTTGTTTGGAGTTACGTCGTTCGTGATTATAGATCGGTTTTCAAGAAAAATACGCTGAAAAATAAAAAAGTTTACGTCATTTTCCTCCACTTTTTGTCTGTCTGACACAAATACTGGAATCATAAAATCACTAGTAAACCATTAAAAGCATATAATGTCATGTTACTGTACAATAAATCAGAATAAAACATATAATATAATATTATTAGCACGTAGCAACCCCCGTGACCCACAATGAGGAAGAAGCAGTTGAAGAAGAGACGGAGACTTTTTTTTTGTACTAAATTAAAAAATAAAATTTTGTACTATATTAAAGAATAAAATGGAATCATATCAACCAAATATTATTAAAATACATTCTGACTTTAATGCCAGACAAAACTTTAAACGCTGGCCGTTACAGCTTCTCTTTTCCAACACTTGGAAAACAACAACAGAATTTTATTTGTCGTTAAGTAAATGCAGTGAATGTGGACTCAATTAAAAGAACATTTTTACTCAGTGATTGTGTGACGACCTCTTCTCTACAGCGTTTTTGTACAATTCAAGGGCAGAACGACACGCTCTGGTGTGTCATTGAAAAAAGTTCTGTGAGCGACGGAAGGCTTGGTAAACGTGACAACAAAACCATTACCTTAGCATGCAGGTGTAAAGAAAAGTACTTCTCTGTTAAGTTGAGAGAGAAAAATTGGAAATCCAGGAAATAGCCGGATCCCAAACCCACACTGAGGCGCTGGAGACGGATTCAGAGCGATGGAGGCCGGTCGGAGGCGTCGTCAGACGAGACGCTTGTCTCTCTGATGACCCCCCCCCTGACATCCATCATGGTAACTACACTGATCTCTGTCACCGTCTGACCCCCCCCCCCCACATGGACCCCCATCACCTCAGTGGTCCACAGGGTGGGTGGGCTTTGGGGATAAGAAGAAAAGCGACGTTGACAACTGTCTGTGTTACGACTTTAAGTCCGTCTCACACACAGTTTCAGGAGGAATTGAATTGAATAACACACACACACACACACACCAACACACACTTCCTCCTCTTGGTGGGATCATTGTGGGGTGTGAGGTTCCTGGAAGTTTGGTGTCACATTAGTGACGACACCGATAGGGCCTCACACACTTAGTTTAGTTTAGCACCCGATGCCAGATGTACCTTCTCTGCAACACACACACACACACACACACACACACACACACACACACACACACACACACACACACACACACACACTCCTGCAATAATAAAGACTGATTTGAATGTGGAATGTTTTTTCTGTGTTCTTCTTCAGGGCTCCTCATCCAACGATCATCAAATATAGAAATTTACATGATTCTGAGTGAAAATCATTTTGTTAAATCCTGCTTTCAATGCTACAAAAACACAGACAGCCTTTAAAAAAAAATAAAATTTTATATTTGGATTTTTCAAGTAAAATTCTAACCATTTTTTTGCTGTATTTTGTGAAGAAAAACTGGTGGGGAATAAGTAAATAAACCAAATTGAAGTGAAAAGCGTGATCTGAACTTTTGTCTCCATTTATGGCAGCGGAAGTAATTTAAAAAAATAAGTTGTTGACATGTAAAACAGGTAAAGGTGGGCTTACATTGTTAATTAGAATGCATGTTCAATAATATCTGGTTAATACAAATCTATTTTAAGCTGACAAACAATTAATTTTAATTTAATTAATTATTTTTGTAATATAGTACAGAAAAAAAACGTCTCCGTCTCGTCTTCAGCGGCTTCTTCCTCATTGTGGGTCAGGGGGGTTGCTACGGGCTAATAATATGATATTATGTTTTATTCTGATTTATTGTAAAGTAACATGATATGATGTGCTTTTAACGGTTTACTAGTGATTTTATGATTCTAATATTTGTGGCTGACAGACGTAAAGTTGAGTAAAATGACGCAAACTTTTTTTGGGTATTTTTTTTTTTTTTTTTTTTAAACTGACGCATAATGAAGAACAACATAAGTCTAAACCATGTAAACCGAAGTTTAACTATACTTCTATTTTCTGCAGCTGAATCCTTCACTACATTGACGTTTCCCTTCAAACCAATCTTGACCTGTTTGA
The DNA here is from genome assembly GCA_013358685.1 of Antennarius maculatus. Lineage (NCBI taxonomy): Eukaryota > Metazoa > Chordata > Actinopteri > Lophiiformes > Antennariidae > Antennarius > Antennarius maculatus. The sequence goes on from CM023613.1 coordinate 23,693,570, forward strand.
TGTAAAAAGCATCACTAGTGTGAGGAAAAGTCTTCACAACCTCCAGATTTAAACACTGCAGTATACACACACATTTTACTGGCGGTGAGAGGCTTGATCGGGTCTGTGTAAACATGTTTGGCGACGGTTCAAGTACAACAAGAAGAAATTTATAACTCGACGGCCCTGGGCGGGGGGCGGGGGGGGGGGAGAGATGAAGCTGTAAAACATGTTCTGATCATTTCCTCTGGAGTCCCGTCTGGATCAATAAATAGTCTCACACACAACCTCCTCGTCTGGAACGGCTTTCAGTTTAGCGAGACTCACGCAAACAACAAACAGTCGTCAGCAAACTGTTACCTTCAGACAGACACGCCGTTTCTGCCATGTTTGTGGTCTCTTTTTGCTGAGCTAAGCAAACCAGCAGCTGCCTCCTGTTACCGTTGATGAGAGCGACATCAAACCGCCGACAGCTGACTGGCTGCAGTGTTATTGGTCGTTCCGTCATCGACACGCTACTGATGATGATGTCACAGGCTTTTCATTGCACGTTACAATTTACATCTCTTCCATTTTTGCCCGCCGGACGACCTTCTGCGACCTGAAAAAGTCTTGAAAGCACAATGAAAGTATTCTGATGGAGGAGTTCACGCTGTCGCGAAAGGATTTCTTTTTATTTAAAGAGGTGACAAGATCAACTTTCATGCATGTCTTTCATATTTGCATATGTTGTTGGCGGCGGTTACTTAGTCGAATGATGATAGCATGGAACAGAGGTTTATAGGGGGTGTGTGTGTGAGTGTGTGTGTTCATTTTATGTGGGTCACGGGGGTTGCTACTGGCTAATAATATGATATTATATGTTTTTATTCTGATTTATTGTACAGTAATATGATATTTAATCAATCAATCAAACTTCATTTATAAAGCGCTTTTCATACAAAGTGAGTAGCCCAAAGTGCTTTACATAAAAACAATATAAAAACAGTTTACACAGGAAAAATCCCCCCCCTCATCCCCAACACACACAAGCTAGACTAAAAGTTTAAAAGTAGTACTTTAAAGAAGAAAGTAAATAAATAAATAGCTGAATACATTTTTAGTTAAAATAGCTTTTAACGGTTTGTTTACCAGTGATTTTATTTTTCCAATATTTGTGGCGGACAAGTAAAGTGGAGGAAAATTACGTAAAGTATATTAGATAAAATTACCATTATTCCACTAGATTGATAATATGATAATTTCTGTCTTAAGTGTATAGATTCATTATGGTGAGTTAATATCGTAACGCCAAAAAACGTATTGTGTAACCATCACTTACTCAGTAGATAAGCTGATTTCACACATTTATCTCCACAGTGGAAGCAGAGGCGTCTCATGTATTTTCTTTTAAGATTAATACGCTTCACATTCTGCTTTCAAAGCAAATTTTCCAATAGTTTAGATAAGAGAGAATTTTAATCACTCCTTGGGGGAAAGTGGGTCATTACAGTGTTAGAGGAAAGACGAGGAAAAAAATACACACATCTACTGCTGCAACAATTTGGTAGTGAAAATAGTGGAAATGATGTCAATTCAATGAGATAGTTGTATTTTTTTGGTGCATCTTCTATGGGGGGGATCACCAGGCTAACCTTACCCCATCAACAGTCTCACATCAGCTGGTTCCCCAGCGGGTTCCCTCACCTCTGCTCTCACCGCGGCTCAAATGGTGGAGTCGTTATGGAGCCGTTAGCAGTCACCGATCCTTCAGAAGTTCTGTCTGAACCCCCCCGGCTGCCTCCGCCCACCCCCCAATAAACACTCCACTGTCAGCAGGTGGAAGCCCGGGTCTGAATCACATCAAACTCTGAGTCTGTTTTCAATATGTGATGTTTCTCATGAGGGATCCAGTGGAGGTCAACGCCCCAGTAGAGTGGAAGGACATCCTAATTCAGGATAAATATGAGTACAAGTATTGTTATGTAATATAATATTCTCAACAAAATAAAAACACAAATTAAAATCCATTTTGAAACACTTGAAAATGCCCTATTTATTTTATTCAGTTTATTACAATTTATTATATGAATTGCACCCTTATTCTCTTATTTTGTCACCCAAATGAATATTTCCGGTTTACCTTTTCTTTGTCTTCACATTTATTTTCAATTATGGCATATTTACCAAAAAAGTTGCATTTTATTTTTATTTTTATTTTATTTTATTTAAATTAAATTAAAATAATTTAAATTTAAATTTATTTTTGTCCCAATTAATTATTCAAGAAACCATCTGTAAAGTTTTATCTCTAAAGTAACTCAGAAGGACGGCTATAGCATAAATATATAGATACATAGGCACAAATTAAAAATTTGCAGTCCTTCTTGAAGGAAATGGACAATGCTTTGAAATTTATGTTTCATTTTTAATTGGAATCTCTTTGTTTGATGCTTTTTGCTTTCTTTGGTAAATGTAGTTTTTCAATTTAGACTGTGTAAAGTTTACTGAAGTACCTTAAATTTACATTCCACACTTCGACATGTATCTGTCTGTAAAGTAAGGATGGAAGAACTGGTCTCAGGTCAATCATTCAGCCTGATTTCCCCCGATAAACATCCTCCAGTTACTCAGCTGTGGCTGTGGGGGTCGTAACTCTGGGACAGGCAAACCACAGCCACTAGCACAGGAAGACAAACACGCCGCTAACGCTAAAGCCAGAAGTGTCAACGAGTGAAGAGTAGCAGGACGGTCCAACAGGCATGACCGGCTCATACCGGCGCAGTCAGCGCCGCGGTCATCATTAGCCGAGAGGGGATGGGGGGGTCTGGGAATGGGAGGAGAGAGAGCGATAAAACCCTCTGAGGTGGTGTTGACAGGTAGTTGCCCGACGGGCCAGACTGTGTCCGACAGGCCTGCCAGAGACGTCGTGTTGACGTGGCGTGTTCTTTGAAGAGGCAGGCAGGTTCCCACATTGTGGTCATCGGTGCAGGGACTAAATAAGCATTTCTTAAGAACACCACGGTTGTCTTACAGGAAGCTCTTGACATGTTGTGATGTACTTACTATCTTCTTTTTGACCGATTCAGCAATGCAGCGCACGGAGCGAGGAAACGACACGACATGCAATTTCCTGATTGTCAAATGAAGAAAAAAAACCCCAGAACATATGGTGTTCTCCTTTGTGACAAGAGCTGGAAACATCTGCCGTGACGCCTTTAACGTTGCTGTAATTCAAGTCGGAGAATAGACAGGTAGAACGAGCGTGTGCTAATACCTCAGCGCCCGCTTCTTAACGTGTTTTCTAACGGTATAATTTTCCTTTCCGGGGCGCCGACTCTGCAGGAACATCGTTTCATCGTCGGGCTATTTCTGCACTGCTGCACACAATTTCAATTAAATGAGGGTAAAAAAAAAAAAAAAGTGAAGTGACTCATTTATTTGCTGTGTCTCGGTGCAAAATGACCTTGAATGTGTGGTTGGTTGGTTTTCTGGCCTGGCGATGACGGTTGAAGGTGCTCTGTGGGCCGCGGCGCTGAAACCCAATCGGGTCTCCATATTGGCCGGCAGTGAGTGAAACAGTCATCGGTAGTGTTTCAGGGAAGCATTGGAGCTTTAACACCTACTGCAACACCCTGCCCTGCTTCCTGCTCTGGATTACATCTAGGCTTACAGTAAACTGCACAGTAGAGGACACACGTGTGGTGAACACACACACACACACACACATATGAACACACACTAATGCTTAGACTTTCCCTCAGTGCTCCATTCATCGCTTCTTCGCCAGGTTTCACTCCCACTCACTTTCACATTGGGGTTATTCAAAGTGCTGCATTGCATTTATTCATGCTCACAGTCAAACACACACACACACACACACACACACACACACACACACACACACACACAAATATATATCATGACATATGAGACGTTTCTGGTCCCTACGTTCTCTTTTTTTATAATCTGTTGTGTTAACGGACAACCAGCAAAACACTTAAAGCACTCAGTGTAGAGATATAAAACACATCATTAAGAGCACCTATGATGCCTTGACATACTCCCCTTTGTAACATATAAGGTACCTGGTAATGAGAAGCCCCCCCTCCCAATGTAGACTGGCCTCATTTTAGTAATTAAATGTGTAATGGAAGCCCACCCCCTTGGGCACCACACAGTGACACGCTGGCACACACTTTCACTTCAATGCTTCTTGTGTCTTTCCCTCTGTTCATCTTTACTATTATGTAGAATTCGTGGTTCGGTGAACGTCTTCCTGTTGCTGTTCTGTCTGTCACACACTTACAAGCACACACGCCAAAATGTTGAATGGCCGGTTTTATCTGCTACTGGCGTGTCTTACCCTGTCATACCCGCCTGTCAGCCTGGAGTGGTGATAGATAAAACTCCAGTGAGTCTTTATGTCATTCAAGGCTCAGTCTTTTTGGCTCACACACTCCTCCATAGTGAAGGAATGAGTGCTGGGTTAGTGTCGGAGTCGTGGTCCTGGCTGTGTTTCAGAGCCATAATAACTGCAGTGTGATACTTTCAGCCAAGGGTTGATTTGTAATTAAAGGAATATGGAAGTCATGGTTTTGGGCAAAGGAAGTTGGCTTTATGTCTTGCCACCCAACCAGAACCACCTTCTCACTCTTTATCACTGGGGGGTAGACTATTGAGGCTGTGGCTGGTAAGACGAACCCTTGATGTACAGACTTGGAGACACTGGTGGCACTGGGAGGTCTCTGGAAGAGGCACGGGTGCAGAAACCTTACTTGTTGGGTCTATTTTAGTGGTTTAAAACAGGGAGAGAAAATATAAGGTCATGTAACAATGATAAGATAATAGGACAGCAGACTGAGACTGACCAGACAATGTTAGGAAATCAGGAAGAAGTTATTATTAGAACCTAAAACTTCACTCATTTTTAATCCAATGATACAACGCATCCACATTTTATTGTATCTTAATTAACTATGCAGCAAATATTTCAGATTGAACATTATCCTAACCAAGCCATCATAATATGACTCGTCGGAATAAGGTCTGGTAGGAACTAGGGATAGGAATCATAGCTGGACATGGGTTCATGATGTAGTACCTTTCAGAAAAGGAAGGTCACCAACTGAATCTTCACCTCTCCACCTCTCCATGAAGTAGGTTTTGGGTTAGGTTTAGGTTAGGATTAAAGTTTAGATTAGGGTTAAGATTAGAGTTGAATTTAGAGTTATGAAGATTTCAGGAGGTCGTTTCCAGAAAAAGAGTTCAAGAACCACCTCAGAACGTTGGGAACCCTACCTGCGTTTAGACCATTGATGCCATTTGAAATGGGTCCAAAAATGTCCCCTTCCCTGGAGTGATTGGGACAGTCTTATATCTTACCAATGCGTGTAAATTATAGAAAACAAGTGACTGCAGAACAGCGAATATTAAGCAGCAGGAGTTGTGAAACAAGAATGCCTTCCAGTCAGCAGAAAGAATGAAACATGTGGTTGTGTCCAGATCCAGCAGAGCATTAAAACTACATCATATAATGTCTTTGATTTAATGCACCGTATTGTCTTCATAGAGAAATCTCTCTGAAACCCAAAACTCACTACCGCCCGCCCGACCGCCACCACACACACACACACACACACACACACACACACACACACACACACACACACACACACACACACACACACACACACACACACACACACACACACACACACACAGACACACACACAAACATCTAACGCGAACAGGAGAGGTTTGGGACACACTGGTTCTTGGAGGTGGGTGGCACTCCTCAGTGACTCTCGGTAATAAAAGTCGAGCGCGATTTGAAAAGCCCTATTGTGGCTTCGTTCTGTTTTTCCACGAGGGTAGCATTCCTTCCAAATTGGACAAAAGAATTTTAATGGGGCGGCTAATGGACTGTGATTAGATAGGAGGAAAGGGAGAGAGAGGAGGAGAGAGAGAGGAATAGGTGGGCCCGATCTGGAAAGGCCAGGATGCAGAGCTAAATGTTGCGATGGGGAGGGGGCTTGAGTTTCATGCATCCAGGCAGAGGGGGCGATGGGCCAGGAGATTACCCCATTTACCTGCAACCGTTGAGGGAGAGCTGGAGGGGGGCAGGGGTTTTTATTGCAGAGGTTAGGTTGCAAGGGGGGCACAGGGGACTCCACTCCAAAGGTATATCCATGCATATGGCAGCGGTATGGATGGAAGCCCACCTGCTTTTAGCTGTGAGTAGATTCAGTGTGGCTCAAGTGGCTTAATGCACATTTATACTCACAGTCCCTCCAGGACGCTACGGGTTCAGTATGGAGGGCTGAGATTTTTGAGAAACTTGTGGAAAACTACATCTTCTTTTTCTACTCCGCCTTTGGGCGTGTCCCATTACGGGTCTCCACAACGTGTCCTCCTTCTCCATGTCTGCCTTATCTTCATCCTCCTCTCTAACACCAACTGTCCCCATGTCTTCCTCACTACCTCCATCCACCTTCTCTTTGGTCTTTCCTGGTAACTCCATTCTCCTCACCCTTTCACCAACATCCTCACCATCTCTCCTCTTGACGTTTCCAAACCAACTAATTTCTGATCCGATCCAACCTGGTCACTCCTAGAAAACCTCAACACCTTAATTTCCTCCAGCTCTAGCTCCACTTCTTGTCTTCTGTTCAGCACCACTGTCTCTAATCCATCCATCATGTCTGTCCTCACCACCGTCTTGTAAACATTGCCATTTATTCTAGCAGAGACTCTTTCCTCCACCCATTTCAGCCTGCTTGGATCCGTTTCTTCACTCCCTTACCGGACTCATCGAAACTAGGATTGGTCAAGTTTGCTTCAGTAGGTAGAGTGAGTGTCCTACATTCTGAGTCTATCATCAACTTTTAAAATTTGCGGTTGATTTATCTGAATTCCACATGTGTGTCAAGAGGCCAGTGAAATCTACAAGCTTGATTCGTGTGAAATGATTGTATTTTTAATGACTAATCACTAATTGTACAAATGAAAACACACTTTGCACAATGAGACGGTGCAGTTTGTTGTAAAAACTTTTCAAATTCTATATCAAATATTGTAAAAATGAGTTTCCTAAATGTGTGTTTGTATTAATCTCAGCGGAACCATTTGCTACCACAACGCTCTGGGACTGTGGTCACATGATAAAGATCTGGTCACATGATAAAAGTCACGTCTGCGATGCAAAGAAAAGGGCGGCATCTGTTCATCATCCACCTGTGTGGGCCGAGACAATCAGGACTCTGTCAATCATTAGCAGCTGCTGTTGACTCTTTATCCATTAGAAAGTGTGAACGGTGATTGGAATCGGATTGGATTTGACTCTGTTGTTGTTAATGTCATCTTGTGTGTTGTTTGTACGGTAGATGGATTTTTTAGTCGTTAGTGTTAGATTCTCGTGACAGGAATATGTGTGGGTTTGTGTGGCCTTTTGTTGCAGAATTAAATATCACTTTTGTCCAGATTGCCATTCATTTTATGAACAATGACTGTTTTGAATGATTCAATGGGACGACCACGATGGTACCATTTGCGGTTTTGTGAAGACTGTCTCAACAAGATTTGGATGATTTGTTATGAAATTTGGTTGAAAATTTTCATGCTGGGCTGGAAATTATATATTTTAATTATGCATGGAAATGATTTAAGTTTCTGTCACATCAGAAATGAACGTGACAAAAACGGGCCTACAGGACCACATCATCTGCAAAGAACAGAGAGTTAAGTCTTGTATAGATAAATCAGTTTAAAAACAAAGAGACTACTTATATGTATATGAAATTTTAACATCATAGGACCAAATCATTGTGAATAAAATAAGCATTAGAACCCAAGATCATCCTGAAAACATCCTCTCATATTCTCTTCAGGCCTGCCTACTGTCTGCCTGATAGCGGGAGTCAAAATGTTTTTTTCTTTCCATAACCCATTTCTATTCTAAATGCATGGATCGCTCCTCCATGATCTACTTTGTCACATCCTGGCTGTCGTTCTGCCTCCTGGATCCACGCGAATGAAATGACTTGAAATACCGTCTGTCTCCACACAATTGCACACACAGCATACACAAATCCACAAGCACACACACTCTACTCTTACCTTCATCCTCATGCAAATAAATCTCCTCGGCGCGCGCTCACACACACACACACAAACACACACACACACATACATGCTGTCATTCTTTTTCCAATTGGATAGAGACACTACCAATGCGATATTTACATAAGTAATAAAAAGACGCCTGCTCCTGGGGCCAGCGGCTCCTATCTCACAGCACAGCTTGGGTAATTGTCATTTTGGCGCTGGGGTGTTACCTCTGTGTGTGTGTGCATCATTAGAATAAATGATGAGGATGGGTGAATTCAGTCGGTATTCGAATGTACGTTTTGTGCCTGTTTGGATTCAGTTGGAGTAAACTTCTTCTTCTCTTTTCTTTTTGTGGTTAACATCTTGATGACTCTTTATTCGCGTGGTCCGGTGGGAGGGAGCTCACAGCTCCTCCGCTTGGTATTTGATGCCGGGCTGATTTGTTATCGGCACATATTGTCCCATGCTGTAAGTGTGCTGCTGTGTGTTTTAGATGGGCGGTGTGACTGGATCTGACTCCCTCCCTTGTGTGTTCACTCTCTCTCTCTCTCTCCATCTGTGTGTGTGTTTGAATATGCTTATTTCAGGCAAATATGTGGGCAGCTGTCAGTTGCTCTGGATGACTCTGTTTCTCTGTGAATCAGTTGATTTTGCATGAGTTTGTTTATGTCTTCACATGTGTTCTTCAGCATAAACTGTGCAGGTTGGGGGTCTATTCATCTCTCCATGCTTGTTGCATACGTGTGAGCTCGTGTTTTTAAGCTTCTGTTGTAATCAGAATGACATTTATTTGAATAGTAATAGGAAAAACCCATATTGAATATAATTTATTCACTTTGAAGTATAAATTTAGGACTAGGTTAGAAGCCGTGTCCTGTAGTTTATAGACGGTCTTCACGAAATAAGTCAAACTTTGTTGTGTGTGTGTGTGCGTGTGTGTGTGACTACATGTGTGTAACCTTCATTGCTCTCGACAGCTCGACAGCTCTCTCCTCCACCGTGCAACTCAATAAGGTCTCGCTGCTGTCACTATGCAGCGGTGCGACGCCATAGCAACCGGCCCACCTTCAGGTGATTACTATGCTCAGTCCTACCTCTGCCACCTCTTCCACCCGTGGTGCAAATATAGTCCACCCTCAGGAGGAGGAGGGCAGAAAAACGAGTGTAAAACAGCATGTGGTTGGAATAAAATACTTTAGCTAACCTAGCATCTCTGTTAAAATTAGACAAGCTCCTGCAGCATCGCTTTGTTTTATGATACTAGATTGTCAAATTTGGTGGAGAGGTGGTGTAACTGATGCGCGGCTGGCTGTGTGTTCCTGCAGCATGTGAATCAGTTTGGGGTGAACCCCATGAATGAAGTAAATTTAGCTCACCTCATAGGATAACACAGGTTGTTCTGCAGAATGAAGCTGCTTTCCAAACGTTGTGGGTAGCATCTGAATTTGTCAGCTTTTCTGACAATCTCATGCACATTCTGTAGTGTGCAGGGGCCCCCTAACCCTAACCCCAAACATAACCCTAACCCTAAACTTAACCTTAACTCTAACCTTAAAGCTAACCCTAACAATAATCCTAACCTTAACTCCAACCCTGACCATAACGCTAACCCTAACCTTAATAATAACCCAACCTTGATTCTAACCTCAACCTTAAATTCAACCCTAATCCTAACAATATCCCTAACCCTAACCTTAAAGCTAACCCTAACCCTAACCCTAAACAATAACTTTAATCCTAACACTAAACCTTTGCAAGGTTAGGGTTAGAGTTTGCATAACTCAGAAAAAAATTTTTTCTGAGCAGTCGATCTAGGTTTTATATTTCGGTTAGTTGGTCGGTGTACCATTTCTTTTTTCGGTTGGTCGGTCAGTCAAAAAAAATTGTTTTTTGACTCATCGGTCAATCTAAAATTTTTTAGACCCCCAAAAAAACAAACAGATTTTCGGTCAAAAAAAGTTTTTCTGATGAAAAAAAATTTATTTGAAGAAAAAAAAATTTGTTGTAGAAAAAAAAAATTTTTGTAGAAAAAAAATTATTTGAAGAAAAAAAACTTTCTTGAAGAAAAAAAATGTTTTTGAAGAAAAATCTTTTAGACCAAAAAAAATTTTTTTAGACCAGTTGGTCTAAAAAAAAATTTGTTTAGAACGACCCAAAAAAATTTTTCTGAAAATAATTTTTTTGAAGAAAAACATTTTTTTTTAAGAAAAATCTTTTTGACAGAAATTTTTTTTTTCGACCAGTTGGTCTAAAAAAATTTTTTTGACCGGTTAGTCGATCAAAAAAAAAAATTTTTTTTCGACTGGTCATTCTAAAAAAAAATTTTTTTGGACTGATTGTTCAGTCTGAAAAAAATTTTTGTTGGTCCATCTAAATAATAACTGGTTGGTCTAAAACCTTTGTTTTTTTTTTCGTCAGTTGGTCGGCTTAAAAATTTTTTGGTCTAAATAAAAAATTTTTTATGACCAGTTGACCTAAATTTTTTTTTTTCGGTTAGTTGGTCTAAAAAATTTTTTTTGTCAGTCAGTCTAAAAAAATTGATAAAAAAATTGTTTTTTGACCAGTCGGTCAAAAAAGGTTGACCGTTTAGTTGGTTGCTAGGTGGGGGGGGTCCAGTGGGTGGGTCAGTCGGATGGTGTAAATTTTTCTTTTTTTTTCAGTTGCTCTAATCTGTATCTTTTCATCTCCTCTTTCTGTGTAAGTCGTTGATGGTGTAGAGGTGAGATCCAGAACTTCCAACCTGAAGGTCAAGGGTTCAATCCCCAACCTGGCAATAGCTTTTTTAATCATGTTTTTAACCACCGTCTACATCATCTTTGTATTTCTCCATTGACAGCACAGAGAAGATATAGCTCAGAGGTTTCAACGTCAGCTTTGAAGTCTGAGGAGCAAGGTTCAAGTCCCACTCCCTGCATTCACCTTTTCCTCCAACATCCCCCTTATCCTCCCTAAACCCAGACCTTAATGATCTTATGAACCTTGTTTCCCAAGTTTTCCTCATTTCCCAAACTTTTTTTCTCCCCCTCACAATTTTAATTGATTTTAATTAATTTCTGAACATTAAATCTAACCCTCCTAAGTTATATCTTTCCATTTCCCATTTCTGTATATTCGTTTGGTGGTGTAGAGGTGAGAGTCAGAACTTCCAACCCTGAGGTCAAGGGTTCAATCCCCAACCTGGCTGTGGTTGTTCATGTTTTTAACCACTACCACTACTACTTCTACTTCATCTTTGTATTTCTCCACAGTCACTACAGAGAAGCTGTGGCTCAGAGGTTTCGATGCCAGCTTTAAAGTCTGAGAAGCAGGGTTCAAGTCCCACTCCCTGCATACCCCTTCACCACCAGCATTTTCCTTTATCCCCACCCCCAGGCAATTCAGTCTAAAAAAAATTTTGAATTTTTTTTTTTGTCAACCAACCCTAACCCTAACCCCTAACCCTAACCCTACCCTTAACCCCCTAACCCTAACCCTTAACCCTAGAAAAAAATTGTTTTTTCTATTGGTTGAAAAAAAAAATTTCTGACCGTTTGGTCTAAAAGAAAACGTGTTTTGCAACCAGTCTGTTTAAATGTTTTTTTCGGTTGGCATGACGAAAGATTTTTTTTTCTTGTCAGTCAGTCCAAAAAAAAATATTGAATTTTTTTTTTTGTCAACTGGTTGGTAAAAAAAAATTTTTTTCTGACTGGTCGGTCCAGAAATTTTTTTTTTTCGGTCAGTCTAAAAAAATTTTTTTTTTTTTTTACCAGTTGGTCAATCCAGAAACATTCTTTTTTCCATCCGGTCCGTCAAAAAAAAATTTTTTTTTAGTTGGTCGATCCCAAAAAATTTTTTTCTGTCGGTCAGTCTAAAAAAAATATTTAAATTTTTTTTTTTGTCAACTGGTTGGTCAAAAAAATATTTTTCTGGTTGGTCAAAAAAATATTTTTCTTTCTTGGACCAGTTGGTCAAAAAAATTTTTTTTGTGACAAGTTGGTCAGTCCAAAAAAAAAAAAGCCTATTCCGACCAGTCAGTCTAAACTTTTTTTCAGTTGGTCGATCTAAATCTTTTTTTTTATTGGTCAGTTAAAAAAAACGATTTTTGAAAAAAATTTTTCTTTGTCAACTGGTTGGTCAAAATGGGTTTTTTTTTTCGACTGATGGATCGGTTTAGAAAACATTTTTTTTGGTTGGTCTAAAAACAATTTTGAAAAATTTCTTTTTTTTAACTAACCCTAACCTTAACCCCTAACCCTAACCCTACCCTAACCCCCTAACCCTAACCCTTAACCCTAACCCTAGCCTTAACCCTAACCCTAACCTTAAACCTAACCCTCTAACCCTAACCCTATACTAACCTAACCCTAACCCCCTAACCCTAGCCCTTAACCCTCTAACACTAACCCTATACTAACCCTAACCCTACCCTAACCCCCTAACCCTAACCCCTAACACTAGCCTTAACCCTAACCCTAACCTTAAACCTAACCCTCTAAACCTAACCCTATACTAACCTAACCCTAACCCCCTAACCCTATCCCCTAACCCTCTAACACTAACCCTATACTAACCCTAACCCTAACCCTACCCTAACCCCCTAACCCTAACCCCTAACCCTAACCCTAGCCTAAACCCTAACCCTAACCTTAAACCTAACCCTCTAAACCTAACCCTATACTAACTTAACCCTAACCCCCTAACCCTAGCCCCTAACCCTCTAACACTAACCCTATACTAACCCTAACCCTAACCCTAACCCCGTAACCCTAACCTTAACCCTAACCCTAACCCTAACCCTAACCCCTAACCCTAACTCCCCTAACCCTAACCCCCTAACCCTGACCCTTTCTAGACCGCTCGGTCTAAAAAAAAATTTTTTTTTTACCAGTTGGTCAATCTAGTTTTTCCATCCGGTCCGTCAAAAAAAATTTTTTTTTAGTTGGTTGATCCCAAAAAAATTTTTTTCTGTCGGTCAGTCTAAAAAAAATATTTAATTTTTTTTTTTTTTGTCAACTGGTTGGTCAAAAAAATATTTTTCTTTGGTCAGTCTAAAAAAAGCTTTTCTTGGACCAGTTGGTCAAAAAAAAATTTTTTGTGACAAGTTGGTCAGTCCAAAAAAAAAAAAGCCTATTCCGACCAGTCAGTCTAAACTTTTTTTCAGTTGGTCGATCTAAATCTTTTTTTTTTATTGGTCAGTTAAAAAAAACGATTTTTGAAAAAAAATTTTTCTTTGTCAACTGGTTGGTCAAAATGTTTTTTTTTTTCGACTGATGGATCGGTTTAGAAAACATTTTTTTTGGTTGGTCTAAAAACAATTTTGAAAAATTTCTTTTTTTTAACTAACCCTAACCTTAACCCCTAACCCTAACCCTACCCTAACCCCCTAACCCTAACCCTTAACCCTAACCCTAGCCTTAACCCTAACCCTAACCTTAAACCTAACCCTCTAACCCTAACCCTATACTAACCTAACCCTAACCCCCTAACCCTAGCCCCTAACCCTCTAACACTAACCCTATACTAACCCTAACCCTAACCCTACCCTAACCCCCTAACCCTAACCCCTAACCCTAACCCTAGCCTTAACCCTAACCCTAACCTTAAACCTAACCCTCTAAACCTAACCCTATACTAACTTAACCCTAACCCCCTAACCCTAGCCCCTAACCCTCTAACACTAACCCTATACTAACCCTAACCCTAACCCTAACCCCGTAACCCTAACCTTAACCCTAACCCTAACCCTAACCCCTAACCCTAACTCCCCTAACCCTAACCCCCTAACCCTGACCCTTTCTAGACCGCTCGGTCTAAAAAAAAATTTTTTTTTTACCAGTTGGTCAATCTAGTTTTTCCATCCGGTCCGTCAAAAAAAATTTTTTTTTAGTTGGTTGATCCCAAAAAATTTTTTTTCTGTCGGTCAGTCTAAAAAAAATATTTAATTTTTTTTTTTTTTGTCAACTGGTTGGTCAAAAAAATATTTTTCTTTGGTCAGTCTAAAAAAAGCTTTTCTTGGACCAGTTGGTCAAAAAAAAATTTTTTGTGACAAGTTGGTCAGTCCAAAAAAAAAAAAGCCTATTCCGACCAGTCAGTCTAAACTTTTTTTCAGTTGGTCGATCTAAATCTTTTTTTTTTATTGGTCAGTTAAAAAAAACGATTTTTGAAAAAAAATTTTTCTTTGTCAACTGGTTGGTCAAAATGTTTTTTTTTTCGACTGATGGATCGGTTTAGAAAACATTTTTTTTGGTTGGTCTAAAAACAATTTTGAAAAATTTTTTTTTTTTAACTAACCCTAACCTTAACCCCTAACCCTAACCCTACCCTAACCCCCTAACCCTAACCCTTAACCCTAACCCTAGCCTTAACCCTAACCCTAACCTTAAACCTAACCCTCTAACCCTAACCCTATACTAACCTAACCCTAACCCCCTAACCCTAGCCCCTAACCCTCTAACACTAACCCTATACTAACCCTAACCCTACCCTAACCCCCTAACCCTAACCCCTAACCCTAGCCTTAACCCTAACCCTAACCTTAGACCTAACCCTCTAAACCTAACCCTATACTAACCTAACCCTAACCCCCTAACCCTAGCCCCTAACCCTCTAACACTAACCCTATACTAACCCTAACCCTAACCCTACCCTAACCCCCTAACCCTAACCCCTAACCCTAACCCTAGCCTTAACCCTAACCCTAACCTTAAACCTAACCCTCTAAACCTAACCCTATTCTAACCTAACCCTAACCCCCTAACCCTAGCCCCTAACCCTCTAACACTAAACTAACCCTAACCCTAACCCCTAACCCTAACACTAACTCCCCTAACCCTGACCCTTTCTAGACTTTTCGGTCTATAGAAAATTTTTTTTTACCAGTTGGTCAATCTAGAAACATTTTTTTTTCCATCCGGTCCGTCAAAAAAAAAATTTTTTTTAGTTGGTCGATCCCAAAAAATTTTTTTTCTGTCGGTCAGTCTAAAAAAAATATTTAATTTTTTTTTTTTGTCAACTGGTTGGTCAAAAAAATATTTTTCTTTGGTCAGTCTAAAAAAAGCTTTTCTTGGACCAGTTGGTCAAAAAAAAATTTTTTGTGACAAGTTGGTCAGTCCAAAAAAAAAAAAGCCTATTCCGACCAGTCAGTCTCAACTTTTTTTCAGTTGGTCGATCTAAAAATTTTTTTTATTGGTCAGTTAAAAAAAACGATTTTTGAAAAAAATTTTTTCTTTGTCAACTGGTTGGTCAAAAAAATGTTTGTTGTTTTTTGACTGATTGATCGGTTTAGAAAAAAAAATTGTTGGTCTAAAAAAAATATTGAAAAATTTCTTTTTTTTAACTAACCCTAACCTTAACCCCTAACCCTAACCCTACCCTAACCCCCTAACCCTAACCCTTAACCCTAACCCTAGCCTTAACCCTAACCCTAACCTTAAACCTAACCCTCTAACCCTAACCCTATACTAACCTAACCCTAACCCCCCAACCCTAGCCCCTAACCCTCTAACACTAACCCTATACTAACCCTAACCCTACCCTAACCCCCTAACCCTAACCCCTAACCCTAGCCTTAACCCTAACCCTAACCTTAAACCTAACCCTCTAAACCTAACCCTATACTAACCTAACCCTAACCCCCTAACCCTATCCCCTAACCCTCTAACACTAACCCTATACTAACCCTAACCCTAACCCTACCCTAACCCCCTAACCCTAACCCCTAACCCTAACCCTAGCCTTAACCCTAACCCTAACCTTAAACCTAACCCTCTAAACCTAACCCTATTCTAACCTAACCCTAACCCCCTAACCCTAGCCCCTAACCCTCTAACACTAACACTAACCCTAACCCTAACCCCTAACCCTAACCCCCTAACCCTAGCCCCTAACCCTCTAACACTAAACTAACCCTAACCCTAACCCCTAACCCTAACACTAACTCCCCTAACCCTGACCCTTTCTAGACTTTTCGGTCTATAGAAAATTTTTTTTTACCAGTTGGTCAATCTAGAAACATTTTTTTTTCCATCCGGTCCGTCAAAAAAAAATTTTTTTTAGTTGGTCGATCCCAAAAAAATTTTTTTCTGTCGGTCAGTCTAAAAAAAATATTTAATTTTTTTTTTTTGTCAACTGGTTGGTCAAAAAAATATTTTTCTTTGGTCAGTCTAAAAAAAGCTTTTCTTGGACCAGTTGGTCAAAAAAAAATTTTTTGTGACAAGTTGGTCAGTCCAAAAAAAAAAAAGCCTATTCCGACCAGTCAGTCTCAACTTTTTTTCAGTTGGTCGATCTAAAATTTTTTTTTATTGGTCAGTTAAAAAAAACGATTTTTGAAAAAAATTTTTTCTTTGTCAACTGGTTGGTCAAAATGGGTTTTTTTTTCGACTGATGGATCGGTTTAGAAAACATTTTTTTTGGTTGGTCTAAAAACAATTTTGAAAAATTTTTTTTTTTTAACTAACCCTAACCTTAACCCCTAACCCTAACCCTACCCTAACCCCCTAACCCTAACCCTTAACCCTAACCCTAGCCTTAACCCTAACCCTAACCTTAAACCTAACCCTCTAACCCTAACCCTATACTAACCTAACCCTATCCCCCTAACCCTAGCCCCTAACCCTCTAACACTAACCCTATACTAACCCTAACCCTAACCCTACCCTAACCCCCTAACCCTAACCCCTAACCCTAACCCTAGCCTTAACCCTAACCCTAACCTTAAACCTAACCCTCTAAACCTAACCCTATACTAACTTAACCCTAACCCCCTAACCCTAGCCCCTAACCCTCTAACACTAACCCTATACTAACCCTAACCCTAACCCTAACCCCCTAACCCTAACCTTAACCCTAACCCTAACACTAACTCCCCTAACCCTAACCCTAACCCCCTAACCCTAACCCTAACCCTAGCCTTAACCCTAACCCTAACCTTAAACCTAACCCCCTAACCCTAGCCCCTAACCCTCTAACACTAACCCTATACTAACCCTAACCCTACCCTAACCCCCTAACCCTAACCACTAACCCTAACCCTAGCCTCAACCCTAACCCTAACCTTAAACCTAACCCTCTAACCCTAACCCTATACTAACCTAACCCTAACCCCCTAACCCTAGCCCCTAACCCTCTAACACTAACCCTATACTAACCCTAACCCTAACCCTAACCCCCTAACCCTAACCTTAACCATAACCCTAACCCCTAACCCTAACACTAACTCCCCTAACCCTGACCCTTTTTAGACGGCTCGGTCTAAAAAAAAATTTTTTTTACCAGTTGGTCAATCTAGAAACATTTGTTTTTCCATCCGATCCGTCAAAAAAAATTTTTTTTTAGTTGGTTGATCCCAAAAATTTTGGTCAAAATGTTTGTTTTTTCGACTGATGGATCGGTTTAGAAAACATTTTTTTTGGTTGGTCTAAAAAAATATTGAAAGATTTCTTTTTTTTAACTAACCCTAACCTTAACCCCTAACCCTAACCCTACCCTAACCCCCTAACCCTAACCCTAACCCTAGCCTTGACCCTAACCCTAACCTTAAACCTAACCCTCTAACCCTAACCCTATTCTAACCTAACCCTAACCCCCTAACCCTAGCCCCTAACCCTTACCCCTAACCCTAACTTAACCCTAACCCTATACTAACCTAACACCCTAACCCTAGCCCCTAACCCTAACTCTATCCTTAAACATAACCCTCTAAACCTAACCCCATACTAACCTAACCCTAACCCTAACCCTACCCCTAACCCTACCCCTAACCCTACCCCTAACCCCTGTCCCTGACCCTAACCCCTAACCCTAACCCCTAACCCTAACCCTAACCCCCCCTCCCTGACCCTCACCCCTAACCCCTAACCCTAACCCTAACTCCCCTAACCGTAACCCCCGAACCGTAACCCTTTTTAGACCGCTCGGTCTAAAAAATTTTAATTTACCAGTTGATCGCTCTAGAAAACATTTTTTTTCAACGGGTCGGTTTAAAAAAAATACTTTTTGGTCGATCACAAAAAATTTTTATTTTTTTTTTAACTGAATGGTCGGTCTAGGAAAAAAATGTTCGGTCGGTCCAAAAATTTTATTTTTTTGCTGACCAGTTGGTCTAAAACATTTTTTTTCGACCAGTCGGTATAAATTTTTTTCAGTTGGTTGGTCTAAAAAATTTTTTTTATTAGTCAAAAAATTTTTTTTGAAAATTTTTTTGTCTTTGTGAACTGGTCGGTCAAAAAATTTTTTTTTTCGACTGATTGATTTGTCTAGAAAAAAATGTTCTTTGGTTGGTCTAAAAATTTTTTTTTCAACTAACTTTAACTTTAACCCTAACCCCTAACCCTAACCCTACCCTAACCCGCTAACCCTAACCCTAACCCCAGCCATAACTCAAACACTCCCAGCCATAACTCAAACACAAACCCTGACCCTAAATCTAGCCTAAACTAACCCTAACCATAACTGTTACTCCAACCCGAACCCTTGTCCTAACTCAGACCATCACTATGACCCTAACCTTAACTCTAAACACAACTCTAACCATAACCCTAGCCCAAACTTTAACTCTACCCCACCCCTAACCCTAACTTAAATTTCAACCCTAACCAACCCAACCCTGTTTAATTTTTTTTTTGGTTGGCCGGTCTAAAAAAAAAAATTTTTTTGTTGGTCAGTCTGAAAAGAAATATTGAAAAAAATTTTTTTGTCAACTAACCCTAACCCTAACCCTCTAACCCTAACCCTAACCCCCTAACCCTAACCCTTTCTAGACCGCTCGGTCTAAAAAAATATATAAAAAATTTTTTTGTGAAAAAACTTAGACCAGTCGGTCTAAATTTTTTTTCAGTTGGTCTATCTAAAATTTTTTTTAATTGGTCAGTCAAAAAAATTTTTTTTTGAAAAAATTTTTTTTTGTCAACTGGTTGGTCAAAAAAATGTTTGTTGTTTTTTGACTGATTGATCGGTTTAGAAAAAAAAATTGTTGGTCTAAAAAAAATATTGAAAAATTTCTTTTTTTTAACTAACCCTAACATTAACCCATAACCCTAACTTTACCCTACCCTAACCCCCTAACCCTAATCCTAACCCCTAACCTGAACCTTAAGCCTAACCTTAAACCTAATCCTCTAACCTTAACCCTATACTAACCTCACCCTAACCCCCTAACCCTAGCCCCTAACCCTCTAACACTAACCCTATACTAACCTAACCCTAACCCCCTAACCCTAGCCCCTAACCCTAACCCTTACCCCTAACCCTAACTTAACCCTAACCCTATACTAACCTAACCCCCTAACCCCTAACCCAAACCCTAACCCTAACCTTAAACCTAACCCTCTAACCCTAACCCCATACTAACCTAACACTAATCCCCTAACCCTAGCCCCTAACCTCTAACTAACCCTTACCCCTAACCCTAACCCTATACTAACCTAACCCCCTAACCCTAGCCCCTAACCCAAACCCTAACCCTAACTCTTTTTAGACCGCTCGGTCTAAAAATTTTTTTTTGACCAGTTGGTCAATCTAGAATACATTTTTTTTTCGACTGGTCGCTCTAAAATAAAATGGGTTTTTTTTGACCAGTAGGTCGATCTAAAAAAAATGTTTATTCCGATCAGTCTGTTTAAAATTTTCTTTGGTTGGCTGGTTGAAAAAAAAGAGTAAAAATAAAACTTTTTTTTCAACCCGTCAGTGAAAAAAAATTTTTTTTTGACTAATTTGTTGGTCTAGAAAAAAAAAAGTCGTTTTGGTCAATCTAAAGAAATTTATTTTTTTGACTGGTCGATCAAAAAAATTTTTTTCTTAAACTGGTCGGCCTAAAAAAAAAATTTTTTTTGACTGGTTGACTGGTTGACCATTTGGTCGGTCAGTAGGTTGGGTGGTCAAAAAAAAGTTTTTCTTCGCCGGTCGCTCAGCCGTTCCAAAGAAATTTTTACTTTTGGTTGGTTGTTTGGTTGGTCGGTTGTTTGGCCGAAGTAAAAATTTAATTTTTTTACTTGGTCGGTCTAAAAAAATTTTTTTTCAACTGCTCGATCAAAAAAAATTTTTTTTTCCTTTCGGTCGGTTGGTAAAAAAATTTTTTTAATTTCAATTGGTCAGTCGAAAAACTTTTTTTTACCCGGTCGGTCAGTAGGTGTAAAAAAATTTTTTTTTTCAACCGTTAGGTCGTCCTAAAAAAAATTGTGTTTTCTGATCAGTTGGTCTAAATAAATTTTTTTTATGTCGGTTGGTCAGTGCGAAAAAAAACCTTTTTTTTGTCAGTCATCAGTCTAAAAAGTTTAAGTCAGTCGGTCGGTCAGTTGGTCCATCAAAATTTTTTTATTTTGGATAGTTGACTGGTTGACCGTTTGGTCGGTCGGCAGGTCGGCAACTAAAAAAAAAATTTTTCTTCTCCACCAGTTGGTCGGACAGTCGGTCGCTCTGTTGGTCAAGCCAATGTTAAAAAAATTTTTTTTTTGGTGGGTCGTTTGGTTGGTTAGTCATTTGTCCGATGTAAAAAATTTTTTCTCAGTCGGTCGGTCGAAATCTTTTTTTTTCTCAATTGGTCAGTCAGTCTAAAAAATAGTGTTTTCGCTGGTCAGTCAGTCGGTCAAAGAAAATTTTTTTTCTGCTGTCGGTCAGCTGGTCGGCCAGTCTAAAAAGTTTTTTTTCTGTAGGCCATTAGGTTGGTCAGTTGTTCCGCTGATGTAAAAATCTTTTTTCGCTCGGTTGGTCAATCTAAAAAAAAGTTATTTTTTCCCCTGGTCAGTGGTTTGGTCGACTGACTGGTCTAAAAAAATATATTTTTTCGATTGGTCGTTTGGTCGGTCGATCGGTTGGTATGTCTAAAAACATTTTTTTTGGACTGTTTGACCAGTCTGTTGGCTGGTGTAAAATTTTTTTTTTGGTTGGTCTAAAAAAATTTTTTTTCTCAATTGGTCGATCGGTCGGTCAGAGGGACTAAACTTTTTTTTTTGACATTTGGTGGCTTGGCCTAAAAAATAGTTGTGTTGCTCAGTCGAAGAATTTTTTTTCTACCAGTCAGTCGGCCGGCCGGATAGTTTAAAAAACATTTTTTTTGGTCAGTTGGTCCGTGTAAAAAACAAATTTTTTTTACCGGTTGGCCGGTCAGTCGACCGGTGTAAAAAAATGTTTTTCTCGATCGTCCGGTTGGTCGGTCGGTCTACAAATGTTTTTTCCACCGGTTGGTCAGTCGATTGGCCAGTGTAAAAATTTTTTTTTCGGTAGGCAGTTCGGTTGGTTGGTCATTCAGCTGAAGTCAAAATTTTTTGGGGGTCGGTTGGTTGGTCTAAAAAAAAAGTTGTTTTTCCCCTTTTTCCCCTGGTAAGTCAGTCGGTTGTCTGACCAGTCTAAAAAAATGTTGTTTTTTTTGGTTGGTCATTTGGTCGTTCGATCGGTTAGTCATTAGACATTTGATTCCAGAATTATTGATCATTTTTACATTTAGCTGGTGATGGAGGTCGGTCCATGAAGCTCAGGAAATTAAACAAAGAGTGAAAAGAGGAAAACACAGACCGACATGTCTATGACAACAAACCTATACGGCTGCTTTAAACGGTGGATCCACAGAGTGGATAGGAAGCCACCTACGGCCTCAAGTGTCCATCACATTTAATCATGCATTTAGAAATTATGCTTTAATAGAACTTTTAAAAAAAATCTTTCATGGTTTTAGTCATCATGATCTCTAGAGGCGGCCTGCCAGACATTCAAAGTTGAACTATTTTTCTTATAAAGAAGGAATGAATAAGTGTTCTGTGATCATGCCAGAGTTTAAATGTATTTCCTTTTGCAGGTGGATAAATGAGTGATTTATTAATGAACCGGCAAGTGAATGTCATAAAACATTTTTTGCATTTCCTGTCACCTTCCTGTTGTGTCCTTTCAAGTTGAGGATGAGGTGCATCCGGCCACTCTCTGCATTTTGTCACCTTTTTCTTCTTTTTTTATTATTGGCATCAATCTATCTAACAAAGTAGATTAATGAATCAGTCAGTTAAAGACAAGTGGCTATGTGCAGTCATTTAACAACAATAAATCATGACTGCATTCATTTACTGGTCTGTTGCCAGTTCTGCGACGCTGGCTTGAATTTGGCAGTAAAGTTGAATTGTTATACAGCTGGAACAGGAAGACGGGGTTTTCTTAAAAAGAGCTGAAGCTTTTTGTTTAGCATTTATCTATCTATCTGTGCTAAAGGAATGCTATTGGAAAATGTGGTTGTAAAAGAAAGATTCACCCCGAAAAAGAAAATTTAGTAAGTGGAAACCCACCCCTATACTGAGAGGAAGTGGGCTTTTCTCCAACAACGGAAGGAGATGGGGGTGAATGAATTTAACTTAGAAGATCAAAGAATAATTTTAAAATATTTTCATGTCAGTTTGGATTTTATAGCTTTTTTCTGTCATAAAGTTGTTTTTTAGTTAAAGTTTTGTGAAAAAGTGGATGATGCTTTATCTGATTCATGAGACATTGTGATCTAGTTTGATGTGAATGTCCAGATAACCCAAATGTAAAGAAAAAAAATTGAAAATTAAATAAACTAAGATTAAAGTTTCACCTCACTCTCCAGTGGTGTGAGAATTAGCAGGAAAATCTTTTTTGTTTTGTTTTGGTTGAACTCAAATAAAATTAAATAAAATTAAATAAAACTAAATAAAATTAAACAAAGATTTAATAAAAATGAAAACATCACATGACTTTCCACTGGTGTGAGAATTAACAGAAAAAAATAGTTAATAGTTTTGGATGAACTAAAATAAAACAAAACAAAATAAAATAAAATAAAATAAAATAAAATGAAATAAAATTCCAGTTTCAACTGACTCTCCAATGGTGTGAGAATTAACAGGGGAAACTGAATTTTGGTCTGGTTGCAACAATCATTTTAAGGAGCCACAGCTCTTCTTATAACACCTTTCATTTGTGCCAAATTGCCTGAGATTAACAGCTGAAGGTCCAAATGTTCATTGTGTGCTTTTAAACTCCCACACCCATCTGCGCCTCCTCTTGATTTTCGCTAAGTTAAGAGATGACTTCAGTTGGAACACAAACTCTCGCTGTTCAAGTCCCATAGTTCAGCCAAATGTCAGTCTGTGTGTGACTGACATCTGTGCTCTGAGTCACACACAGTCACAACAATCTCACACCCAAAAGGTCTCTACTTGACTTTTATTCCTGCGATCTGAGTCAAATAAACGCATCTCTAAGTGCATCAATAACCCTTTGCACAGACGTGCTTACAACGCTTCAGATTCTGCATCTCATGAAGCCTCAGATGCCCCACATAATTAAAATAAAATAAAAAAAAGATAAAATAAATAAAGTAAAATAAAATAAACTAAAATTAAACTAAATCAAATTAAATTAAATTAAATTAAACAAAGGTTAAATATGCGTGTTCTCACCGTACCTCCACCTCCTCCATCCCTCTAAAGAGCGATGATGAGGAGGTTCTGACACCATGCCAGAAAATAACTTTGAGACACCTTAAATCATCTCCCCTGAAGCGCTTATTTCCTTTGCAGGCTGCCAAATGTCTTTTGCGCGTAATCTTTTACATAAAGACTCTAAAAGCTGCCGGGAGTTGGAGCTGATTTGTAGCTGGGTGTTGATGCTTTAAGGGGGTTGAGTGACTTACGCTGCCACACACACGCATAAATGCATCTGATGTCGACGGCTTAATCTGGCAGGCCTGGAGAGGGTTTTTTGGATCATTACCCGGCCCCTAACAACCCCAAAAACGATGCTTTTACCTCAAAACAGTAGAATAAGTCAGTTATCATGTGGTTACAAAGAGCCATTTGAAACTTTAATACAACTTTTCCAACTTGTAAATCAAGGCCAAAGTTTCCATTAAATGCACATTCCAATCGCACTTTCTATTCGTTTGTATTAGACTTGCAAAAGAACGGCCCGCAGCCTCCATGCATCTTGATCAGGGAAGATATATTACAGTGCAGGATAAGATAACCTCTCAGCGTGAGCGTGCAATATACGGCACCTCCTGCTTTCTATTCTCTACCAGTGGCATTTCCCAGAAAAAGCATCCCGGGCCCCTGAAATAAAGGGCGATAAACAACATTGTTGAACATCAGGTGATCCTGAAGTGACACAAAGGGTCTCTTGCTGCTCGGTTGTTTCCCCAGAGCTGCAGAGAGTGCAGCCGCCTGCGGAGTTTGATGCTTATTGACTGACACGCCGTGGTCAGGGGGTGCATTCTGGGGGGGGGGGGGGCAAAGCGGCTCAAACTGACCTGGCATGAGGGGCGTGGGGACGGATGCTGCGTGGTGGATGGATGGCACAGGTAGTAAGAGTTAACGCGGTTATATCAAAGGATGCCTCTATCGGAGCGACGCTGACCTTTTGCATCACGGCGTCTCTGCAGGGCAGTGGCGTCCCTTTCATTAAGTGCACCTGAGCTACAGACATGCTAGCGTGGACACTTATGCACAAATTGACCAACAGGATGACACAGCTCCATCACTGAAAAGCTATTTCATTAATATATACTCGACCTTCCAAGATTTTGAGATTTCTAGGTCATAAGTTTGATTATTTTTTCCTGAGATACCTGATGAACACAATCAGACGCGTATACCTGCATTTTGCATGGAAAAGAATTCTGGATTTAGCAAAAATTATTCAAATTAATGCTCAAATATTCAAATTTATGTAATTATTTTTTGTTTCCATTCAGACCTTATTTTCCTAATACGTGATTTATCTGGCAATTATTTAATAATTTGAGGTTTAAAGGGTAAAGTGTGATGAAGTTATTTCTAATCCTCATTTCACGCTGTAAAATTAAAGCGTACTGTTTAATAATTTGGAAATTTAAAGCAGGAATTCAAATACAGTCGTGGCTTTTTGATATTGATCATTTTGAGAGGTAAATTTGCTGCAGTTATTACTGGATGCTAAAATGATTGATTAAAGAGATAAAAGTTTAAAGCAAACAAATAAACTGACAAATAAATCATATTTGACACATTTGCAAGATTTTGAGACTTCTGCCTCATAAATTTGATATTTTTTTCCGGAAAAACCTGATTTATACAATTAGACGCATGCACCTGTATTTTGCATGTGAAAAAATTCCAGATTTAGTAAAATTATACAAATTAAAGCTCATATATACAAATTTATGCTATTTTTTTTGACAACTTTGTCAGAAGGTTCCATTAAGACATTATTTTCTCAAAAAAAAAAAAGTGACTTTTCTGACAATTATTTAGTAGTTCAGGCTTTAAAGCGTTAAGGATCACAAAACTGATGAAAAATGAAATATCATCAGCAAAACTGAAGATGAAATTTGAACATTTCAGAGGAGATTCAGACGTAAAAACAGGTGTCATCAACGTATAATACAAAAAATAGGCGTGAATAGACTCTGTGTTGGTGGATTTCACTGGTTTGCTGACGTTCTGGTGTGAAGCCCCCGTCCTGCTGCTCCTTTCATCCCCTCTCCTCCGACTCCCACTCGCTCTGACCTCCAGCGACCGTCCTCCTGACGGCGGGACCGAGGAACACCGCGTGAAGCCGGTGTGTGTGTGTGGGGGGGGTTCCGAAGGTGGTGGGCCGGCCCCGTAGCCCCGAGGAGGTCACGGAGCAGCAGGAGGGGGGCTTTAGCTGAAACAATGGCTCAAACTGTATGCAGGGCAGAAGATGGAGGGGAGCGGGTGGGGGGGGGGGCAGATTACGATAAATGCTGCAAATGTCTCGAGTCGATGGTTTGCTGATTTCCAACTAGATTTTGTGTCTCAATTTTTATTTGCTAGAATTAAAAAAAAAAAAAAAAAAAAAATCTGGCTCCTGATTGGTTCCCACGGCCGCTTACAGACTTAAAAAAAAAAAAGCGGTAAAAACATCTCATTGAGAACACGATGATGCAAACATTTCACACTGACACACACTCTGCAAACCACCAAATGATTTCTATCATTAAATTTGAGGTTACCCTATCCCCCTATCCACATAGATTAAATACCAATGTGGTTCGCCATCTTAAAACATCTTTAAACGTTTAACGACTGGCTAAAGAAACAGATCCATCCATCCTAAAGAGAATGGACACAGACACATCATGAATTTTAAACTCACACATATATCGAAATGGCCAAAAAACAGCCCTCATGTGATTATAGACCTTTATTCTCCCCAGGATGCCTTTTAAATAGAATAAAATCAGGTGACATCACCTATAAAAGCTCTATCAGGTTAGAAGACAACAAACTGACTGATATCTGACGTCTATAAGACTCCAAAACCATCAGCGGATCAGTTTTTTCCCGATCCGTTTGTGTGAGTTCATGTGAGCTGATGTGCCGCTCCGACAAAAGGATGGCGTGGTGTGATTGGCACACAATGCAGATGTGTGGGCAGCAAGATGCCATCTGGGGAGAAAGCAGAGGAAAAAGGAATGGGGTGGGGTTCCTTCCCCATGCATAAAAAAAAAAAGAAAAAGAAAAAGATTGGTTGTTTGACAAGAACATAAAGGAAAAAACCAAGAGGAGTGTAATCAATCAAAAAACACTGACACAAATAAAAGAAGACGAACAGCCTCTCCCACACACACACACACACACACACACACACACACACACACACACACACACACACACACACACACACACAGCCTGTCCTGACCACCGTCGCAGTCGGGAGGATTTTTAGCCATTGGTGGAAAAGATCAAAAGTGCCCCCCCTCAAATCTGCTCCCCGCTGGCGTTTAAAGGTTGTTGTCAGGAGGGAAAAAGCTTCACTTAATCTGCTTGATAATTTCTTCATCCGCTCCTATCAGCTCCATTATTTTCTACCTAACTTGATTTCTCAGACCTGAACATAAAAACTCTCTTCATCTCAGAAACAAAACCGCACTCTGTCTCCGGAGGCGTCGCACACAGAGGCAGGTCTATTTGCAGCGAGGGCACCTCTGCAAGAAAACTCCTGTGGGTTTTTTCCCTGCATGGGCAGAAATGAACTTATTGTAGTCGAGTCTTGGAAGCCTGGTTGGAGCGACAGCGACAGGGAGGAGGCGTGGGAACCGCCAAACGTGGACTCTAGATCAGGGGTGTCAAAACTTATTTTCAACGAGGGCCACATCAGCATTACGGCTGTCCTCAAAGGGCCAGATGTAACTGATAAATGTAACTAAATGTAACTCAATGTAATGTAACATAAATGTAACTACTCCTTAAAGGTAAATAACTGAATTTATTACTTGTTCAAGTTACAAACATTACAGTTGGACAGAAAAAATAAAATATGTTTGTTTGTTTCTCTGTTGTAACATAAATTCTTTTAATTTGTCCGGTTATTAAACACGCAGAACTCCATCAATCAAGGATCAAACTGTCAATGAATAAAAAAACAAACAAACATCAAACACAAGTTAGGACGTTAATTTTTTTTTCAAAGTTACAACTACATTCTGGGAAATGTAGTTTTTTGTCAAAGCACATTTTTGACTTATTTATTTTTAGACACTCTGACCTTTTTTGCTCTCGCGGCGGGCCACATTTGGCCCCCGGGCCTTGCGTTTGACACATGCGCTCCAGAGCTTCCAGATGAAGACACACTCATGTATGTGTGATGTAATGCACCTGCTGAGTAGGTGATGTTAACACACTCAAAACACACCCAGCTCCATGATGATCGAAGACACTGTTTTTTGGATCCACGTGACGAGATTCCGCTCAAACGGCTCTCATGTGAGCATTTCCTGCTCGAATCTGTCAAAGGCTGCATTCCATTCCGAATAACCCACAGTAATATGAAGGTGCCGCTTGTGGAAACCCATCTGGCTGCGGTGTGTGGCCATGCGTAACGCCCCCAACCTGCCCACGCCGTGACTATCTCCCCCGCAGATCAGTGAAAGGCTGCAGTGGGCGCATCTCCTGGGAGCAATAGAGGACCTGTGTGGGAGGACATAAAGCAGGGAGGGTACCCAGGGCAAAACCCCCAAACCTGGGCACAGCTGGGCTTTTTCTACCACAGGAACAATGCAGCTATTGTTTCAGGATTCCAAAGGTAACGCCGATGCCTGTTTAGAATTCATCTTTGCAGCAACACAACACCGGTTCTGTATTTTTTCTTTTTTTTTTTTTGGATGTGCGCACGTCCCTTCATAAATGCCCTTAAAACCTTGATAATGTTAGAATAAAAGCAAAGTGACAATAATCCAATACAAACTCACCACCGATCACTAAACGGCCATTGTCAATTCCACAAAGTGCGGTGCCGTGTAATGTCTGGAAGGTCACGGCTCACGCTTGTTCTTTAATCCAATTTTTGGAGGCAGAACAGGCGTAAATGTGTCCGCTAGGTGGCGACCTTGGTCCAAAGGCGGCTCAACCTTGAGTTCTGCGCTGCGCTCCGCTGGAGACGGAACGGAAGACACGCAGGATCAGCGCAGCGTGACTGGAGAGGAGCGCAGAGGACAAAGACTGACGCACCGGAGCGGCGAAAAATGTAGAAAACAGGCGCATGTGGCCTCTTAAAAAAATAAATAAAAATAAATAAATAAATAAATAAATAAATTAAAAAAACCCAACACGTTTTGATTTCAGTGTATAATCAGAAAGTTTCCACGTCTGTGTGTGTGTTAGTGTGACATCGATGACTTTCATAAGACTCGTTCCTGGATGTAAACCACCTGACAAGTGTCTCTGAGGACAGGTCCTCTGGAAAATAAGAGCGACTTGTTGGAGATGAGGGGGTTGGGGGGGGGTATAGGGTTGGTAATGATTATTATTTGCCCCCCCCCCGCTACTTTTCCTCTGTGCGTTGACGGGGTGCACGTCACAGTTGCCTATAGTCAAGACCCGCCTCCTGCCGTCGGTGCGCTCTGCGCGTCTCTCTCAAATCCATATTCCAGTGGGAGAGAGAGAGAGAGAGAGGGTGTGTGTGTGTGTGTGTGTGTGTGAGAGAGAGAGAGAGAGAGCCAACAGGACCTAGGTGAAGAGCAACGGAAGAAAAAGAGGACAGAAAAACAGAGCAGCGAAACAAATAGCACTCATGGCAGGGATTTTGTTCACGACCACCTTTCTCGTTTTGGGGATTTCAACATTTGTTTCGCCGGCACGGATATACCCCCCAAACGAAGGTAAGGTTGTTAAAAGGAGAAAAAGAACCGCCGCGGACTTCTCTGGCTTCAAGCCCCCGCTCTCCGTCTCCGTCTCCGTCTCCGTGTGCGCTGCGCTCCGGATCCTCCACTTTTAGGGGGCCCCCTATAGAAGCGGGGTGCGCGGAGTCGCGCTTCGGTTTAACTGGTGGATAACGCTGACGGTCACCTTTACGCATCGACTGCTGTTGACTTTTATGAGCAGGAAACTTGAATGAGAAGCGGTTTCCAAATGCGCATCGGCTGGTGCGGTGGCGCATGGATCGTGCCAAACTGCCTGCGCTGGATGAGGAATACATTAAGACAGGCGCAAGACGTGTTGATTCATCTGTCGGACAGAAGGTCAATGAAATCCGGCCTGAAAAAACGAACCTGATAGATGTTGTGTGGAAATGTCTTAACGGACACACACACACACACACACACACACACACACACACACACACACACACACACACACACACACACACACAGATTATTTTAATTTAAAAAATGATTTATTCTGCTGCCAAAATGTGTTTTAGTGGAAGATGATCGTGCAAATAGGAGAAAGTGAGAAATCACACAGCCAAGCACAAAACAGGAGCTTCTGTGTTTGGGGGGGGGGTTTAGTGATTTGAGTCGCCTTTTCGGCTCCCCGGGGCTCCGTTTTACTCCGTTTCTAACATTTAGGCCCCAAAACAGGTTCGAATCCAGTCCCCAAAAAGCAACGCGATTGAATTAAAGGTTATTTTATTCCACTGAATGAATGTATAACAATCTAACGGGATGAATGGAATATATTCCCTGGAAGTGTAATGTTTTTTATTTCCGTCCTGCTCCGCAAGGGTTCGGTTGTTTGACAGAAAGTCCACGGCGGTGCGTCACGGACAGATTTCGGTCAAATGTGACACGAATGTGTTGGGGTTTAAAAACAGGACCGCTGTGGATCCCGTTCGACCCACTGGTGTCTAATTTGGACGGAAGAGCTGATTAACATTTCAGTCACATGGAATCCAAAAACAGCCCCAGAAGCAGATCCTACAGATCCTATATGTCTTAATTGAATTTAACAAATTGAATTAAACTGAACTTCCTTTTATTTTCCTCCAGAAACACACATGATAGAAAAGGCCTGTCTGTATGTTCGGGGGTGTCTCTTCAACCACCAAAAAAAAAAATAAAAAAATCTCCAACTGATTCCGATCACATCCAACATGCGTAAAGCTGATCCTGAGCAGGACGAAACACACCGAGGCGCATGGAAACCATAAAAAAAAAAAACAAAAAAAAAAAACACGCTGGACAAGTGTGTTAAATCAGAGTCTTAACGAAAATCAATCATAACGACGCGCGTCAGGCTCGGCAAGAAAATACGCACAAGAAAAACGAGCGGATTTTTCCCATTTTTAGACCCCTTGGCTTTCTAATTTCTCCTCTCTGTGTTCAAACATTCATCACCAGGATATATCTCTTCTTAATTCCATCATTTTCTGTCTGTTCACTCGTTTATTTGATGAAAAGTCGGAGCCATTATACCCTTCCTTATAGGCTGCGCTCTCACTTCTTCCATCCCTGTTTTCCAGTCACGTTATTGGACTCCAGATCCGTACAGGGGGAGCTGGGATGGGTCGCCAACCCCACGGAAGGAGGGGTAAGTACAGCAAAAGAAGTGTCCCCTTGTTAGGATGCATGGACACCCTGTGGAGTAAAAATGGAGAGATAATATCCGTTGGCAGGAGCTGTGAGTGGAAAGCCAAACAGATACACAGCTTTCTTTGATAAGACTCTGTCCTGGTGAGTCCTTTATGGAAATATCCGAGATGATTTATCGAGCAGCTGTGTGTAATATAGGGATTTTAACACAGGGGTGCGCCTCCAAACGTTATTTCCAGTATCTTGCAGTAAAATACAGGCAGTTTCATTATTTATTGCACGCAGAGAGCGTCTGGAGGTCTCTTCAGGGCCCCAACCGGGTCCCCAGAATCCATTCTGAGAACCGCCCGCCTGAAGGCAACCCCATGCTCGCCTTCCTCCTCCCTTCCCCTCTACCTCCGCTGTAATGGTCAGATGCAAAGGGCCGATACTGCAGCAGGCGTCAGGTTTCCTGAATAGACGGTGGATTGAATCGGTCTTTGTGGAGAAACTTTATATCCCTTTCCACTATTGAGTGGAAGAAAAAGGAAAGAGAGGAACTTGGCAGCTGAGAGAGGGTCCTCTGGAGGGGATGAATGAGGGGGGAAAGTGCTGTGGGCTTCAGCTCTCGCCGCAGGATGATTGGATCTTACCATAAAACAATCAGGAGTGGGGTCGGACCAACGGTCTAATTGGGGGGAATCTAACCTGGGGTCTGATAGCGGCTAGAATAGAGGCCGGGGCACAGGCGCAGGTCTCAGAGGGCCACAAAAGGGACCCCAAACCGCCTGATGATCAAATCTGGATCCGATGGATTTGACTTGGATGGAGTCTGAATGCATATTTGAAAGGAATCCAAATCATCTCCTTTAAATGAACTTGACCGGCATTGATCCCAAACCCCCCCCCCCCGATCATTTTTATCGCCAAACACGTGATTGACAGGGTCTTGACTGCCCCAGCAAGCCGGCATTCACCCCCTCATTACGGCCAATTGCCCTCATTCTCTTCTGTTCCTGCTATCGGGGGGGGGGGGAGAAGGGGCGGCCTTATCTCAGCGCCACTTGATTTCCACAACAAAAAAGGGGGTGGGGGGGTTTAGGAAGAGCGCAGAATGGAATGGAGCACCAATGATGACGGGACTTTTAATTTTTTCTTCAAATCGTACGTCTGCATCTATGTTTAGTTTCATCCCACCTCCCTCGGGATGCGAGGCTTTAAGAGCCGATGAGGGACAAAAGGCTTCTGATGAAGTCTGGCGGTGTAATCCATATCTTCTGCGATTTTATTTTAATTTTTGCGCCGTTTTCTAAAAGTCTTTATGGCAGCCAGAGGCCTGTCTGCTCTTGTTTACATCCTGGCTCGGTCAAATGCGGTGAAAAACGAAAGGGAACGCGGCGCTTTGAACCCCCCCCCCCCCAGACGTGCTTGTATGATCTGCAAAGAGATGGGGGTGGGGGCGACCTTATCATAAGTAAAACAAACATTCTCCCCCGGCATAAAATACCCCAGACTGGGGTGGATAACGTAATCCACCCCCCCCCCCCCCCTCCACACACACACACACTCTCCTGTGAGTTGGGGAACATGTGCGCCTGTGCCTCAGCCTCCATCATGTATGGAGATGTAAAGCAGGCACACGTTAGACCATTAGCATTAATTCAGAGACCTGTTTTCATTCTTCTTCATCCCCCCCTCACACAAAGACACACACACACACACACACACGTATTTGAACTGTAAGCATTACAGATGCATAGAACTAATTGCGAATTTCCATTCTTGCCGTTGAGGAGAATCCATGAATATTAATCCCTTTACGATACCATATTAAGTGCCAACAAATCTATTAGTTGACATTCATAAAATATGCATTAAGTTTAGCCATCAATTAATTGCTCTGCTCAGACTCAAATATTGACTAATCTGTCCTGAATGCTCTTTTTGCTCAGTAGCTCTCCTTCTCGGCTACTTTAGGTCCATTTTATAAGCATTTCTATTATTTCTAACCTCATATTCCAGCATTTTCCTGACTATTCTCCACTGGTCTGTATTACATCCCAGTTTATTTACAGACGTGACCTCAGATGCTTCAGATTACCCTTGTAACCATTCTTTGTCCTGTCTTTTCCCCAGTGGGAGGAAGTGAGCATTATGGATGAAAAGAACATTCCCATCCGGACGTACCAGGTGTGTAACGTCATGGATCCAAACCAGAACAACTGGCTCCGCACCGACTGGATCCCCCGAGGCGGCGCCCAGCGCGTCTACATCGAGATCAAGTTCACCCTCCGGGACTGCAACAGCCTCCCGGGGGTGATGGGAACCTGCAAGGAGACCTTCAACCTTTACTACTACGAGTCCAACAACGATAAGGAGCGCTACATCCGGGAGAACCAGTTTGGCAAGATTGACACCATTGCCGCAGACGAGAGCTTCACTCAGGTGGACATCGGCGATCGCATCATGAAGCTGAACACGGAAGTCCGGGATGTGGGGGCTTTGACGCGGAAGGGCTTCTACTTGGCCTTCCAGGATGTTGGGGCTTGCATTGCGTTGGTGTCTGTCAGGGTCTTCTACAAGAAGTGCCCTCTAGCGGTGCGTAATTTGGCGCAGTTTCCCGACACCATCACTGGAGCCGACACTTCCTCGCTGGTGGAGGTTCGCGGGTCATGCGTGGATAATTCCGACGAGAAGGAGGTTCCTAAGATGTACTGTGGAGCCGACGGGGAGTGGTTGGTGCCAATTGGGAATTGCCTGTGCAACCCCGGATATGAGGAGCGCAACACGGAATGCCAAGGTAAAGGATTGACATTAGTCTTGTCTCTTGTTTGTTCTGTGAATCCCTGCAGCCTCTGATATCTTCTTCCTCTTCAGTTCTTCACAATAAGGCTACAATAAGGGTTTAGTTGTCTGTCTCCTTCCCTTGATTCTATATCTTTTACCCTAACTCCCCCAACTCTCTCCCCCAACTCTCTCTCTTTCCCTTGATTCTATATCTTTTACCCTAACTCCCCCAACTCTCTCCCCCAACTCTCTCTCTTTCCCATGATTCTATATCTTTTACCCTAACTCCCCCGACTCTCTCCCCCAACTCTCTCTCTTTCCCATGATTCTATATCTTTTACCCTAACTCCCCCCAACTCTCTCTACAGTCATCTTTCCTCTGTTTGGTTGGGTGATAGAAGCAATGATGACTGCAAATGGAGTAATTAGCAAGCCCACTGGGAGGTGTTACGCAGTGGGATGCCTCCCAGGAGAAATGGCGACACAGGGAACGGAGGGGTAGACGCTCCAACCAGGTGGCACCACCCCTCTATCTTTCCCTCCAACTGCTCTTTCGCTTATTCCCAATGGAGCATAAAAAAGAAGCTGGGAAAGGAGATAGACGGCTTAATAGAAAGAAAGGGAAGGAGAACAAAAGAGTTTATCATTCCAAGCAGGTATGAGAAGAGTGAAAACACACAGCTGTGAGATGAGGTTGAAATACCGGTTTTGTCGGGGGGTGATGCACCCGTTGTTGATGATTATTCCCATCTCAGCTTGATGTGATCCTATACCAGGCGGTTTGATGGGGTTTTAAGGTCAGCGGTGTGTTCCACCTTCCACACCTCTTTCTAAAATTATATAAATTACAGAGCTTTCAGCATGTTTGCGATTCAAGCGTGAAAATTCACTAGTGGATCTTTTGAAATATTTGTTGCAAATGTCAATGTTTGTTGCCAGGAATCTTGTGATTCCTGACACGTCATAAAGACTACTTGTGGGATTTCTTCCATAAATTGCACGAAATCGCCACAAGTCGGCCTTTCCGGTAATGAGCCGGCCCAGACGGTACCATCATGCATTTGCTCCATTCATTGCACACAACATATTTTCACTAATGGTACGCTGCAGTGCCTTATGAATGGCATCTAGCAGTGTTGAAAAGCTGCTTTTGCAGGATCACATGCTACTTTTTGTCGAGCTGAGGCGCGATTGTCTCCTGGATGCCAATTCTACCCCCGTTGTTTATTGGTTTGCGTCACCCGCCACCCACCAGCATCGCACACAAGAAACCAGTGAGGCAGAGCAACTGGGGGTCAGAGGCTGGGCACGGGTGATTAACAGGAGGACGTACCACTACACCTCGCCTAATTTACGAGGGAGCCTTTATCTTGAAAGACTAATTGCATGACAAGCAGGTCTGGTGATTTAGGGGGTACCACTGGGCTGCTTGGGGGGTTGGGGGAGTCAGAGGAGCCCAAACGGTCACAGATGGGTTTTGTGTGTGTTTGCATTTGTATTTTTTTTCAAAAAGGAAGCATTATTTGAATTGTAAGTACAACCCACCCCCCCACCCCCTCTGCTGGCTACACATGGCTTCGTCCATCTTTCAGCTTGTGGCGTTGGCTTTAAAGAAGCAAAGAGAGTTCGTCACAAACCCTGACTTGGATTTCTATCACGCTGTTTGCCGTAATAACCTCTATTTTTTTTTTTTGAAACACAAGGAGAGCCCTAATCTCATATTCTGTATTGTAACTTTCATTTCCCGGCATGATGGAAACAGAGCCCCTTGTCTCCCCTCTTTAATTTCATTTGAGATAAATAGCTGTTACTCTCCAAAGAAGGCAACGAAGGATTTGGAAACCTCGGTTTTAGATGACTAATGCAGTCTCGCGGTGTCTGCCAGCCTTTTGAGCTGGCAGCGTTTCTTTTCAAGCCAATATATCCATTTAGTTCATGCTTCACCCTATCTGTTCGACTTTTGTTTGGGTTACCGCTGCCAATACATCCAATCCATTCGCTTTTAGCTTGGGTTACAGTGTTTAAAACGGTTCTTAACATTTCACTTGAGTTGAAACTGGATAACGTGCAGCGAGTTTGATGCTTCCAGGCTGCCGGGGGGTGGGGGTGTCGGTTTAGGTCAGCTCCGAAGGGTTTAAAGGCAATGTCTGCCGTCTTTGTGTGAGAATATGCGCTGATGAGATGGTTAATATTCCTCTGTGTGACAGTCTCTATGGGAAGGGGGCTCTCTGTTGACCACCAGGGGTTCCACAGGAGATGTGTCCCGTTTTTCTTTGTCTGATTTCTGGTTAAAATATTTTAAAAAGTCTTTGCGCACACTTTTCTCAAACTAAAACCGTTCTTGTTGAAAAGTTTCAATGGTGCACCCAGTCACAATAGTGTGTGGTTACATACTTGTGTGTGTGTGTACTTGTGTTCGTGCAGGGTTACAAGGGCACCTTGGCCCCTCATTCCCAGCTCGGGATGAATGGGTTCTCCTCCATCATTGTTGGGGCAGCAGCAGCAGAGCCGACTAACGCTGGCGAGGATGTTTTTTTGTGGGGGGGTTGTAGCGGGCTAACTGGGCATATAGGAGTTGTATTTGCTGCTCCTGGCAGAGGTCAAGGGTCGCCCCCTTCTGCATCCATCTTACAGCCGTGTCTGACAGGGTTGGGGGATCTAGGATTGATTAAGACGTCAGGGTTTTGACAGCTGCGGTGGGGACTTGTTCGCCCGAGGTGGGCCAAGGGTGGCCCAAGGGCCAAGGCAAGAAGGGCAACAAGGGCACTTAGGTCCAAGGGGCCCCCTGATCTGAGAAGAGGGGAGTCTGTCTGTTTGCATTTGGGATCCCTTTCCCTGTCCCCCCCCCCCCAAACTCATACCCTGGTGGGGAAGAGTAGGGGTCACCCTCGCCCCTCGCTCCTCATCTGGCGAGGGGGTTCCTACTGTTTGAGGAGTGGGAGGGGAGGGATTAGTGAGAACCGGGAGTGTTATTATGGGATATGATAATTACCTCAAGGGCTCGGGATGTGTGGTTTGGCAGCCGTTGGTGCGTCTTCAAACCAGTGATGTGTGTTCTCAGGAAAACCAGCAGGTCGTGTCTTTATTTGACTTCAGGCTGTTGTCTTGTTTGTGGAGGATGTCGATTCCAACAGGTGACACTTCATGATGCTGCAGAAGAATGGTTGGTTGTTGAGTTGCAAACTGGCACCCCATAGGTGACGATCGGCAAAAATCAAATCACAAATACGTCCATAGAAATGTAAATTTTCTAGCCATTTAGTCCAAAGCACAAAACATATTCCTGTTTTTTCTCCGTTTAGGTAACATTTTAATAATTCCTGTTACCTCTTAACTGTAAGTATTGTGGTTTCAGTCTTAATTGTGATGTCAGTCTGCGATTGGGACATTTTCTCACCTGAGGACACCCCCCCCCTCCGTCTAATCCCAGCAGCCTTTGCTCAGCTGGAAACCCTCATCCGTCTTGGATTAAGAGGTTTCAGGGATGAAGTTTCTCTCCTGTGCTTCACTCCGTGTGTGTGTGTGAGAGTGTGTGTCTGTTTATTTCATTCTCTCTCTTCCTCTGTTGACAGTGTTAAATATGCACTTGGGAGTATCATCTAAATTCACCACGTAATTCTGTTTAGCGTGCTGGTCCCCATTGGCTTTAAACACACACACTCTTCCTCTCCCTTCACTATTTTCTCCACCTCCTAACTCTCTTGTGCAAACACACAAATTAAGCATTTGCATCTTCCTCTTGGTCGTCTCTATTGCTATTTGCCTTTTCTGTCAATGTCGTCTGTCTCGCCAAATTTCCCGAAGGGTTATTCCTGGGTGTTATATTTTCTTTCTCACACATTCTCTATATTTACTTCCCTCTTTTTTTTCTTCATGTTTCTGTTTGTAATTTTCACACTTTCACACCATGTCTGTTTTGTCCTCATTTTTCCTCTCCTGTCGCTCTGCTCCGGCCGTCGAGGCGGTTAGTGTTTGTTACACTGCCTTTGGTGGCAGCAGCAGCAGGAAGTGGGCTGAATAATGAGATTACTTTCGGTGTTAGGATTGAGGAGCAGCACATAGGCCATCATCACACGTCATTATTCCCGCCGGCGCATGAAATGTGAGTCTGTGCACGTATAGTAAAAATTCAGACACATGTAAGTAAGGATGTCTGAGGTGATGGGAGCCAATGATTACATGCACACACTCAAATAACTCTACATACGTTAAAAAAGGGCATGTAAAGAGTCTCAAATACAGTATTTTCCACATTATAAGGCGCACCTACTGTAAAAGCTTTTAATTTACTCAAAAATTTATAATCCGCTTTATAATCCAATGCACTTTATGAAAAAAGTTTTAAAATAAGCCATTTGTTGAAGGTGCGCCTTATAGTCCGGAAAATATTTCGGAAAATACTGTAATAAATATGTATAGCGGATGCACAAATACAAATGCACAAAATTTAGTGTGTGTTTGCACAACACACACACACACACACAAATGAATACACTCATCACTATCGACGCCACCAGAGACGCTCATTTTGTGCTGCTGAATAGAGACGAGGAATCCGTTACCAACAGAGAGGCGGATAGAACAACAGATAGAAAAACAAAAGGACGAAAATGTCTCCCGAGCGATCCTCCTCTTCATGCTGGAATAATTGCTTGAAGAGGAACGGAATTTAAAAACAATGCTTTAGGTTCTAGGATGATGAAAAAGTCCCTTTAACACACACACACACACACACACACACACACACACACACACACACACACACACATCCTGGGCTGGATGGAGGAGGGAGGCGTGTGGGGTGTGTGT
This sequence comes from Antennarius maculatus, assembly GCA_013358685.1. Taxonomy (NCBI): domain Eukaryota; kingdom Metazoa; phylum Chordata; class Actinopteri; order Lophiiformes; family Antennariidae; genus Antennarius; species Antennarius maculatus. The sequence goes on from CM023613.1 coordinate 23,731,941, forward strand.
AATTCAGCCATCATTAGCCGAGGTGCTGAAATGTTTTTCCTGCTCGGGCTGCCGTCTTGCCTCAGTATTTGTTCCTTTCGCAGTTCTCGACACTCATCACCCGGCTCTGTTTTTCCTCGCGCTGCTCTGTTTAGGGCAGGAAGCCACCAGCGATCAAGAATGACCCGGGGCTGACAGCTGCTGCCGCGGTGCCAGCTAAGCTGTGTAGGAATACGGCTACCATGACTCTCCATCTTTAAGTCATTTATCCACAGCTGAACAGTTTTTCTCCCTGATTATCACGAATCTTCTGGAGCAATAAAAAAATACCAAAGGCGTGTCAAAGTTGATCAGAAAAAAAGTTGATCTATCCTGATTTATCCTGCTGTTGTGAGAAGAGGCGGATAGAACAACAGATAGAATATGAAAAAACACCAACATTTTTTATCAATTTTTATCAACCAATAGACATGCAGACTTTACCTGTGTATAATTAATTATATATAAGTTAGAAGTTGGGAAAGAACGAGATCCGGTCTCCGCTGATGTTGTATCCATTCGCCAACACGTGGTAAAGAACGAGATGCGGTCTCAGCTGATGTTGTATCCATTCGCCAACACGTGGTAAAGAACGAGATGCGGTCTCAGCTGATGTTGAAACATCAGCTGAGTATCTCGGATCTCGTATCTCGGATTTTCACTTGGGTGCCAAACAAAAGTATGGAGAGAGCCAGGGGCTTGTATCTCAAATAGCTCATATTTTGAGGAACTTGTATCTCGAGGTACTACTGTACTGTGTGAAGCCGTGATGTACATAAACATACCAAAGAGTGCATTCATTAGTGGACTATATTATTGGCGGACATCATCGTCCTAAGTAGTACAGTAAAAATCTAAGTTTATAAAAAATTGTGGAGAAAGGTCTGACAACTCTAGACATCCTAGTTGATTTTTAATGTTGTCCACGACTTTCTGTCTGTAGAACCCTTTACTGCAACATTTTTAATTCACTGTAAAAAAACAAATCTCTGGTTAGCTTTGTGATGATGAATGTCTCTGTTACTATAGCCCTTTTTATGTCATCTTTGGGTATTATTGGGTACTATTGGGTATTATTGGGTATTATTGGGTACCAGTGTTGGGTAACAGAACCTGTTGAGATGAAAATTATCCTGTAACATGGATGTCTGGCGGCATCTGCAGTGGAAGTGTCAGGAAAGGATTTAGGATGATAAAATTTCCCTCTCCACTCCTTCCCTATCCTCTCCTCATCTTTTTGAAAAGCATCCTCTCTTTGAAGCCGGCGATGGGAAGAGGGAGCGATTAAAGCAGTCAGCAAGCAAATTAGCATGTCAAAAGACTCTGAATCAATACCCCGGCTCTCTACCAACACAACCTCGCAGGCCTTTCACCCCCCCCCCACCCTATATACATCCCTGCTGTTCTCCCATTCCTCCGGCTGTTTCCCTTCTTCTCCCACCATTTTCCTCTTGCACACTCTCCCTCTTGCTCCCTTGCCCCTCTCTTTCTCTTTCAATCACTTTAAATCTCTGTTCCCCGTCTTCCTCCAAAAACCCCTGTGTTGTCCCTGCGACAGACAGAGAGAAGGGGCAGAGTCTGTAAAGAAAGATGGACAGATGTATAGGCAGAGAAAGACGGGGAGAGAGAGGAAGGGAGGGAATGGACGGCAATCAGGCGGCCACGGTCCGACTGTTTCAGGGAGAGAAGTTATGAATGAGAAACAGGGCCTCCGCTGATGTCTTTGTGAGGAAACAGAGGGAGAGCAGACATCTTTGGGAAAGGAGGAGAAGGAGGAGAGGAAGGTGGGAGAGACAGAGAGATAGAGAGAGGGAAAGTGAGCGAAAACATGAGGGGAAGTGAAGTTGAAAGAGATTTAGTTCCAGTCTGGCAACCATCCTTATTGTGCACTTCATCCATCAGTTCACCAAAGTACGGAAATCCGTTTGATCAAGAGCAATGTGTTACTGATCAGGACTCTGAGTGTGTGTGTCTGTGTGTGAGTGTGTGTGTGGACAGAGAATACTGTACGAGTGTGTCCAAAGCAATATCTGTCCTGTATTTTTGCTGTATCATAACCTCATTAAGGCTCAAATTGCGTTGGGCGATCTCTGCTGGGAGAGATCACCCAGCAGAGATCGCCCAGTTTGTACGAGTGGACACACTCTTCGTGCCCCTGGTGATCCAGCTCGCACAGAGTGTGTCCACTCTGTATGAGTGGACACACTCGTAAAGAATATACTGTATGAGTGTGTCCAAGACAATATCCGTCCTGTATTTATGCCGTATTATAAGCGCCCATTAATGCTCCGATGGTGTTGGGCGATCTCTGCTGGGAGACAAAGCCGACCTGCAGCCTGTCGGACGGATGGCCAGCAGGCGACAATGGGAGGTCGATTGCGAACACCTTGACAATGTTTTATCTCCCTCTTCTCTCTTTCTCCTACTGATTTCTATCTTAAGCTGCCTCCACCCCGCCGGGGGTGATATTCGGCAGTCTTTTCTTCTCTTTAGTCATCGTCTTTTTTCCTCAGAGGGCGCCGGGTTCGGCGGCCGAATCAGAGATCGCTCAGTGGCAATCAGTTAGGGGTTATGACAAAAGGCCTGGCAAGAAAAGGCTGCTCTGTAATCTTGATGAGCCCAGACACCAGACACTGGTCGCATTTTAAAGAGCTGAGATGCCCCGTTTCCCCCCGGAAAACCAAACACACACACTCTGAATGTGAGATTTTTATTTATGAAGAGGAATTAGAAATGCAGGCAGGTTATTTCACAGACAGATGTCCTTGCAAGTGCCTGGAAGCATTTTGTGTCGTGTGTTTTATTGCCTACACGGACAATGTTGGATGAATTTGGAGCACTTCCAAGGCTTGAATGACCATAAAACTCTCCTGGATGAATCACGACTACAAAAGCTGAGGAGCTGCTTTAGAATGGATCTGATTTGCTATTTGCCAACGTTGAGTGTTGACGCACAACATCTGATAACAGACTGTAAAATACAAAATACTTACAAATAATTATGATTAACTTGGATTTTGCGCCCAGATAAGGTAAAAGAGCCAATGAGGAGAAAGAAGAACCTACGACTTCAAAGAAAGAGAAAGCTACAAAGTACCAGTTTTTATGTTGGTCCTATCGTTTTATTTTGTTGTATGCATTCTCCACACTTTAAAGGCAGGTCAAAGAAAATATTAAGTTTGGTGTCTACTGGTCTAGATCGATAAAACTTTATTTTGGAGGGGCTTGGGTGTTCCCTCAGGGAAATTAGGATTCCATGCTTTTTATACTCCAGCTTCCAAAAAGCCCACAAAGCAAAGATAAATAAGAAAATTGATGGAAGAGATCCGGTCTTAACAGAATCAAAGCTGAGTTTACAAGAGGGCACTGATGTTTAAATGCTAAAGGTCTTGAGCAAATAAGTTCAATTCATCTACCAAAATTGTGCAAAAGTTGGCACAGTGTGTAGCAGCTGGTGGACTGTGGAACAGACTTATTCATCTTGTGTTGTTAACAAACACAAACATTTCATTCTTAATTTGTAATACAGTGAAGCAAACGGATGTCAGACGCTGTGTAATCCATTAAGGCTGTTTGTTGTGTCGCCTCTACTGCCGCTAAAAAAACCTCGTCAAACATTGAGCGGCTCAGGCGTCATCTGAACACACATCCACGAGGCGTCTCGGGTACATTTGCATCCGTACTTGTCAAATTATGACGGGATCACTAGGGATGTTATTACCAGGTCCGAGCAGAGCCTTTGAGATCAGGTGGCCGACCCCTCGCTGTGAGTACATATGTGTGCACACGGACATGTGTTTGGAACACGCCACGGGGTTTGCCCGTGAGGTGTAACCTCTCCTAGGGAGAGTCGAAATGTAATTTGGGGATGCGGAGGGGGATCTGAGGCAAAAGGGCGAGGTGTGCCCACGCTATCGGGCACGTCTCCGGGATTAGAAACCTTGATCCCCTCCTGATCTGCGGTGAGCCGTGGAAATTCTGCCGGAAGGGCAGGAAGGGGGAAAAAAAAAATCCCGCGGAGGAATGTGAGAAATCAGAGAGAGAGTCCAAACGGAAAAGAAGGTGACCGAGAATCAAACGGAGGCACCTCGATGTCTAAGTGGGGCGTCAGTGTGTGACAGCACGAGTGTGTGTGGAGTAAAGAGAAAGATGGATCGACTCTTGTCTAGCAGGGCTTGATAAACGACCTGAGATGTGAAAGGTGAAGTGGGGAGGGAATGGGTTGGGGGCGCGGGGGGGCTTACGAGTACAAGCAGTGATTGCTTTTTGAACAGGCCTGGCGCGGTCGTGTCACGAACTCTGGCAGCTGTGGTTTTTATGGCTGGGAATATGATGGCGGTGTCGGATCAATAAAGCTTTTTTTGCTTTTTTTTTTTTTTTTTAATACTAATGGTGTCAAGAAAGAGAATAAAAGAATACATTTCTGGCTGCTCCGTGGGCCGCGAGGTGCTGTTAGAATCACGGATAAATCTGCCAAAGATAACATCGCGCTAAGTGGTGAGAGAAACCATAAAGATAAGGAGAGATAACAGAACCGGAGGAAACAGGCATTACTAAACGATGCCAGAAAACTCACACAGACGTCTGAATCTGTTCTCGTCCTGCAAAGCTTGACTCGCATTTGGATTTCGCAGCTTATTCATCGTCCCGTCATCACCGCGCCTGCGTGTCCGTCCTCACATCAATGCTAAAGGCTAACATGCTATACATTAGCAGGGTAACCTCGTCCAGCCAGCAGTCATTAACCCCCAGGGCTCCTGTTACACAGCCTGTAGGCCGGGTTCAACCAGCCCCCGGGGTTACGGGGGTCAAAACCTACACCCAACAGCAACGTTTTGTGGACACACACACATATATGTTATTAACGTAGGAATGCACACACACATCATGCTAAGCCAAACTATGCGAACAGGAGCTGACACAGTTTTTGAGCTGAGGGGTATCAGTTCCACGACAGCAGTGACCGGCCCCCTCCCCGATGTTGTTTGGAGGCAGAGGAAGGGGAAAGTGGTCTGGAGACCCTGGTGACACCAGCAGAGGTCAAAGGTCATAGCAGTGACAGCCACATTGCAGAGCGGTGGACCGTCATTGGACTGACATGAGCTGTTGAAGAACTAGTGACCCGGGACAGTTTGTATGCACCCTGCTTGAGCATGCACACACACACACACACACACACACACACACACACACACACACACACACACACACACACACACACACACACACACACAAACATGCCTTCACACACAATACATTAACATGATGTTGTTGCTCAGTTTTCTCAGCGACACACACACACGCACACACACACACACACACACACACACACCTTCACGCACACACACACACACACCTTCACGCACACACACATGCACAATGGAAGGTGCTTTGCGGCCCCAGACAGGCTGTCGTCTGGGAGCTACAAGTAGATTACCTAAACAAACAGCCTAAAAATACCCTTCTTCTTACTCATGAGTTGACCCTCCCGACCCCCCCCCCCACCCCAAACAGCCCACCGATCTGCTTCTGAGTAGAACCTCGAGATACGAGTTTAATTTGTTACGTGACTGAACTCATAGGTCAAACAACATTTAACAACAGTAATCCCTCGCTTGTTCACGTTACAAGTTGCATGGCTTCACTACATCATGGATTTTTAGTAGGTAGTCACATGATACCTTACACACATGCTATTGGCTGACAGCATCCGGAAGTCATCTGTGAGACACAAAAGTGTTTTAAACAGTCTGTCAGTGTGGGAAGGAGTAATACAGATAAAAGGTGGTTTAATATCAGTATGTGGAGGGTTCATAAACATTTAAATCACCGTAAATAATAAAGTAAATAGTTTGTCGCTATATTGCGTAATTTATTTATTTTTTGCAGGTGGTGCTGGAACTCATTAACTGCGAGTAACGAGGGGTTATTTTATTTAAATAACTAAAATAATTTTAATCACTTCCATCCTTGTAAAAAAGCCCCAAACCACCTAAATTATTAAAAAAAACCCCACATTTTTATCAACCAATAAACATGCAGACATTACCTGTATATAATTAATTATATATAAGTTACGTAAGCAATGATAAAGAATGAAAAGAAATGCAGTTTCTTTTCATTCTGTATTTTCTCCGTGTGGAAATCAGGTCAACCAAGATAAAACATTGAGTAACTGTAGAGCTGGATTGTAAAAATGATTGAAGTGAATCTACTTCCACAAATAAATAAATGAATGAACGAACCAAAGTGTTTCTTGGCTGACGAAGACGAGAGTTGACGGGTGACAGAAGTGAAGCAGGAATTGTTTCTTTGGTTGGTGTTGGTTTAAATTTCAGTTCACATGTAAAACTGAGCTGTGATAACAAGACAAGTACAATGACTGCAATCTTATCAGCGACAAAACTCAAATAAACTCGACACATTTTAATGTGAGAAAGCTATTGTGCGGTAAATAAAGCCCTTTTGGGGATTTTCGGTGATTTGTTAGTGAGACACTTGCTTCACACTTGTTTACAGACGTGGACGCGGGCCCCCCATTGAAGCTGTTTCCCTATCACTTCCTCTTCCTCTTCACCTATTCTTGGTGTGTGTTTGTGTGTGTTCTCCTCACACATCCTCCCTTTTCCTGCCCCATTCTCTTTGACTCGCTGCAAGCGGAGTAGTTTAAGGCGACCAATTGTTTGGCGGTGTGCGCCGCACAACAACATTAGCATACTCCCCCCACCTCCCGCCTCCCAGCCTCTTTTTTCATAATTGAATTGAAATGCAGCTCTTATCATTGTAAACAATGTCAGGAAAGTATGCAAGACACACTGCCTGTTCAGACACACACACACACACACACACACACACACACACACACACACACACATGTCCAACATGAGACCCGGTCCTTTCCAGATCCTTGGGGAAATCGGACCCAAACAATACCTGGACTGATTGTGTTTACCTCCCATCGTCCCTGCTGTGCTAATGTCCCTGTGCTCACCTTGTGAACAAAAAGTCCATTTTGGTAAATGTGCTTGTGCACTTTCACGCATGCATGATATTGTAAAGTGTGTCTGCGTGTAGTCCAGAGGACATTTGAAGGGTTTTGTGCGTGCATACCTGCTGGTTTACAGGTGTGCAGGGGTTTGTAAGACTGTCCGTGTGCAGATATCTCTGAATTATCGTCCATTACCCATCTGTTGTGCAAACCTGAGGTCACAAAGGGTCTGCAATGGGCTGGCACCAAGCCTGAGTTTGGGTGGTGCCACCTTTACAGACCTGGCATGGTTGCAAATGTGGAATCTGAGTGGCCCCCACCCAATCCAGCCAAGTCCAACAGTGTTCCACCAAACAAAGATGGATCTGTTTGTTGCCTGCACCTCCCTGTTCCGTCCATGTCTTTGCCTTTATTCTAGCGCCGCTTTCTCTTTTCCTCGCATTCACAAGCTGTACCCTGGTCTCATTTTTAAGGTGTGGTCTGGTCCATTCTGAAGTGGCTGGGTGGAATACTTAAGATTTTTACGATAGAACCATTGTGCTAATATTCCTCCTGAAGGCCAGGGAATGGGGCTACGTGTCAATAAGAACGCAGAGGCCTCGGCCAGCAGGAAGCCTTCAGAACAATATTTCACTTCTTTTTATTTATGCAATCCAAACATTAACAATATATGTGGCACCACAATTCACTGTTGCTGCATGTCGGAGCAGGAAATGGGTTTTCAGGCTTGTATGTAAACAGAAACCTTGTTACTAGGCTTAAAACAGAAAGGTGCCGTATGTTGTTATTAGAAATTATGTAATTTATTTAAATCCAGGAAACCTTGGTGTTGAATTTGGATCAAAATTGAAATCTAAAGTGAGGTAACTTTTCTTAATATATCCAGACTTACTTTCACCAACTTACTCCCTAATTAATTTTAATTTTAACTTTCACAATGAGTTCTGCTCGTCAGGTTCTCTGTCTGCTGCTCCTATGTATCACTCAGAGACATTTTAATTAGGTTGGTGTCACTGACTCTGCTATGATGGATCAATGTTGCTGAAATACAGTTATAAATCACCCAGCATCCAGAAAAAAACTGCTGGCAACTCTTGCGGCCCCTGGCACCGGCTAGCGTTAGCCAAGCCGCGGTGATTGTCAGCAAGGCTGGCTCGTATGCTAATAGCATCATTAGCCTTAATGGCTTTTGTCCTTAGCCTTCATTAACACCAGTAATGATGTCAAACCTGATGTCGCTACCTGACTTTTTCGGGGTTTGATTTTTAAAGGATGGTACCTTTCCCCCTTTCGGGTCAAGGTCAAGATGTGTGATGAGTGTGTGTCATCAATCACGGTGATCAGCTTCGGTGGCCGTGTGTCCCTCATCCATCATGATGATGGGTTCCGTTGGCCGTGTGGCCGCGTGTCGGCGCTGGTGGCTTGGGGGTAATTAATAACCTCCAGTGACGGCATTAATGAGTTAACCTGCCCCACTCTCCTGCTGTTCCTGTGACAGATGCTAACGGTCAGCAGCTAGTTACCCCCCTGCCAAAATACCAGCGCTTCAGGTGTATTGACGCGGTTGATCTTTTAGTATCCGAGTGGGTGTCTCAGTGGGAATAGAAATGATATACATCCAACAAAGAGAAGAATCCAGCTCAGGGGGGGTACACAAAGAACGTTTGGAAGTAATCCTGTCTAGAAGGAGTTTCACCTGAGCAACAAGCCGCTTTCCACGGGGAATAAAAGCCAGACACAAAAGAAAGAGGGATATGTCGGAAAGGCAGTCTAAATAGAGATTGCTGCCTCCTCGAGGTGCAGGAGGAGACTCTCCTTGCCCTCGGGGTCCTGAAAGCCGATCGTTTCATTTTTTTTTTTTTGTGTAAAGAGCAGCTTTGTGGTGTCGTCTCTGAGTGCTCCTGTGAAGAGCGCTCGCTGTCTGTTATGACTAAAAGGAGTGACTGAGTTTTCATCTCAAAAGACGATAAAGCACAGCCTTGAAAGGACGGAAAATACCCTTGTTTGAACTTAATTCTCCCTTTTTTTTGTGATTCTAAGAGAGCCGATTGTTCTGCTTGGGTTATTGTGAGCCGTGTGCTGGGTGTTGTATTCCTTGGGCTTTGGGATTGGCCATTGTAGGGAAAGTTGGGTCTCATGCTTTCAGTCCCTGGTGTATTGGATACACTGGGTTGCAGAATAGCTTGCCCATCATGCTTTGCACCGGATCACTCAAGGTGGGCTGGAGTGGGAGGGCGTGTGGGTAGATGTGGTTTTATTTGGCTGCCGTTGGGGAAACATCCGGGCTAACTCAACACTTGGCGTGTAGGTTGTTGCCACTTTGAGGTAAACTTAGCAGGGTTTTCGTTAGCTCGTGTGTGGGTAGCTATCAATGCATCATTAGCTTTTGTGCACTCGACGGTTGGCTGCATCGACGGTTTTATCTCCGACGCAAGTTCCGATTTCCCCTCCCATCATGCGGCGCGACCAATTCAGCCAGCAGAATCCCCAACCGCATTGACAAAACTACTCATTAACTCCCACCACCCCTAACTCTCTCTCTCCCTCCACCCTCGTTGCCCCCTTTTTTTTCCTCCAAACGTGCTTTTAGCTTAGAGACAAGAGGGACAGGGCGGGGAAGGACTGACAAAAGGGAAAAAAGACTAAAGCCAGTGAGGAGGATTGAATGAGTGAAAGAGCTGCTGGGGGAGAAAAAAAAGGGGGAAGAATGCGATGTCCTGGTGTATGAGGGATTCCATTTTTTTTTTTTTTTTGCCGTTCCAGAATAGAACAGTAAGTCACCAGTCTCTTTGTCTGTCTTTGATCTCTCGGCTCAGGGATTTGGCACCTGACAAACCCTTCTCTGTCTGAAAGGAGGCCTGCCGAGAGAAAGCCCAGCAGAGTGGGAGAGAGAGATAATATAGAGGAGTTGGAGAGCGATGGGGCGAAAAAGGAGACGGCACAAAAAAAAAAAAGAAAAAAAAAAGTAAAAGATGGTGTGGAAAAATTGGGTTAGACTTTTGAAAGCTCCACCAAAGGATATGATCAAGTCTTCTCAGCTCAGACCCTATAAAACCTAAATACATGTGTGCTCATGGATATCTGTATTTGCGTCTGTGTGTGTGTGTGTGTGTGTGTGTGTGTGTGTGTGTGTGTGTGTGTGTGTGTGTGTGTGTGTGTGGGTTTTGCCACGGCTGGTCCGGACAGAGATAAATCCACCAAGTCTTAAGGGAGATTCCTCGGTCGCTGGGACCACCCACTACTGCGGTCTCTTCCTTCACATAAACACACTCACACACACTCTCACACTCCTAATAGGAAGCAAATTCTGCAGCCTAACTTGGATATCAGCTTCTCTGTTCCCCCTGAACTGTTCTTTTCTGCAGGGCAGTAGCTGCTATAAACAACCCATAATATGCTGACGTCACTTTTTTTCAAAATTGCAGAGTTTCAAATCCCAGACTGAGATGTTGTTGGCGTTTGACAATTTATAGAGTGTTGATTTTGTATATTTTACATTAACTTTTAATTGTTTTACCTGATTTTATTTCCATTCTTATTTTATTGGATTTTTTTATTTGATATTTTATTTTATTGCTTTATGTTCACTGTTTTACGGTGTGTCTATTGTGTTATATATATTTACTGGAAACCTTGTCTTTATTTAAATTGTGCGATAGAAATAAAGTAAATCGGAATGGATTGGATGTCGATGGCAAACTTGGATTTAGAGTTTTTGCAGGGAATTCTGGGATGCCCTTTAGGGTCAGCTTGGGACGGCTTAATAATTGATGAGTGCAAAACTCATCAAGCGTGCACAGTTTGAGGCTATGCCTCTTTAAAGAGGCTCAGTCCCGAAGGCTGTGAAGCATAGGACTCAATTAACTCTCACCAGCTTTTAGTAAAGGGGGGGGGCATCATCTCATGGAGCGGCTTGACCCCCTGTTCTCAACTCTGGACGCTTTTCCCGGTCAGCGCACACGTACAAACCAAGACGGCATCGTTGTGTTTGGTCACCTGAATCGGTTACCATCGGTTTAAACAATACCCACGAAATCCCAGCATCCTTCTGTCGCAAGTGATGAAGTTTGGAAAAGATTGTTTTAAAGATGAAGAGATGACACAAAGCTCCTCCCGGCTAATCTCCTCTTTTGAGGGTAAAAGAAGAAAGAAACCTGGGATTTCTGCCCTCCTGCGGGGTTACAATCCAAGGGATCCTTAGTTCAGGGTGAGAGAGTGAAGCGGCAGGGATTCACCCCTGATTGGCTGAGTAGAAACGGGTAAAAAAAAAAAAAAATGCTCAGCAGGTAGCAGCTAGCCTGGCTCAGCTAAAACCTCGTTACACTAATCCAGCGAGAGGAGAGCGACTGTGGGGCAGAGTCTGACTTTATTACTCCAAGATAAGGTTCTCAAGTACTTTAAGGGGGGCGGTTTGTGGATATCCTCTTCTATGTGTGTGTTTTTGTGGTAGGATCAGCCTCCCCCCCCCCTCCCTGTGGTGCACTGATTTGATTTCTAGTGTGGTGAACACATATGGGAGTTTGTTTACCCGACTATTCTTATGTATGATGTATTTATGACGGCGCCTTTGGAATCCATGTGTGTGTTTGTGTTTGACTCTGTTTGTGTGTTCCAAAGGGGGAGGGATTGCTTTACCCCTGCAAACTATGAGTGTGTAATTATCTGATTTATATTTGGACCTTCCAGTAGGTCTTTTTCACATCAGAGGAACACAAACACACACACACACACACACACACACACACACACACACATATACACACAACCTCATTGAGTGGCAGGTTATTTGGTCCAATCGGTGCGATGACTGTCTGCCCTGCACCTCTTTTGAGAATCGTTCTTTTGTCCTCCTCTTCTGGTTCGGTGCTCAGAGGGTGAAATGTAACCCCGCTACATTTTCCAACCATTATAGAAACGGATAGATGAGGGAGAAACTCCTTGAAACACAAGCCCTCCAATCAAACTGCCACTCACAAGGAAGGTGAGCACCGTTGCCAAAAGTTGGGAACGTATCACTTGGGTTACCAGTTCAGACGGAGATGTGTGTGTGTGTGTGTGTGTGTGTGTGTGTGTGTGTGTGTGTGCGCACGCTGCAGGGAATGGAATCAGCCTGGTGAGAGTGATGGAGCTCCCCGACGTGCCAAGAGTGGCGGCATTTGTTTGTTAAATGGTCTGAAATGCCAGCGGCTCCAGTTTCATTGTGCCTCCAAACCTCGCCAGTGGAGCGTAGCTTAAATTTGTTAGAGAGACAAGAGGTGGAGACATCGGAGCCCTTCTCTGTATAATCAAAGGGAATAGCGCCCTTCTGTTGTTTTTGAATATGGAATATTAGATAGATACGAGTTTAATTCGTTACACGACTGAGCTTGTAAGTCAAACAACATTTAACCATTTAAAATTATTTAAATCATTTTAATCTGTTCCAGACTTGTAAAGAACTCCCAAACCCTCTATATTATGAAAAGAATAACATTTTTATCAAACAATAAATATGCAGACTTTACCTCTGTATAATTATATATAAGTTACATAAACAATGATAAAGAATGAAAAGAAACGCAAAAGTCACAAAAACACACGAGCTACGTCTTTACTCCACCAACGAGAACGAGATGCGGTCTCACTGATGTCGTATCCATCCGCCAACACGTGGTAAAGAACGAGATGCGGTCTCACTGATGTTGTATCCATCCACCAACACGTGGTAAAGAACGAGATACGGTCTCACCGATGTTGTATCCATCCGCCAACACGTGGTAAAGAACGAGATACGGTCTCACCAATGTTGTATCCATCCACCAACACGTGGTAAAGAACGAGATACGGTCTCACTGATGTTGTATCCATCCACCAACACGTGGTAAAGAACGAGATACGGTCTCACAGATGTTGTATCCATCCGCCAACACGCGGTAAAGAACGAGATACGGTCTCACTGATGTTGTATCCATCCGCCAACACGCGGTAAAGAACGAGATACGGTCTCACTGATGTTGTATCCATCCGCCAACACGTGGTAAAGAACGAGATCCGGTCTCACTGATGTTGTATCCATCCGCCAACACGTGGTAAAGAACGAGATACGGTCTCACTGATGTTGTATCCATCCACGCCAACACGTGGTAAAGAACGAGATACGGTCTCAGCTGATGTTGTATCCATCCGCCAGCTAGCGGTGCTGTCTTGAAGCACGACTCATATCTTGGATTTTGATCATATGTGAAGCAAAAATTTAGACAGAGTGACGGCTCGTATCTCAAATAACTCGTATCTCGAGGTACGACTGAATATGTACGTGAGAGAGGAAGAGAGCAAAATGAGGGAGAATTCGAAGAAAAAAAAGCCTCCAGGGGCAACATATTGTTTTCTTGTAGTAAACTGGGTGAATGTGTGAGATCACAGAGTTCTCCTCTTCGCTATTGGGAGACAAGTATGTGCTAAAGTGCTATACGACATCTTCTAAACAAAGCCACAGCAAAGATACTTCACCATCTGATTCCCATCAGATTTTGCATCGCTGGTTTGTACAGTCATCGTCTTTGGCCTGTAGTTGCATTTTGCTTAAACAAACTAAAGCTATTTAATAAATTCATGGTCCTCAGGGGACGCATGACGCTCACGGTTCTTGGGTCGGAACACTTCCTTTAGCATAAACATGAGGTCGGGATTGTTGGTTTTGATCGGAGAGTAACTCGTAAATTCTAAGATGGATCGTTGGGACGTAAATATCTCTTCATTACAGTTGTCTTTTCATCTTGCACTGTCAGAAGGATAATATACAGACTGTTCAGTGCTTTGTTTTATTTCCAAATGCTTGCAAAAGTCATGACGTTAGCATCAGTGTCAGCTAGACTTTTTGTTTTGCAGTAACAGGAAAGTGTTGGCAAAGTCTGAAACTCTAAGAGAGCTAAAACTGCAAATATTCCAGGCACCAGTGAGTCTAAAGATAGAGCTGCAAACACGACTTCACACACACTACTGCCTGTAGAGAATGCACTGTTTAGGTAAACGGACACGTCTTTGGTATCAGATGTGTTGAAAGCGGAAGCTCCGCCCAGCTGACGTCACCTGTTGACCAAACTGACCAAACTGTCTCCTTGTTGTGTTTCAGCCTGTAAGATCGGTTACTACCGCGCTCTGGCCACCGACGGCTCCTGCTCCAAGTGTCCGCTCCACAGCTACTCCGTCAGGGAGGGGTCCACCTCGTGTGTCTGCGACAAGGGATACTTCCGCTCCGAAACGGACCCGGCGTCCATGCCTTGCACCCGTAAGTACACAAGTTGTACCATCTTGAGCCCCTTCTTCCTCATTGTGGGTCACGGGGGTTGCTACGGGCTAATAATATGATATTATGTTTTATTCTGATTTATTAGACAGTAACATAATATTATGTGTTTTAACAGTTTAGTACAGATTTTTATTATTCTAATATTTGTGGATAAAAAATGATGTAAACTTGATTTTTATTTTTTTGTGTTTTTATTTATTTATTAATTTTTTTAAACTGACCCATAATTGAGAACGACGTAACTCGCCGAGGTTTACCTGTATACACTTTGATGTACAGGAATACATAATGAGTATTTATCAGAAAAATAAGACATGACCCAGAAATACAAGCAAATGCACACACTCCATCTCTCTCTCGCTTACATAAGCCAAACTGAATTACCCCCTCACACACACACACACACACACACACACACACACACACACACACACACACACACACACACACACACACACACACACACACTCTCTTTCTGCACACATAAAGCAGGCGGCTGTTGGTTTAATAGCTGTCATTTGATTCCAGGTGGTACTTAGTGATCAGTCATGGTGACAGAGAGCTAATGAGGGTATAAACCGCTGCATCCCACATTCAGTCTTCCGCAGCCAGGCTGCAAAACAGCAGAGGAGTGTGTGAACAATAGAGGAACCCATTTACACGACCCGTTCAGGGCGGCACTGGCATGGCTTTATTCCGCCCTGGTGTTAGGTAGTGACGTATCTGAGGAAAATTAGAGATCTTTGTAGAGGTGAGATGAAGATGTGACATTTGTAGAATGCTTTATGCAGATGACACACTTCTGTACGACTAGTAACAGGTAGCAGGTAACTTAAAGAGAAATAATACACCAGGACTTCGTTGTTCCGCCGCCGTTTTGTTTCCGAGCAAACAATCAGAGCCATCGAAGGAAAGAGTCTTTGTTCCAGCGACTGAGTAAAAAAAAAAGGATCCGATACAAATAGAGATAAAATATCTGCAGAGGCCCAGACAGTTAACGAAAGAGGAAAAACAAGGACAGATGGAAAGCTGGAGATGTATGCAGAGAATGAATAAGATGCTGCGATAGAGGAGAGGCCGAAGGTGCCAGGAGAAAGAAAATAAAATATTGCATCCAGCTGAAGAAAGTTCAGACATTTTTTTTTTTTCTTTCTTGCTCTAGTCTGAATGTGTTTCCTCCGACTTTCCGTAACTGTGGTAACAAATATTTAACAATCCTGCTGCCCGGTCACACTTCTAACTTTTTATTTTTTAGAATTTGTTCTGGGGAGTTGTTCAGTTTCACACCAACGCAAACAGGAGAAAAAAAACCCCTAAAAAAACTCACAAAGTTGTCTCAATCCCAGGAACATACTGTAGCAGTCACACTCATTACATTGCAGCCGTCATCCTTACATATGGCCTGCGTTTGTGTGTGAGTGTGTGTCATAAAACAAATGTACAAGCAGAAAAACATCTGCTAAGCTCCTCAGCTCGCCGATTGGTTGGCGTTTGACCCGCGTGATCCGTCCGCTTCTTCTGGATTCCTCACTCAGCAAAGCAGTTTATTAAATTAGACCAACAGCTGAATCCATCCCATCGTGAGCCTCGAACAAACCCGGACAGCCCCCTAGTTATTCCCCTCGCCACATGGTATCAGCTCCAGATCACCAGGAATGTTCTCTTAGAATATAAACCAATGAATTACGTGAACAGATTGGTAATCTGAGACTTCCTTGATTGCTGAGATGCTTTTAATTTGGAGTTTTCTTGGAGAAATAAATATGAGAACACGACGTTCACAGTTATAGTGACTGAATTTGCCTTGTATAAATTAATAAAGAGGTTGTACGAACATAAAAAATTTAATTAACAGTGATTGGATTTATCATTTGAAGCTAGACTGCTTGTGTTTTATTGTCCTACAGTAAAATAGATCTTTAAATGTCTTGGCACTTTAACCTTCAGAGCGTTAGTCGGGCAAAACCGTTCAATTCAAGGCTCCTTATTTTTCACGACCAAGCATTTTTACTGCCAATTTTCTTATTTGTAAAAAATAGATTTTCACATTAATTTTTTTTTTAAAAACCCATTTCCTACTTTCGCAGCAAAATATATTTCCTCTTCTTTTTAATTCAGCCTCAGTGAAATTAAAGAACACTTTGAGGGGAAAAAAAAAAAAAAAAACCAAAAAAAAAACCAAAAAATAAAAAAAATAAAGTTGTTTATTCAAACTTGTAATAAATAAACACCCAGAACAATTTTAATAACCAAACCTGCCCCTGATATGTGTGTCACACGTCTGCCTGCTCACCGTTTTGTCCGTCGCTAATAAATTGAGTCAGACTTTAAATGAATGAGCTCTGGGCTCATCTCTATTGTCCCGTTAGCCAGTGAGGAATGCGAGTCCGACTGCTTCAAGCGACAGCTGTCGACGCTCATTACTGGTCTGATTTTATTAGAGCCTGATCCCAACGTGAGCCGGACTCTATCACCGACCTCTACCCCCCAACCTCGCCCCGCCACCAACATCTGATCTCTGAACCCCCTCGCCCCCATCTGTCTGTTTTCCTTCCTCGTGCATTTTTTTAAAAAGCAACTTCTCACCCACGTATTAGAGCTGTGTAATTACAGCTGTCACTCACGCGTCCCTCATTCTGCTTTCGCTCTCGCTTTAAAACCCACTCCGAGTCACGAACGGAGTCGACGAAGAGGAGGAAAAAAAAAAATCATCCCCCCCCCCCCAGTTGAAGGTCACAACTAGCACCTCTGGTAATTGATGTCTGTGTGTGTGTGTGTGTGTGTGTGTGTAATTGAAAACGCTTTCCCCCTCTCTCTTAGCTCAGATTCCAGCGATGCATGATGAAGATTAAATGTGGTTATTCTTTCATTGTTTGTGGGCATCCCAGTTATTCCTTCTGTAATTCATACGTCGACACCGTTTTCTTTCATTTCTTTGTTTTAATCTTTTACTCTTTTTTTTTTTTTGCAGCGTTTATTCTTTATTTATTCTTTATTATTTCGTTATTCTTTTCACCATTAACTGAGCTCTACATTGATCTTAACACCCGCTTTCCAGATTAGAAACAAGAGTCCGTCCGATCGTTTGCCCCCCACTCTTTGGACCGGCTCGCCCGAGGGTCCTGGCAGAATAGATAGATTTGTTCCAGCAGATTTTCTGTGCTGCAGGAATATTTTTGAAGACTTTTTGATGACTTATTTTTATATTTCTTGTTGAGTTTGTATTTGTTATTTTTCAGTGTAAACTACTTTTGTAGCCGTGCTTTTTCCAATTCTGTCAGGATTAAAACCCTTTAAAGCTAATTGGGGTCATATTTGGTCAACTTGATTTTTCGGAATTTTCAGATTTCTACATCCTAAGTTTAATATTTTTGTTGTGATGTATACAATCAGATGCTTGCATCTGCATCCTGCAAGTTAAAAAATTCTGGATTTAGCAAAAAAATGACACAAATCAAGGCTCATATATACAAATTTATGCAAATCTTTTGGACAAATTTTTCAGAAGATTCTATTCAGACCTTATTTTCCAAAAATTGGATTATTCTGACTTAGTTCATGCTTAGAAAGGGTGCAAACTGCTTGAGATTATAATATCTGCGCATCGTTCATATATCTCATGGTCTTGTTAAATCAATACAACTCAAGAAAACTGAAGACCTTTTGATTGCTTTTTTAAAAATATTTCTTGTGTTCCCTTGCCTTGTGTTTCTATTCTGTTGTTGTTTGGTGTAAACTACTTTTGTAGGCGTGCTTTTTTAATTCTGTCGGGATTAAAACCCTGTAAACCCAGTTGGGGTCATATTTGGTCAACTTGATCTTTTGGATTTTGAGACTTCCGCATCCTAAGTTTAATATTTTCTTCATGATAAACCTGGTGTATAGAATCAGACGCATGCATCTGTATCTGACAGGTGAAAAGAATTCAGGATTTAGCCCAAAAAAACATGCAAATTAAAGCTCATACATACAAATTTGTGCACATTTTTTTGAGAAAAATTTGGGAAATTTTCCCGAATTTTTAATTTTCTGTCAATTATTGAATAGTTGAGGCTTTTTTGTGAACAATGTGCAGACAATGTCTGCACATTGTTCACACAACTCATGGTCTTGTTAAGTCAACACAACACAACAAAATATCCACAATTTGCACCAGAGTTAATTCATAAGCATGCAATTTAGGGAACAATATTGTAATAATCATTGAGCAAAGTTGGCAATGAACATGAATACATGTGGATGCGCGTGAATCCACACACACCAGGGTTGTAACGAGGCACAGGGACGACGCCCGGGGGACTGGTTGCGCCGCTGCCGTTCTCCATTTTGGGGTTTCTTGATATGTTTCTCAGATTTTCCCCAGTTTTCTTAGCGGTGTGGTTCGAGGAAGAGGGAGGGATGGGGGGGGGGGGGGGTGAAAGCAGAAAGTGGAGGACTCGAGGGGGGCGTCGAATGAATCCCAGCCGGATGGTCGACGTTCCGGTCAATTTAGCCTGCGTTGCTAGCTCGGACCTGAGCGCCACTCAACTAACAATTACAGAAAGGAAAATACTGGAGGAGAGAGGGATGGAAAGGCAGATGGAAAAACATAAAGACGGATTAAAGAAGTGGTGGCGTGAGAAAAAAGATGAAGGATGAAGTAAATTGCTGGGAGAGGTGGGAAAAAAAAAAAGGGAATCCCAAAGTTTCTTGAGGAGAAACTTTCTGAGACTCCCTCCGGAATCCGGCGGGAAGGAATGTGAATTTTAAGGCCGTGTTGAGCCGACGTCGTACGAAGGTTGTGTGAGCGTCGAGCTCCCGTCAGTCTCTCTCCCAGGATTAATTACCGGATGTCAGTCACAGCCGACGGCTCTCCCACGCTCCCTTGCTCCCACTGGTGCATTCTGGGAGAGCGACAGGTACAGCCTAAGGTAGTTTATGTGTGTGTGTGTGTGTGTGTGCCATGTGATGGAATGTGTTTAAGACTTTATACAGTCATAAAATTATATAGTCTATCCGTGATAACAAACAAACAAACCGTCTTCCTGGTTGACGTTGACGCAAAGACTCCAATATCTGGTTTGAGAGCGGTCGCTGTCAAGATTATCTAAACAAGACAAGAACCCTTCAGGGTGGACGGGATAAATTAGTGCAGCTTTTGACCCGTTGGGTTTACGATCAGTGAGTCCAGATGACAGCCTGGTAATGACTTTATAGTCAGGGTGTGAGGCAGCAGATGATTGGGTCTGGAATGGGACCAGAGGTCAACTGAACCTTGTACCGTTAGAGACTGTTGGCTGTAGAGCAGGGGGTGTCAAACTCACACATCAGCATAATGTCTGTCCTTAAAGGGCCAGATGTAACTAATAAATGTAACTCAATGTAACTAAATGTAATGTAAATTAAATGTAAAATAAATGTAACTACTCCTTAATGTTATTACTTATTCAAGTTACAAACATTACATTTGCACGGAAAAAATGTATGCTTGTTGCTCTGTTATAACAAATCTTTTTGTCAGGTTATTAAACCCACAGAACTCCATCAATCAAGGATCAAACTATCAATGACTAAAGAAAAATAACATCAGACACAAGTGAGGACGTTAACTTTGTTCACAACGTTTTTGTCAAAGTTAAAATAATTTTAATTACTGCATTGTGGGAAATGTAGTTTTGGTCAAAGCACACTTTTGACCTATTTATTTTCAGACACTCTTACCTTTTATGGTCTCAAGGGCCACATAAAATGATGTTCAGGGCCACATTTGGCCCCCGGGGCCTTGAGTTTGACATGTGGATTAGACATTCAAATCAAACAATGAGGGTAAAGATGGAGGGAAATGGTTGATCGTAGTCTTTCATTGAGGGTCAGTTCCATCCACCGTCGCCGTCCGGCTCCTCCAATCCCAACTGGTTCCTCTCCTCTCCCTGGATGTTCGTCCGGCGCTTCTTTCTCCATCTGTTTCCATCCTCCCTTCCACATTTCCTCCTTCACCACCATCCCCAACATGCGGCACATACATCATGGGTGAAACCGCTCTTCCACGTCTCCATTAATACAACCGGCGCTTGTGCACAAAAGCACATTTATTTCTCTTCTGGCAACCCGCACACGCCGTCCCCTCCTCCGCATCTCGATGAAATCATTCATTGCCACGCTGCTCCTCCTAAAAATAACACTGATAATTAATTTCCGTCGTGAAATGATTCGTCTGCGGACTGACTAGCATTCATATTTCACCCGGCATCGATCCCTCCAGCCCCACTCGTGGTGTGCGCTTCATTAGTCAGGGAGAGGGTGAACCAGACGGGGAGGAAGAAGGAGTTAAGTCCATTACCATCAGTTGAGTTTGAAAGCAACGCAAAAACAAAGTAAAAAACAGAAAAACAAAGCATTAATCGTGATCAAGCCGACGTTTAAATTGGGATGGATGTTTCGTGTGTCTGTGAATCTGCTCCTTTTGCTTCAAAAAGTGAATTTTTTGCTAAAATTTCCTGACTGGTGTCGTAAAGCTGCGGCGCTCGCAGCGGGCTCTTCCACCTCCAGCTGATTCGACGTATGAATAGGAAAGAAATCTGCCTGGATATTAGATTTCAGCGCTGAATTAACTCAAGAGAAACCGGATCCTCTCTCGCTGTAATGGACAGGACGTTAAAAGGGAATTCAAGACACCCCAAAGCTCTCAATAAAGGGACCTCCACGTCAGCTACGCATGTACATTAATTACATTTGAGACTGTCTTTTGCGAGTCTTTTTTGAGTCTTTCCTCCTCTTTCTCCGCAGGCCCCCCATCGGCGCCCATCCACCTAATCTCCAACGTGAACGAAACCTCCGTCAACCTGGAGTGGAGCCCGCCCCGGAGCTCCGGGGGGCGCCAGGACCTGACGTACAACGTGGTGTGTAAGCGCTGCGGGCCCGACGGCCGGCGCTGTCAGCCCTGCGGTAACGGGATCCACTTCAGCCCCCAGCAGCTGAGCCTGAAGGGGACGCGGGTGTCCATCAACGAGCTGCAGGCCCACACTAACTACACCTTCGAGGTGTGGGCGGTGAACGGAGTGTCGCCCCAAAGCCCCGGGCCGGAGCAGGCCGTGTCGGTCACCGTCACCACCAACCAGGCTGGTGAGTCGACCGGTGACGGTTTGAGGGACGTCAGTCCCAAGACCGAAGCGCTGTTCGTTAACTGAGTTGTAATTTTTGTGGATCCAGTAGTTCATAAAGGGTTAAAAGTGTAAAACTGATTAGATCAAGAATGATTGGAGGTAAATCTCGTCTTACGTCGATAATCGGTTCCAAGACACGGGATGTAAGTAAAAAAAACCGATGTAAGTTGAATTAACTCGTCTCCAGGCTAAACTGTAGATAAACATTCCCAGTTCTGTTATGAACTTTATTTATAAATGCATTTTGATTATATTTGGTTCATATGAATCCATTTTAAACTTACAAATTTTTTTTTTTAAATTTAATATAGAAAAACCATCGCAGCTCCTTCTTCCTCATTGTGGGTCACGGGGGTTGTTACGGGCCAATAATATGATATTATACGTTTTTATACCGATTTATTGTACCGTAACATGATATTATGTGCTTTTAACGGTTTACTAAAGATTTTATGATTCAAAAATTTGTGGCTGACAGACGTAGAGTAAATTTTAATTTTTCCGTGCATTTTTTTTTTTTTTTAAAGCAACGTATAATTACTGACATGAGCCGAGGTTTACCTGTATTACATCAATAACAATTGAAGTGACTGAATGACATATTCTCAACCTCAGTGAATGAATTCTAATATATCATTATGAGATACCGTTACCAACATATTTTAATGCAAGAGTGATGAATTTGTCTTTGCTGGGTCAAGAATCAAGAAGTCAGGTCAACAATCAACAGTTCATTAGGGGAAAAAGTGTCATTTGGATTGAACACAGTCGCCATTTGCAGCTTTTTGATTTTGAAAACACTCACTGCTGATTTACGGAGTATTTTGGTGGACCGGCTTTGTCCTTGTGTGTGGAGTCTTCTACCTAATTCAAAGCACAAGTCCGATGGAGTGCTTGAGCACTTTTTTGGGGGACAATTTGCATGTCAACACATGTCTATTAAAGCTGTAAATAATGTTGGTGAACGCCGGGTGATTACGGAGCACCATGATGGTTTCTCTCTCTTTTTTTTGTTTTTTTTTTTGCATTTTTTCGCTTCGGTTTTGCATAATTGGGCACGAAGTTGCAGATGGGGGGGTGGGGGGGGGGGCAGTGTGCTATATTTAGCTGTCGAGCTAATGAATTTGATGAGCTGTATTGATTGGTGGAGGCTTCATTACAAATGCTGCGTGTGTGTGTGTGTGTGTGTGTTTAATTATTCGGGTAGAATACGCTCATGAATGCAGCTTGAGCGAGAGAAGAGCCCTCTAAGCCTGAGGGTGCGTTCAAAAGCCTCCCGTTGTTTTGTCATTTAGCCGTTTTGTAGCCAGTTTGTTGTGCAAATGGATTTTACAACCCTGGCCCTTCCTCTTCATCCCTCCCTGTTCTCCTTCCACTTATAGCTGATCATTACTGTGTCTTCGTTTTACTGCCCTGCTCTTGGGTGGCAAAATAAGTACCTTTTTGTCAGTGTGTGTGTTTTTTTTCTCCCAAACTAATTTCCATCCCTGGGAAAAAAAGCGGATATCTTGAATAGGGCTTGGGCGAGCAATTTAAGGTCAGGGTGACTTGATTTATCAGCCGGGGTCAGGAAGATAGAGATGAATGTGGATGCTGCCTGTGGGAGAGCTGCTAGCGCTGCCAGACCGGCGTGTAGGGGCCGTAATGGAGCACACCCCAGAGTCAAGGCCGTAATAGAATGTCAGCACGGCCATACCGATGTGCCAGAACTCCAAAGCACACTAGCTCACACACATAGCGACATGGAAACACACCCACACACACACGCGCTGATGTCGCCCGGAGATTGCCCAAGGCTAAACTTCTGACTCTCGTCTACGATACAGACGATGTTGCCTTTGGCGCGTCAACCGGTGCATGTTCCACAACTGTTCCCCCGGATTAGTTACATGAAACTTGCAGCTGGAAGCACTATTATGGGATGTATTTATGTGTTTGCACATGTGCAAGAACCACCTGCACGCTGGGCTTGATTGAAAGTGAGAAAAAATGTGTTGCGGAGAATGTTTGTGCACTTGTTGATGGAGACGAACAATGTCCTCAATGTATCCCCGGGCATGCGTGTCTCCTCTAATTTGTGTGTGTGTGTGTGTGTGTGTTAAATAGAATAGCTCCAGACTGATTGGATTTCTTCCTGCTAATGCTTGGTACGGGCTTTGGAAGCTCTGGTTTCAGCCGCTGGTAATCCAGCCAGTCATCTGCGGCTGTCCTTCTCTCTGTATCGCCTCTCCTCATCCAGACACCGTGGATTACACATGTATTATGATAGATTTATTGGGATTTATAAGCGCCGTGGAAAAGGCAGCCAAACACCCCACCCCCCCACCCCCCAATGCTTCTATAACAGTTAGAATTTCCGCAAGAGAACAAGTGAGGAAGGCAGGTTGGTAGTTTGGCGCTTTGGGGGAAGACGGATGAAGGTGCAGCGATGGGAGACACAGATTAAAACATGAGTGTCGGTGATTACATGTGTATGCGTCTGCAACCAGGCACTCGTGTGTGTGTGTGTGTGTGTGTGTGTGTGTGTGCGTGTGTGTGTGTGTGTGCACAAAAGAGGTCAGGTTGTGTCTCCCCAGGAACAATTTAAGTGTCGTAAATCAGTCAGAACGTAACCCTTTCACCCAGGCGGCATGAGAAAAAGCATGGGGGTGGGGAGAAAAGTGAAGGGGGTGTCCATGCTTTGAACTGACCCCTGGCTGTAAATGGATGTTTTTTACCCCTTTATGGGTTCGAGCACTTTGTGTGTGTGTGTGTGTGTGTGTGTGTGTGTGTGTGAGAAAGACAGGCAGAAAGAGAGGTGTTTATGTCTTCATACAAAATGCTTGGCAGGCTGAGGTGACTAAAAGTGAATTAGTGCATGAGAGAACGTGTGTGTGGCCACGTCTGTCATTGCACGTGTGTGTGTGTGTGTGTGTGTTAGCGAGTTTCCATCTCGTACATGTGGAGATGGAAGCTGGTTTTATAGGTGGGGCTGGAAGCATGAGCCGTTTCTTTGACACGCTGAAAAACGGCTCCCTCTCCGGCTATTTTTCCTTGGCGGCAACTAAAAAAAAAAAAAAAAAGTGAGTGACTTCAATCTGGCAACCAGACTCCAATCTGGCAACCACATGTGCACAGCGGCCGCTGTCTCTTTTAATGTCAAACTGTAATCGACCGCATATTTGCACAACTGCTGGAGCCGACCACAGCTGCTCCTCGCTGCACAAATACTTGGTGATGAACACGCTCACCAAGACAAACTTGCACACTTTTGCAAATTGTGTTCCGTGTGCAGAAATAACGCACAACCTTCACTATTTGATTTTTAAACCAATCGGAACCCAGAGTGCTGTTTACCTGCAGCAGGTTTTGATTTATTATTTCGTATGCGTGGGTGGCATGATTGAGTTTTCGGCTGTCAGTGTGAGATAATGAGACTCGGTGTCTTTGTGCGTTTGTATTTGTTGGATGCACTTATTATGAGGTGAGATATGAATATTCATGACATCTAACACTTATTATTCTCTTGTTAAATCAAACAACTCTGTCCTATATTTTGAATTCTTCTGCAGAGGCGGCGGCTTGTCGAGTGTAATTTTGCACGACTCGCACCCTCAGGTTAAACTTTTCTCAGTCTAGACATGTTGGGTTTAATCTTCACACATCACGCGTGGTATTATATTACCTATTTGTGTTTTCGTTTCATAAAATTAAAGAAAAATCTTAACCCCTAAATCCTATTTTTACTGCACCTTCTCATGTAGGGGAACCTCATGTGGGACTCGTCCAAAAATCACTCATCTTTATCTGGACGTTAGTCAAGGGAAAAATAAAAGTGCAACAAGAGGAGGCAACACGATTAAACCGCCATATCTGTCATCTTTGGAGGAAAGATGGATGTGTGGATTACGTTTGCTGAACGAAGGCTTGTGACCCCCTTGGGGGGGTTTTCTCTCTGAGCCAGACTGTCCTCGGCCGGCCCCCAGGAGGGCCTTCAAATTGGTTCTCGCTGCCGAGTAAGATTGATCGGAGGGATCCAAATGGCCACCATCTAATTGTTTAACGGAGACGCAACACATTAGGCCAACAAGATTACACAACCTTGGGTTAATCTATTTACCAAAGAGATGTCTGCAATCCCATCTCTCTCCATCTCCATCTCAACCCCCCCACCAATCACAACCCTCCTCCTGTCACTTTTCTTTTTTTTTTTTTACCATGCTGAAACTCAATCTGAGGCTAGTGCTTGAATTCCAGACCACGTTTTGAATTCAATCCTCCTCTAAAAGGAGGGTTTTGTTAGCGTTAGCTTAAAGGCTAGGCTCCCTGGAGCCCCCGGTCAAAGTGATGAGAATGTATATGGTGTCATAGATAATCCAATCATAATCGGTGGACCGCGAACCCCTCATTAATCATCCCGGTGTAATTTTTTAAAAGGCAGATGGTCTGGAACGAGTAAGGTTACAGTATCACGGAGAAGCAGAGGTCAAACATGTAGCTCCTCGCTGGAATGCTACCTGGGCGCCGTGGAAACGCCGCGTCTCCCGTCGGTATTAGATGAGCAATATCCTTAGAACCGACCTGCATGTCTTTTTACACCCGAGTTGTGTTTCTATCTCTATAACCTCTTGTTCCAAAGTCGACATCTCAACCCGGTCCGACCGCATATCTTCTCATCTGCGCCCAAATTCCACTTGTACACACGTGTTTACGACGCTATCTCTACGTTTTCTTTTTTGTAGCATCCAAGCGAGTGCGTCTGACCCAATTTTAGCGCTGTCACACACTCCCTGAAGATAGAGGTTTGATTTGTGCGGCGGCGTTCCACTTGAGGGAGAGGATGAGCGTTTGCCATTATCTGTGCTTTAACCTTCACGTGTTAAACGCGTCTGAACGCAGATAGCACGGCCGCTTGAAATACGGCCTCATTATCAAGCCGGAGCAGGACGGCTTTGAGATACGACTGCTTGCTCTGGCATTAATGAAAACTGATTGATTTGCTCTCTTGAAAGCTAGGATAAAAAATAAAACCTGTCACGCTCCTTACGGGCTTTTTCTACGGACGGCTTTGTAGTACGTTTCCCAGGGTGACCCGCAGAAATGGATTTAGACGTCGTTTCGCCATCTCGTAGGAAAGGAAGTTGAGTCTTGCATCAGCCAAAGCAGAAATTGGATGTTATATTGATGCCAACCATTAGCTCAGAAATAGCATCGCCATACACTCACGCTTTGACCATCCAGCTGTGTAGCCAAACCGCTTTGCAACACCTCCGATTTTGAATGCGAGCCAAGTTCAAAGACACATGGAAGTCATTGCCTTCTGGCCCGGCCCCGCTGCTTGACTTTCCCCCCAGCAAGAGGCAAAGGGTGAGGGATTAAGGGGAGCAACACAAAAGAGATTTGGTACCTGTCAGGCTGGAAACAACGGGGAGGTGTGCGTGAAAGTTGTGTGATTTTCCTGTGTTTTATTTCGTCTCATTGTAGCTCCTTCGCCAGTCACGTCCATCCAGGCGAAAGATATCACGAGACACACCATCTCATTGGCCTGGCAGCCCCCGGACAGAGCCAACGGGGTGATCCTGGAGTACGAAGTCAAGTATTACGAGAAGGTGAGAAGTTGCATCGGAAAAGCACCACTTCTTTTTTGGCTTGCTCCTCAAAAACTGGCTTCAACGGCTCGTTTATCTAAAGGTGACACTCGTCACCAGTAGATAAGATGTTCACGGACGTGTCATTATCTCCAACAGCAGATTTCTTTCGATCTGATGCCCGTTTTTTTGTACATTTCCTCTTCAGGACCAAAACGAAAGAAGCTACAGAATCATAAAAACCTCCTCCAGGAACACCGACATCAAGGGTCTCACGCCGCTCACTTCCTACGTGTTCCATGTGCGAGCTCGCACGGCGGCCGGCTACGGGGAGTTCAGCGGCCCGTTTGAGTTCATGACCAACTCCGGTGAGTCCTTTTATCCCTCCGAGGTAGAGAGGTTTCCCCGCCAGCTTCATCACACCCATTTAGGAAAAACCCCAGCAACGATAGCGTCTTTTACTTTTATCGCAAAGTCGTTCATCAAAACAACTTTATTCTGCAAAACATTAATGATATCGCGTTCCAGCACCTGACTGGCAACTCGAGTCGCTTCCATTATTCAAGCTGCTTTGAGTCTCGGTGGAAGTCCTAGCTCGGGTTCAACCTTTATGTCTTTTTTGAAAAACCTTAAAGAAGCTGACGTTTTTAGTTTGACGCCGCTGAGTTCTTCTCATTAGAGGCTTTAAATGCTACGAATTTAAAAACGCATCATAAATACTAACCCATAAATAATACGAGTAGAAGCCACTCTACGTGGGTGGACTCTGATCAGACATTTACATTACAACCTCCAGCAGCGCCGCCAAAGACTGTTAAAATTTACTGATTTTTTTTTTTATTTTTTATTTTTAATTTGAGCTAAAAGGTTTCCACATATTCCATCAGATGCCAGATCATTGCGATGTAAAATGATTTTAAAAGTGAATGTTGAGGAGCTGGAATGAAACTAACTGAAACCGATAAGCGTCAAAATTTATTCGTACTTCTTCTAAAAAACTAATTTTCTCTGAGGGCCACATCAGCATAGCAGCTGTCCTCAAAGGGCCAGATGTAACTAATAAATGTAACTCAATGTAACTCAATTTAATGTAAATTAAATGTAAATTATTGATAGATTTTGTCTTTCCTCCCCTCTCTATCCCACCCTTTCTTTTCTCCTCCCCCCATTTTCCCTTCCTTTTTTTCTCAGTCCCAGCTCCCATTATCGGCGATGGCACCAATTCCACAGTGTTACTGGTTTCGGTGGTGGGAAGCGTGGTCCTCCTCATCATCCTCATCAGTGCTTTCGTCATCAGTCGGAGGTCAGCGTCGTTCCCTGCTTCCTGTTTCTAACGCTAACCCACCAAAACGGGGGGACGTCTTGCTTATAGCTGTCACACACACACCGTCACACACAAGTCGATGCTGAATGAGTGACGACTCGCCACACCGGAGACGTGATTGACAGGTGTGACAGCTGAAGAGATGCAATCAGCGACCCCTGGCCCCCGGTCCTTCCGCATCCCTTTCCCTCCCATCGCTCAGCTGGTGGCTGTAATCCAGGCCGCCGGTTATTTTCTGCCGCTACGCCTTGCTGACCGCCGTGAAGAGAATGAGAAAGAGAGAGAGAAATGAAGGGGTGATGGATTTGGAGGGGTGCACAATGAGATAAGCAGGCAATGAAAAGTCGGGGATAGCATAGAGAGAGAGGGGGGCGAAAGCGAGTGGCATCAGGTGGATTCGCCGTGACCCAATCTCAGGGTGTTAACCGGCGAGCAGGACAACGCGTCACACTGATGGGATTACATGCAGATGGGGCCGCTTCACCTCGGTGTGTGTGTGTGTGTGTGTGTGTGTGTGTGTGATTCCCCCCCCCCCCCACTGCTCAGCCTAGCAGGTGGTTGTCTCTTGTCTTTTTTTATATGCATATGACGACCGCTGTCATTGTGCCGCCGCTGCCGTCCTGTGATTGTGGGAAGGGACGGTGATCACGCCGCCGTTTGTTGCCGTCGTTACACAACCAAAGAGGAGGACAATGCTTCACACAGCTGGTCATTTCCTCCACCGACCCGCCGCATCAATATAAGCCCAGGTGTCAAGGCTGCCTGAGGGATCCACAGCGGTTTAAGTGCATCTCGTCTCCCATTGATTTTCTGCTGTGTTATCAGTGCCCTTCAGGAGCCTCAAGCGCTGAAGGATACGCCGGACTTAAAGTCGTAATATCATAATGTTAAAATACCACACCGCAAGTGAAAGTCACTCATTTAAAAGGAATAGATTCCAATCAGCAAAATATACTCTTTAATACTAAATATATATAATAAAGTCAACTGTCTTAAAAGTGATTGAACATCAGCCTATTTCAGTGAGAATGAAATTGCAGTCGAGAAGAAAATATTCAATATGTGGGAAACGTGTTGAAGCATCACGGAGATCTTCTGTTTGCCGTCTTTTTTCTCATGTCATTAATTATAACAAAAAAAAGATGAGGACTGATTGACCAGTCAGGTCTTTAAATTTCATCCCTCAATTCTAAAGTGCTTGGAATGGAGGCGTTCTGTTGGTTCCACAACTATTAGTTATACAGATGTGAAAATAGTTTCTGTTTTTTGTGTGATAAACTGAATCTGAGATATTTTACCAACCCCCCAAAAAAAAGGTTTCTGTATTTGTTACGGGCTCCCATTTAAATCCTGATTTCCAACAGAATATAAACGTCTCGACAGTAATCAGTGATCGTGAAACCACTTCACTTCATTTAATTGATGATAAGTAGGTTTAGAGTCTGGTTTTGGTTTTAATTATGGTTCACTGACCTGACATGTGTTCCATTATTTTTATCATTATTATAATTTCTCAGACATGCATTGTTTTTTTTCTTTTTGTTTTTTTCTGACACATTTTACATGATGGCCTAAACTTGCCACTGACCATCTTGCTGTTTTTGCCCCCAGAAGGAGTAAATACAGCAAGGCCAAGCAGGACTCTGACGAAGAAAAGCATTTACATCAAGGTAACTGATGATGAACACTCCACCTACACACTCTGTAATTGAAGAACATTAACCCCGTCAGGTGCGTTCATGTGTGTATGCTCTCTAAACCGCAAATGAAGCCCATAAAAGGGTAGAAAAAAAAAAAAAAACAGTTTTGAAGTTAATGTACTTGCATCTTAACATGCTCCAAACACCTCGTTATCAAGTCATCAGCATTGTTATTTGCGCCTCACAAAAATTTCAAGTTAATGAGCTCCATCTTTGTTGGAGTCAACCAAAGTTGCATGAAAAGCAATGGAGTTAGAGGAGGAGGAGGAGGAGAGGCTCCACAGAGGAAGGCAGCGTAGCCTGAAGCGTGATGGAAATAAAGAACAGATGGGGGTCGAGTTCCTGGAATGAATTAACGTTCACTTTTCACTCCCTTATTTCTCTTTTTTTTTTATATCTCCTTTCTTAGGAGTGAGGATATACGTTGACCCTTTTACCTACGAGGACCCAAACCAAGCCGTCCGCGAGTTCGCCAAAGAGATCGACGCCTCCTGCATCAAGATTGAGAAAGTTATTGGCATCGGTGAGGTGGTTTTTTGGGGTTTTTTTTCCAGCAACTACAATTTATTCTGCCATCTTATAAATCAAATTTTCAAAGTGCCGTGATGTTGGGCGGTGTCTGACTAAGGCATATTGCAACATACTTTGGATAAAAGCACCCCCCCAACTAATAGAATAATAGTGTATTTTCTTTTCCGCTGCTGGCATATCTTTTCTTTGGTGATTTGTGTTTGCGTGCAACGTTCTGGTGCGCTGCTTGTCAATAAAACGTCAAGGCAAAACTCGGATAATCACATTTGGTTTACTGCCTCAGGTAGAGGTCAATGAGTTAAAAAAAAAAAAAAATCACGCTAAAAATGTTGTCTGTGTCACCGGTGTGGCCAGAGAAAAGTCATCCAATGACAAAATAATAAAGAGAAAGAATCAATATCTATTTCCCCTCTTAGCCTCTCCGGTGGCGGAGGGTAGGAGGGGGAGTAAGGGATTAAAGACCCTAATCAATGTTTAAAGTGCACCCCTTCTAACCGGCTCACACCGTCGCCTATCCCCTTCTTGATTTGATTTATCGTCCGGCGTGGCAACCGATGTCCTTGAGTGTCATCATTCCGCGTTTTAAACCCCGACTCTCTATTTTCCAGGGGAGTTTGGCGAGGTCTGCAGCGGCCGCCTGAAGATGCCGGGCAAGAGAGAGATCTGCGTCGCCATCAAGACCTTAAAGGCCGGCTACACCGACAAACAGAGACGGGACTTCCTGTCCGAGGCCAGCATCATGGGCCAGTTTGACCACCCCAACATCATCCACCTGGAGGGCGTGGTCACCAAATGTACGTTAACTTCCTGTGTGCGGAAAAAGACGGAAGACAAAAATAGTGTCCATTTCCAAATGACGGACTGTAATTATATCTCTGTTTGAAAAAGCTTAAACTATTTTAGAGATGTAATTGCTGCAGGATATTGCAGTAAAACTTGGCGTGCATGCGTGCACACACACACACACACACACACACACACACACACAACTGTTATATTGAAATAACATAGAAAGGACATTTATTCCTGCTGTCCCCTTCCTCCCTTACGACAATAAATCACCCTGTGGTTTACGGTGACTTTGGAAAAGGGTGAGCATGGGGACAAACTAATCTTTACACGCCAAAAGTGTGTATTTGCGTGACGTGTGTGTGTTACACGTCGAGTATCTGAAGGTAAACGACATTTGTGTTGCGTAACGTTCAACGGAGACCTGTTTTTGGTCCTATATCTGTTTGTATTTGTGCCCATGTGTTATCTAGATGTCCCATCCGGGTTTATCCCCAGGTGGGTTTTGTCCAGATGGAAGGGGTCCAGCATTAGTGGGAAGGAGAAGGTGGTACATGGAAGGGTAGGGGGGGACTAATGGGTCCAGGAACAGAGTCTGTAGCGCGGCACCAGGCTCATTAATCATGGTGTCAGCTGTAAATGTGTTTGGGGTTAGGGAGTGATACCCTATCCCTCCACTATCTGCTGCTGCCTGGTCAAATATCATACCCTCTGCCCTTGGCACTCACACCCCCTACTCTTTCCTTTTCTTCCTACCTTTTACACCTTCCCCCGATGCTATATATTAGTCTAGATGTGCGTGAGCCAGTGTTTTGTCAGCACATGTCAGTTTGTGTGTGCACCTTTGATTGCATACATGTGTGTGTGAGTGTGACCGTAGCTGATGGCCAGCCCTGGGATAGATGGATGAAGTGCCTTAATGCATCGTGACACAACAGCCAGACTCTATCTGTGCTAGATAACACTGTCTGAACAAACTGCACACACACACACACACACACACACACACACACACACACACACACACACACACACACACACACACACACACACACACACACACACAGGACATGCTTGGCTCGGTTGAAGACGTGAACAAACAGCGGTACAGGCAGAATTGCTTATCACCTATTACACCTCTCCCCCACGAGGAATGACCTCTCAGACTTCACAGGGGAACAAAAAAACGAGAACGACAGAGAAGACAGGCGTAGATGCAAGGAGACCAAGAAAAGAAGTCGAGAGGAAAAAGAGGCAGACGGGAAAGGCGCAAAAAAAGACACCGAGAAAGAGACGGGGAGGCAGTTAGGAGCTGATGGATTGGAGGGAAGATGGAGGACAACAATGGGCTTGATGCTGGGAGGAAGCAGAGGGTGGTGGATCTGCCGTAGGGGAGGTTTAAAAAAGAGAGGCAGGGCGGGAGATGAAGAAGAAGATGAACCAAAGCAACGGGATTCTGACTCTACCTTCCGAAATTGGAGGAATCTCTTGAAAAGCCATTATTTGATTGTACTCGTGTCTAAATTACAATCCAGTTAAAGTGAATTTCTCAATCTGACCTTGGAACATGTCCAGCGGAGGCAATTAAACCTTATAAATTACAGAGGAGCTGCAAACAGGCACATAAAGGTGTGAAAACATCTCTCACCCAAGATTGTGTGCAGCCGTCCAACATCTTGAAGCCTGTATGTACTTCTGCACATGCTTGTGTGTAATTAAAACCTAGACCTTGAAATCACACGTGACATGTTTAACAGCTGATTTGCATACTGTAAGTTAAGAGCTGGTTAATTAAAAAAAGATCTCCGTTTAAAAGCCCAATCTTTGTTCGCTGCAAACGGCAAGGGGCCTCTGGAGGGCATTTGCCCCAACGTTCCCCTGATATTCTGCCCCCCCCCCCCCTGTTGCATTTTTTACCCCCTTCTTCCCCTCTCTTGTTTTGTTGGCAGGTGATAATCGGCCCATTGGTGGGGCCGTTGCCCAGAGTTCATTGCCAAAGGCAGCAGGGCATATTCAGTAAACAAGGTATTAGCATGCAAATGAGAAGGGAGGACGAGGGCGGGGCTGGGAAGGCGAGAGTTTAAGGTCGCAGGTCAGACGCTCCTCAGACTCGATTGGGGAGCTGTCAATCACCCAATGCCCCGGGGGCAGAAGCAGGCAACAAAGGGAACAAAGATGGCTGACAAAGAAAGCCCCGGCTCTCTCCAGCTTAAACTCCACTTCCTCTTTTTTAGGGCAACGCAGGGTCGGCCTGTAATTAATGGAGTGCCAATCACGTGATGGGTACGGCGGTGACTGATGGCCTCTTGGCGTGGCGAGAGGCTTGGATCTAAGAGACCGTACCTTCAAGACAGCAGCTGCCAACCAGTCGGTTGGCGCTGTGTTGCCGTTGACAGTCTGTTGGGGTGCCCAACCTCGCCCTCAAGGCATTGGGTTGAAGTCAGCACTTTTTTCCCCAACACCTTAACTGTGCCACTTGAAATGGAATGCAAGGAACAGCAATATCCCAAGAGGAAGTTGCGGCAGCATGTGTTGTCGCCATGGCTGGTTACACACCAGCTTGAGGTCCAGAAACAAAAACCAGACACCCTCCCTTCCTCGTCTTCTCCATCCTCCTCTCCCTGATTTCCCCCCTGATTCTAAGAGACAAAGCCGGACAGAGACCCAACAGGGAATGTTCGCCCTCCCCGCCTGCCTGTCCCGGCTCAGATAAAGACGCAGACATTCTCCCAAGAGAGACGGGAGAGGGGAGGACAGAAGGACAGGGTGAGAAAGGCCAGAGAGAAATGACGGGGATGAGCGAGAGAAAGTATGATGAGAAAAAGAGAAGGCAAGAGAGAGTGACAGATGTGACGAAAGTTGGCCGAGGAGAAAGAGGGCAAAGGGACAGTGAGTGACATAAATAGAGTGTCGGGGGTATTCTGGGTGGGTGACCGTGATGAGACGCGTCTGATGTCGGTACATATTTGCATAAACACAGAATGGAGTTTGTGTAGGGATGTTTGGTTCCAGTGGGGATTCCTTTACATGTGCAGGGAAAGACGGGCGACGTCAGGGTAACCGTAACACCGAGCTAATTAAATCACGACGGGACAGAGATGGATCGCCTGACACACTCTCTCACACACACACGCACACACACACACACACATATGTGTGTGTCCTCTCCCTGCTGTGTCAGGCTGTGATGTGCATCGTTTACCTCCATAATCACCTGCTTTCCATTCTCTCTCTCTCTTTGTCTAGGTAAGCCAGTAATGATTATCACCGAGTACATGGAGAACGGATCGCTGGATGCATTCCTGAGGGTCAGTCATGCCTTCTTGTCTGCCTGTGTGTATGTGTGTGTGTGTGTGTGTGTGTGTGTGTGTGTAATGATTGCAGCTTGTTTATCCCATCTTATCTTGGTAAAGTCGTCCAGTGATATTACAAGCGTTCTTTCACAAACATTCTCCCTAATCACGATCCTCTCCTTGATCGACTTAATGCGTTTCTGACTAGGAGGTCGGTGAAGGTTCCACATCCGTGTTTCCAGAGTTCACTGTGGGTTTTAAATGATGCTCAGGACTTTATCCGGTGGACAAATGTAGATGGAGTTAGAACAAATACAAAAACATTGAGAGGAAGGAGTAAACAGCGCATAAGGTCGTGGAGGAATTAACTTGTTGCATCTTAGAGATTAAAAGGAAAATCAGCTTATCAAATCAGATAAAAGGAGGTTTGTATATTTACTCAATTTGTGACACCACAGCATTTATAAAATAGCTGTAAACAACCATCAAACAGCAATACTTAAAGCTTGTAAGTATGCCTGTATTTGATTCCAGGTACAATCGAGATACGAGTTATTTGAGATACAAGTTGTCGTTCTGTCCATATTATTGTTCGACATACAAGCCAAAATACGAGATACAAGTCATGCTTCAGGACACCACCACTAGTTGGTGGATGGATACAACATCAGTGAGACCGCATCTCGTTCTTTACCACGTGTTGGTGGATGGATACAACATCAGTGAGACCGCATCTCGTTCTTTACCACGTGTAAAGAATGTGTTACGACCTGTTTTGTAAAACATTTATCGAAATTATAGCGTGTCATTAAATATAATGTACGATGTGGCTGAAAAACACATCACTGGACCAAAGACGACGTCATTTCAAGGTGAAGACTTAAACGCTGATGATGACATAATTAACCATTTTTCTAAACGCTTTATTTTGTTCTGTAGAAGAACGACGGCCGCTTCACGGTCATCCAGCTGGTGGGGATCCTGCGGGGCATCGCGTCGGGCATGAAGTACCTGTCGGACATGAGCTACGTCCACCGCGACCTGGCGGCGCGCAACATCCTGGTCAACAGCAACCTGGTCTGCAAGGTGTCCGACTTCGGCATGTCTCGAGTGCTGGAGGACGACCCGGAGGCGGCGTACACCACCAGGGTAAGTGTGTGTGTGTGTGTGTCAGTGTGTGACCTTCCTTGTCAGTTGTGTCAGTTTTCATTAATCAGGATGTGTTCCAATCTCAGGGAGGGAAGATTCCGATCCGCTGGACGGCCCCAGAGGCCATCGCTTACAGGAAGTTCACCTCGGCCAGTGACGTGTGGAGCTACGGCATCGTCATGTGGGAGGTGATGTCATACGGGGAGAGACCGTACTGGGACATGAGCAACCAAGACGTAAGTCATCAGCGAAGAAATTATATTTAAACAGCCTTGAGTTCTGTGGAATATTAGAGCCAAATGAATATTTCCTATCGTATGTACGCTGTCAAACACTGGAAGTAAATAAAATTAGAGATAAAAAAGAAAAGGGAATTCAAAAGTTGCTCATAACAGTATTGATGTATTGTCTCTAGGTGATCAAGGCTATTGATGAGGGCTACCGCCTGCCCCCGCCCATGGACTGCCCCGTGGCGCTCCACCAGCTCATGCTGGATTGCTGGCAAAGGGAGAGGGCCGACCGGCCCAAGTTTGGACAGATCGTCAACATGCTGGACAAACTGATCCGAAACCCCAACACCCTGAAGAGGACCGGAGGGGAGACGGCCGTCAGGTGAGAGGGCAGAATGGGGAATACAAAAAAAAAAAAAAAAAAAGGGGTCAAAGGCCACGCATTTAACGCACAGACTCTATTAAAGCTCTCAACTTTCTCCGACAATCCCAAGATGCTTTGCTCAGAGCGACACACGCAAACTTTGTCGCTGCAACTTCCTCTGATTCCACATCCTCAGTTCCTTAACTGGGTCAGTCGCCATGACGATAAATTCCATGATTAGAAAGCTGATTTTTGCTGACTAGCTCCGCCCAGCCGTCCCCGTTAACAAGACGTAACGGACGTGACTGGCAACCAATGAGTTAATAGCATGGCTAAGAAGTCACGCAAGAGAAATACAGACTCGAAATGTGAGAAATTCCAAAATAAAAATCAAATTCATGAGCGACCCCCCCACTGAAGAATTATTTTGTATTCATAAAAAGGTACAGGAAAGTGGTGGAAATCTCACCCACAAATATGTTGTGTTAAAAAGCGTATGTGTGTGAACACACACACACACACACACACACACACGCATCCCATTTACGGCACAACGCAATCCTGCCTCAACACACAAACAAACACACACCCACATGATCTGCTTTCCTCTCGCCGGTGTTAACACTCACCATTAAACATTATCTACCAGCGACACGAGGCTCCTTTTTCGGCACAACCCCCCCCCCCACCTTCCACATCCCATAATGGATTTCTGTGCGAACTGGCTTTAATGGCGTTGTACGCTTTGGAATGCGGCCGCAGCGACTGGAGGAGAGAGTTACGATGTTAAAAAGCAAACACCAGCCTGCAGCTCCAAACGTGTTCACAACCACCTCCATGTGCTCCCACGCCCCACGCAGGCCGGGGGAAGTCCGTTTAGGTTTAACCAGGGGTGGGGGCATGCAAGAAGGTCACACATGTACCCACCTAATGGGACACTATGGGTAGCGAGAGGGGAGTCCTGGTGAAACAAAGGATGATGGGAAAAAAAAAGAGAAGGCTAAATTCTGGGGCAGTAAAAGTCAGCCGAGTGTGGACGTGTGTTTTCTGTAGGATCAGGATTAACTTACTGTGTCGGAGGAAATTTTGTTTGACTTGGATCGGTTTGAAAACCCGGGGACACAAAACAGAGCCGGACCCGCTGAGTCCATCAGGGAGGGGGTGGGGGTAGGGGCGTGGGAGGGAAATGTAGTGTGGAGGTTTTTCACAGTCTGGGGGTCCTTGTCTGTCTCTGTCACGCCTGTCTGATGAGTACAGCGTTCCATTCAGGAAGAGAGAGAGAAGATCTTCATTCCTGTCGTTCCTCCGGTCCTTGTGAATCCTTTCAAATTAAAAGCATTGAAACAGGATGCAGCTTTTATTGTCTACATGCAGCGACATGCTCGTGTTCAGAGTTTCAATGCACAACCGAACCATAGTTGGTTGATGAGTTTTACTCTCCATCCGCCCCCCACCCACCAGGCCAAACACCACCCTGCTGGAGCCGGGGAGTCCCGAGGCGTCCCCCGCCGTGGGCACAGTGGAGGACTGGCTCCAGGCCATCGGCATGGAGAGATACAGCGACAACTTCACCGCCGCCGGCTACACCACCCCAGAGGCCGTGGTGCACATGACACAAGAGTGAGTGAATGTAACTACATGTAACTCAATGTAATGTAACATACATGTAACTACTCCTTAACGTCAAATAACTCCGAATTTATCACTTATTCAAGTTACAAACATAACAGTTGCACAGAAAAAAATGTTTGCTTGTTTCTCTGTTATAACATAAATCCTTTTAATTTGTCAGGTAATGAAAAAAAAACTACGTAATTCCATCAATCAAGGATCAAACTACTCGAGTCAATAAAGAAAAATCACATCAAACACAACTTTGTTAAAAATGTTTTTGTCAGAGTTAAAATGGGCTGCATTCTGGGAAATGTAGTTTTTTGTTCAAAGCACTTTTGACCCATTTATTTTGACCTTTTATGCTGTTGCTGGCCACATAAAATGATGAGGCCTTGAGTTTGACACATGGGCCTTATGGGATCAGAAAGGACTGAAATAGATCTCATTTTCATCATTCAGAAACTAATATATATAAATAGGATGTAAAAAAAGTTGGCTTCCTCCGTAGAGCCATTTTTATACTCCCAGCAAGAAAGAATTAAACTTCTTCAGCTATTCCAGAAACACTCAGTGATATATTTTGCAGGTCTGCACAAAATCTTTCTTAGTTTCTGTCAGTAACATTCATATATATATTTTTTTTACTAATTAGGATTACAGCATTAGCCGTGCTGGCATGAGAAATTCCTCCTTCCGCAGTTAAACTGGTCGATTTCCTCCAGGAGGCTGTAAAATGAATCACGAGGCTCAGGCCTGTGTGCGTTTTTTTGTTTTTGTGGTCCTTAAAAAGGTCTTTTTTTTCTTTCTTTTTCAGGGACATGGCTCGCATCGGCATCTCGTCCGCAACGCACCAGAACAAGATCCTGACCAGCGTCCAGGGAATGCTGTCCCAAATGCAGCAGATGCAAGGCAGAATGGTTCCCGTCTGAGAAGGTTTCAGACGGCGTTGGGAAAAAACACATAAAGAACAAAAAAAGATTAAATGTTAAAAAAAAAAAAGAGACAAAGAAACTATGAAGAAATAGTTTACCTCATCCATGCACTTTAAATTGGATGTAAAATAAAAGAAGATGAAGAAGAAAAAAAAAGTGGAAAATGGCACTTTTTTTTTTTTGGAAAAAATCAGACCTTTATCTTGCCCATTTTTTTTTTTTTTTTTTTTTTGGTTTTTGGGAATGGAACGCTCCCCGTCTGCAGCATTTTATGGACAGACGGGAGGGACGGCTGGAAAAGTGCTTCCGAGAGGCCGAACTGGAGTGCCTTTAATGGTCTGGAAGGAAAAAACAAGGGATGGGAGAATCGCACCGTTCTTCCTCTTCTAGGGGCAAAAGTGTTGTTTCTGGAACTTTTCTTTCTGGAATAAATCCATGGAGCAGATTTTTTTTTTTTTTTTTTTGATTTCCTGAAACTGTGTTTATTGTACATGAATTTGTTTCTGTAGGACTCACAGTCAGCACTGGCCACCATTGTTCTGTCTCAGCTGGGATCTGTTGGAGAATCCTGAGCGTCGTATAAACAGAGAATCTCTCTGGTTGAGGCTTGGATTGCATCGAGGGCGAATTCTGAGGAGCTTTTTCATGTTTTTTTGGCCTTGTTGAATTCTGTTGCCCTCAGGACGCTGCTGAGAATGTCTTTAATCTTCCAGAGGAGTCTTCCGCTCCCCTGTCTTCCCCCCCCCCAAAAAAAAATGTCCCCCTGTCCCACAGATAAACACACATGTCGGATTCTTCCATTCAAGTCTTCATCCGAATCTCCTATTTTGATGGACAGCACCTCCTCATCATCTGGGACAGGCTTTTACAAAAATGAATGAAAGCATGAAGGATTCATTGGCAGGAGTTATTTTGTGAAAAAAAAAAAAAAAAAAAAAAAAAAAAAAAAGGGATTCCACAAATTCAAGCGCCAAGAAAACAGATGAGAAAATACAGAGAGGATTACTCAAGCTGTCATCAAGGTGAGGATCAATAGCGTTTTATTTCAACCTGAGACTCAAGAGAAGACAAGATTTAAAAATTAAAAAAGAAAAAATTGAATAAACTCACTTTATTATAGCAGTAAGAGACTGATACAAACTATGTGGAGTGCTTAGAGGATGAATTAGGGCCCCTTTTCTTCTCCTTCATCGCCGGCCCCTCAGCTGAAAACACTGTTAATTAACATGTGGGTCGAGCCACCTCAGACAGCCAGAGCCGATCAATAACCGCTGATCTGTGATCAGTCTGCAGACCCGATGCTGCTGGAATGTTAATGAGCGGAATGAATCAGCGCCGCAGAGCTCAGCGGAGAGCAGGAAGTCTCTCTAGGAACGCAAGGAAATGACTTCTGGTCAAAATGTCCTGATG
Organism: Antennarius maculatus; assembly: GCA_013358685.1. NCBI lineage: Eukaryota > Metazoa > Chordata > Actinopteri > Lophiiformes > Antennariidae > Antennarius > Antennarius maculatus. Next base: position 23,772,280 of record CM023613.1, read on the forward strand.
CAGATTGTGTGATCAGCTGATTTAGATGTTGGAGAAGTTGAATTTTAATCACCTCAAACAAGGGTTTATATTTTTCTCATTTTGGAGACTGTAGTTTGTAATTTTTATTGAACAGCCCTGCAAAGAAGGTCACCAATCAGGCTGTTTTGTGTTTTCACAATTTACTGACCGAGCCTCATTTATGATGAAAACAGAACTAAATATTTAATTTCATTGAGCTTTTGTGATGTTTTCTGATTACAAACCCAAATTTATCAATTTAATATGAATAACTCTGTAAAGAAAAGCAAAAATTACAAACATATTCTGAAATTTTTACCGTTTGTAAAATGTTCCTGAAAGTTTGTGAAAAGACCCAACTATAAAAAGTAATCAATTGGTGTCATAAATATGCAGCACGAGGCCTGTAAATCATAAATTTATGCCTGTTATTGATTGTAAAGTGCTACCATTAATCAATATCTCTGCTTGAGAGATGTCGAAACATTTAAATTACTAGCTTGAGTTTGCATGTCAGAAATAAACAACCTGGTTTAGTTGCATTGCTGGTTTCATTTGGACTCCATGCACGTCACACACGGGCCAGTGTTTGCTTTTCATGCGAGCCAATAAGTCGACAGCATGTTTCTCGTATCACGCACACACAACAGCATGTGGCGCGCACAAGTTAATACCTCGCTGCCACGAAATCCATATTTTCCCCCTGCAGAGCGGCCGTTCGCCGTCTCTGGATGTTGGGGATTTGGCGTTTTGTTTAGCAGATGATTCAAATGTTCCATCGGGTCGGAGCTGCAGAGCTGGATTGTTGATGGGGAGGCGATGCCAAGTAGAAACTGTTTATATTCAAAACCACCATGACTGATGCAGCCTCTCTTTTCCTCTTCTCCACAGCTGCTGCTGTCCATCACAAACAGGACCCCCCCAACCTCCCCCAACCCCTCGGCCACAGCAGCAATTCTTCATTCTCTTTCCCAACGTCTTCCTCCCTCTTCTCCTCCTCTTCCTCCTTGGAGTGTCCTGCGACTGTGAGATAAAAAAAAAAAAGCATCCTTTAACATCTGGTGACGTCCACCATCAGGACCCCCCTCCCACCCCCACCCAACCTACCCCGCCTCTAGTAATGAACTGAAATTACTAAGAATGATATAACAGCATAACAAAGAGACATTAAGAAGAATGTAATATAATCCAGAAGCCCTGCTCCAGTGGATAATGTGCTTTTATTTTGAAAATTTTGGTGATTTTTTTCTTTTTGTTCTGTTTGCATGTAAAGAAAAAAATATGTTTGAAATGAGTGTGTGATTGCAGAAATGTGTGTATTTGAGTGTGTATACCGATGTCTGAGTGTGTGTCTGACTGTATGCGTGACGTCTTTAGTACTATCAGTAATTGTGTGTTTTCATGCCACTATGGAGGAAGAGGCCACGACAGAGACGTGTCGTTTTTGACGTAAAAACACCCTTGACTTTCTTGCTTTTGGCGGTCTCTCCCAAACAAAGCCAGGTGTGTGTCGCTCGCTCTGCACGAACTCTGCAACGAAATTTACGTAACAGAATTTTTGGGACCCCTGGTAGTCCTGCATTGGCGACGATGAACCGGCTCGCAAAACGGACACGCAGAGACGTGGAACTCTGCAACAGCATTTACGAAACCGAATTTTTGGGACCCCTGGTGGTCCTGCGTTGGCGGCGACAAACCGGCTCGCAAACGGACACGTGTAAGAGTGTGATGAAAAGGCCTCCCCAGCGTGGAAACACACCCAGACGAGGGCTTGGACTCTCCCAGCTCACGGCATACTGGAGGAGGAAACGCCGAAACCCTTTTTGTGTTCCTTTTGGAAATGGAAAACGGTTTAAAAAAAGACCAGACGAGTGAGGAAAACATGTTGAAGAAGGGAAAACTGTTGCTTATTTCGTTTTTTTTTTTTCTCCAGAGCACATCAGCTACAGGCTTACCCCCTCCCCACCATGGACGACATTGTTTTTCTTCCTTTATCTCTTTAAACTATAATTATGTGAATGTTTCTGAACTCGAAAAGCGATGCTTCATATAATACAAAAAAAACACCTCCGTCCTTAATACAGCTCTACTGCGCTTTCCTTTATCGGCGACGCTCTTTTTTGGGGGGGGTTTATCTAGCAGAAATAAAAGGACCTGTTTGGAAATATGCAAGACATGTTTGAAAAAGGAGAAGGAAACCAGAATGTACTGTAAAATATTTTTTTTTCCTTTACTTAAATGTTGGATGATTTGAAAAACTGTAAAAAAGCAACCACAAAAATGTAAAAAAAAAAAAAAAGTTCATGTTTGTCATTGTATGCCTTCTGATGCCATATGATCGATCTAGCCATGTAGATCTAACATTCTCTCAATCTTGGTTTTTTTTCATTTGTACTTTTTTTTTCTCGACATGATCATGTTTTATTGAGCTTTTGTTTTGTTCTGTTTTTTTTTTGTCCAGGAGCTCTAGGTACATGTAACTTATGTCATTTATTTATGTCCTTTTATATCTAGTTTGTAAAATAATAGCCTAAAGTGAAGAAAATATAGGGGTGCCAAAGTGCATTCTTAATAAAGTAGACACCATATAAAAGATCTCGCTGCCTCTCATTCGTATTCACACAGGTAGACCTTCAGGTACGTCTGTCATGGCGTCTATAAAGAGAGCTGATTGGCTGATTGTCATTCATTGATTACTACATTATGTGGTTGCATAAATTGGAAGTTGTGCAGCAGGAGGAAGAGGAAACGCATCAATCACTTCCTTGGCCTCGTTTCTGCTTAGTATTTTTAATAGTCTCACTGTGCAATAAAGACACACACACACACACACACACACACACACACACACACATAATGAAGAAATGAGCAGCCTGCTGGTGGTTTTCCTCTCCAGATAACCACGATTGAACGTTAAGACTTGGCCCCTCCGTTCCTGTCAGTCCTTGAAGCAGCATTGAGTGCCACTTGGCATGATGTGTGTGTGTGTGTGTGTGTGTGTGTGTGTATATGTGTGTGTGTGTGTGTTTAATCAGAACAACATCTGCTTCCTGCACTCATTTCCCACACTGATAAACTACTGATTGTCTTTAGTCTTTGATAAGGGGCCCAGGAGAAAGGACGGTTTTTAAGAAACGGAGCCCAGGCGAACGTGGAGCCAAACACTGTTTTACACATTTCCTGAGAAATTACCAGAGCGAGGCATGAATGCATTATAGCTCTGAAGTTTGCAGCGGGAGATGCTCATCGGCCTCAAAGGGGAAAGCGTTTCTCCTCCACAGATTGTTGGCCAGCTTTGGGGGGAAATGATGAAAGAAGATAAACACGCTCCAAACCCACCGACGTATATGACGTTGACGACTTTGACGTGGGATTTGAACGTATACAAAAAACTGCCATTAGAAGCAATGCGTATGACACGCGTCGTCTAGGGTTACGTGGCAGTAAGTGTGCGAGATCACTTTCTAATGCAGTCCATCAATGTGTGAGAATATGACAGCATCGCTTCTTCTCAATGGAACAGTTTTTGCCATTTTTAAGTTGAACGTACTCAAATGCTGCTATGTCATAAGCCCCGCCCCCTTTGATGACTCAACGCTCACGTGATTTAAAGTCACCCAATGGGAAGCTGTCGTTGTTTTGCTCGTCTTTGCTTTGCAAGAGCGTGCATGTGTGTGGTGGGCGGGGCTTCCTGACCACACCCGCTTCTATCGAGCTCATCGGTCGGAGTTTCAGTTCGAGCCGAATCCAACGGGAGTGTTGGTGAAGTCTGAACACCAACGTGACGCCTGAAGACGAGCAGACGAACGCCGTCCTGTGGGCAGAAATAACGGACAGATGGCCGAGAAACACCAGCGTCTATCGTCTGTCTGGAGGCGGGTTTAGTGACGCTACAGATCTACAGTGAATTAGAATAAAGGCATGTGGATTAAACCTGGTTAGCTTCTTACAATCCATGTGGAAAATAGTGTTAGTGGAAGAAAAAGAAAGAAAGACACATCTAAACCTGAGAACGTTTGTTTTTTGTATTACAGAAGAACATTATTATTATATAATTATTATTATATTATTATTAATCAAGAATGGCTAAACTCAAAACAACGTCAGTCGAGGTTTACCTGTTTGGTTAGATTATATAACCCTGGATTTACCAGTTTATAATAGCCATTGAGTTTCAACCAGGATGCATCACCATGGTAACATCACATGCACATCTGCCTGTCAGCAGAATGTGTAGAATGAAGATATCATTATGATCAATAGCAGATGCTGTGTGTGTGTGTGTGTGTGTGAGTGTGTGTGGATGATGGAAGAGAGGGATCTTCAATCTATTATAATCCTGTTGATCTAATCCAGTCATTCCATTGTGACTTTTCACTCCTACTATAATTATATAGGAGGGACTAATTAGAGCTCATGATAACCCGGGATTATACTGGAATATCTGGAAGCTCTGCATTGGTCGGCAGCAACTGTGGCACTTGAATCCTGGATTATGGATCGTTAAAACGTTCTTATTTTACTGATATTATAGATTTCTTTTAGATTGTAATTATATAACGGAAGGTCTGGGGTCTCTGCAGGTTTTTTGCTCGATGCCGTGTACCAAATCTCTACCAGTTTGGTTTTCCTCTGTTCGTATCACAAATTTACTTCAATTATTATTATTGGGAGGCGATACATGGACTCCCCTTTTGTCACATCCTTTCAATCCAAGACGCAATATTTAGGATTTGTGATCCTCAAGGTCTTCTGAAAACTCCAAGCTGTGACGTCTAAATTCAGTGAAGCCTCTCGCACCATATAGAGGGCAAAAAGTCAAGAAGAGATAATCCTACAACTCCAGACACACACACACACACACACACTGCTCGAGGTATTAATGCTTTTGTCGACCGATCTAATTAAGGAACCTTTAGGTGAAGTGCGGTCCTTCAAACGGGCTTAACCCTGGCGGCTCCAGACTGTCACTTCAACCCTTTTCATTGGCTCACTTTGTTTCATCGTTCAATTTCCTGATTGGACAGATAAAGCCTGTCCGTTAAGCCCCGCCACAATAAAGCGCCATCCTTCACACTGACATTATGATTACTCCGTCTATTGTATCGTACTTAAGTACATCTTCAAATCCACCCAATATTTTAATCCATTTCTCCAAACACGACGCCCATAATCCTCCTCTTCTCCAAATAATAGAGAACTGCAGGTGAATTGTCTGCTTTTTTATTGCATTGAGTGATGTTTAGAAGGAAAAGGGCTCTGATGACGTACAGGGAAATATGTGAAAAGGAAACACAAGCTTAAAACTGGAGTGGGGAACGTAGCTGGGCAGTCTCTCAAACGTCTGACCACATTGATTTAGCAGAATCGTGCATCTGGTTTGGGAGCTGTCGCGCGGAACTTTGATGGTTCAAGACATACGCAAAGATATATAGGAGGAAGAAAAGTGTCCCCGAAACAAAACACATGAAAAGTTTGGCAGCATTAGAGAATATGTCCTAAATTGGCTTTTTGAAATCACTCCAGTCTGTGAAGACATCAAATGCGACACCAGAGGCAGGAATTATCACCGACAAACACTATCTTTTGGTCGCAGAGCGTCCTGAAGCAACTGTTTTTTTCCCATCATGTCCTCTGGAAACACTGGAAAACGAAGCTGAGTCAGCGTTACGGGAAAACGAGTAAACGGGAAATGAGTGACGGCTGGTGGGCAGGCAAACGAGAGAAGGACTTTTGAGTCCAGACTTTTTTGACTTTTATTGCAGATCTGAAAAGTTTAGTTTAGGATACTTGGAAAACATTAGAGAATTCATAATTTTGAATTGACAGAATTATACTTTATTAACGTGCTAGAAAAAGACAGCAGGATAAATGTTCTCCTCAATTTTTGCCATTTCAATGTCTCTAATTTTATAAATTTCTGTTTTCCTAATGCATTTTTTAGCCATTTGGATGGAAATGTACATCTAATGGCCAATCGACCCATCATTCACATTCATCCAGACTGAATTATTTGTACAACTGTGCAACTAATGGCACAGGGCATTGGGATGATGAAAAGACTCAAACTCATTCATCATCTAAGCAAAGCAGCTCATTCACAAGAAGATTCACATCACGAAAGTGAGTCACGCTACTCCAGAGAAGACTTCCTGATGAAAGAACGCCAAAGCAGGGCTAATGGAGCTAGCATCAGAGCTGGAACTCGAAGCTAAAGAAGTTTTATCGACTTATTTGAAGATTTTTTTGTAAGTCCAGTGTTGAAAGGATTTGTTTTTAGCACAAAAATACATTCCGAGAGGATCATTTTTTAAAAATCTTGTACCATCATCAGGTCAAAAATCACATTTTTCCCAGTACCTATGAACATATTTCACAAAACCGCAATAATAGGAGCCGGACTTGGGTTTTAGGTGGAGATCTTGATGAAGTGGTCCGAGATGTTCCCTCTGTTTATGAACTCCATGCTCAGCACCTCATAAAACAAGACCGTTGTCAAACAGAACATGGCTCCGAACATCTGTCAAAGGCAAGGAGGACAAAATTGAAAGACATATTTAGAGTAAAAAACCGAGCTACGTGCGAGCTCGACGTGCACCCGGTCAATGCATTCACCAGCTGCTTTTTTTCCTGGAAACCAAAACTAGGGTTTGACAGTTACAAATAGAGCCAATCTAAGTGGTATGCTTTTGTGAAAATCTACAGTCAACAAAGACGAGTCTTTATTGCCTGGCTTCACAGTTGCTTTGTATGTGAACCGTCCCTTTTCCCCTGAATATAATCCTCAGTGATTGTTTGGCTGTTTGGAGAAGGTTGGGGCTTTATCAGCCCCACCAGACTAATCTCACCTCCAGGGCAAAAGGGTGCCGGCGGGTGGTCCGTTCCCATATGAAGGCAAACGGGAGGTCAGCTACTTGACCACTCAGCTGCTCCTTATCCATACCCAGCTAGCCCCACCTGATAGGCCGACCTTTAGCCTGACGGAACCACGCCACGCAAACACAAACGCCATAATCTCTAGAGCAAACCACTTTCCCTCGCCGCCAGGTCTCTTGTTGTTGGAGCCTCTGGAAGGTTGAGGAAGGGGGAAATGTGCAAATGGGGGGGGGGTTGTGATGCGGATTTTCTGTCCATCCCTGCCAGCCAGATGAAGGTTAATCAAGTCAACCTCTTCTCCTCTCCTTTGTGTCTGGATGGCGTCCTGACGAAGGTCCAGCGGGCTATCAGTCCGAGCAGAAACGTGGTTATCACGGTTAAACAGACAGGTATGTAGATGGTGGAGAGACAGGCAGGTGATCCCTTTTCCTAACCTGATTTCGTATTAAAAAGTTGGAAACCAAAAAAAAAAAAAAAAAGACGGAATGATGGAGTGAACGAAAGAAAGAAAAGGCCTGTTGGAGTAGAACGACCATCCATCATCTGCTGCTTTGAGGCCTACAGTGAGAAAAAGGAGGATAGATTAAAGGAGACAGAGCTCAGGCTCGGGGATTTTCTCCGTGGGCTGCAGCGCCGGCCTTTGGACCGTTGACAGCAATAAGATTGTTATCAATGCTCACATGTGGGCTGCAGCACATGAAAGCCGACGTATGCACATTTATACAAATACACCGACATGTGGAGGAGACGCTCGCTTCACTCGTTCCACAGTCTTAATCCTCTGTTTTCAGCAGGTTGGAGAATGGAATTAAAATAGCACCCATCCCAGAGGGATTTGGGTACAACATTTGGAGATAAGATCGCGAATGGAGAAATCCAGTACGACATAGCCCGGCTTGTCTGCATGTGAGAGTTCTTTCATGCTTGGTGGGTTTTTTTGTTAACAGGGGATGTGTGTGTTAGCATGATAGAAGATAATACAGGCTTGTATTCACATTAAAAATGTACTACAATATAAATTACAATGCTATTATTGGTAATTTTGGGTTTTATTAAACCATAAAACAATGAACACATTGGAAAAATACTGTATATACAGTATAATACAAATCTCAAGCAACAAATAATGTGTAGAAAAACTGATTTAATGCAACAATACAGTGTCAGATTGAAGAATGGTACACAATGAATACACTTCTACTGTTAAAGTGGGAACCATTTTCACAGCAGTGACCAGTTCAAGCACTTTCAAGGTCTTTAGTGCCAAACACTAAGAGCCGGTTGAGCAGGTTGGTGGTGGAGTGCAGACAAATGAGGAAATGACTTGTTGGAATAAACGTTTCATGTCTCAGAACTACGCCGAGTGCAGTCAGTCACTTTGATATTTTACAACATGTTCAATGAAAAATACAGCTAGTCCTCAAGATATGAACATCCGACTTGCATTCAGGTATCTCCGACACTCAATTCCCCCATCTTGTTCTTGTAGGCGTCTCTGCTAGCATCTCAGAGCGTCAGGCTTCATAGTTTGGATATTTTACCGTTTATGATGGATGACAAAAGAGTCTGGGTCCGGCCCGGAGTTTCTTCCTCAATGAGGGAGTTTTTCCCCGCCGCTGTCGCTTATGCTTGCTCTGGAGGGAACTGTTGGGTTTCTCTGCCTGTTAAAGCGCTTTGGTATGTCTGTTGACGTGATTAAGTGCTTTATAAATAAAACTTGATTGAAAAGCAAAAGAAAATAGGCACAAGACAAGTGGTGCATGCTGTGTTAGCAGCAGGAGTGGCCCCTTTAAGAAGATAGTCATGTGACCGAGGCAAGGTATTTTATCTATTTTGTGATGTTTTAATGTCCTGTAATTGTTTCTGGTCAGTCTTAAGGAATAGTACTGCAGTATTTAGAGTAGTAATGATATTAAAATGACCTCAAAATGGAGATTATAAATTGAAATGTAATTAATAAAGACTTACAAAACAATTCAGCTTATGAACAACCTCAGAACTGATTAAGTTTGTAGGTTGAGGACAACCTGTACTCACTATTAAAATAAAGATAATTGTTACTGAAGCAGATGGCGTTTGATTATTAGTCAGTTTGAGGTGTTTAGGTTCTTTGGGGAGATTAGAAATATAAGGGTAGCCATAGAATCTAGAAGCTGGTGGAGGCGGTGGCTGATGACTCTACCGAGACTGACAATGAAATTAATGGATCTGCAAATATTTGGCAGTAATGGGAAAGTGAATAAACTCGAAGCACGGAGGATATCATGCAGTGTCCAATAAGACAACAGGAAATGAATGCTGTGTCACGGTGCTGATTGGTCCGACCGGCTGCTAAGAACAGCTGATGTGTCTCCAGATAAGGACAGCAGCAAATGAAGAATGCATGAATGAACAGTGTGAATGACAGGATGATATGAGAATTAATTACATCTTTATGTGTAAAAAGTAAGTTTTCCTGAATGAACTTTCACCGTCGCCTCTTGAACGCCACAATAAAAGCATTGATTTAGAAATCCATATATCCCCTGATATTGAATTAAAAAAAAAAAAAATCTATCCATTACCATTTCCTAACCTCATATTAAACACGCATTGTGCGCCTGAGAGAAACCATTCTTGGTTGAATCATGACCAATAAAGCATCTTTTAATGGAGCGTTAATGTGTGTACGAAGAGCTTTTAATGTGTGTTCTCCACATCTCCTCCAGTATCCTCTGGCTATACAGAAAAACATGCATGTTTCATGAACTACACTCCCAATAAGTCATTTAGTTATTTCCACTATTATAGCCGCTGACCTCTGAAGAGGTGGGATTGGTTCCAGCTCCTTGGTTGATTGTCACTTATTTCAAAAATGTCTTCTTGAATTCCATTTCCTGCCATGCTTTTCAATATTTCTGCTGATTATAATTTAAAAAACACAAGTGGAGACACAAGATCCTTTTTTAATCCAGTGACAGCTGGTGGTAATTATTTTTTGGGGTGGATGCAAAATGAGCGAAAACAACACATAAAAACTGATGCTGATTTTCCACAATTCTTAACAATTTCTTCAATCAAGTATATATTCATGATAAAAAAAATAAATAAACCATCCACTACAATTTGAAAACAGATGTAAATGAATGCTGATAGGCTAGCAGGTGCGTCGCATGAGTAAACATTTTGTTCTAATTATTTTTTTGAATCATCTAAATATGTTTTCGGCGTTTCGGTAGGTTTTTCCACCTCCAGATTTCTTTTGGAGGAGTCGCCATCATTGATGAGCCGCTACTGGTGGAATTCTAATGTGAAGCAGGAGTGTGTTTTTCAGAAATAATAAAGCTCAGCATGCATTCTTCAGACACTGGAAATTGAGTAGCTAATAAAGCTGCGTAATAAGCAGGGCTGCTGTTTGCCTCCGTATTTATTTGCAGCTTTCATCCGAGCTTCTCTCAGCTTGCCTCCTTACATCCTATTTCGAGACATCATTCAATTTCCAGCCGCACCATCGGGGGGGCTTCTCCAGCCCCCCCCCCCCGACCCTGGAAGTGAGGGATTCTGGGGGTTCTTCACCCACACACGACCCCATCGACTGCGCTGCTCGCCACAGGCTAAATGATTGATACTGGCCTTTGTTAACTAGACTCCCGAGTCCAAAAACAACTAAGGCTGACTGGCCAGTGTGTGTGTGTGTGTGTGTGTGTGTGTGTGTGTGTGTGTGTGTGTGTGTGTGTGTGTGCGCACGCACATGTACAATCAGCCCAGGAGACTCAGTAAAAATATGTGAGCAGCAAGAGTGTGTGCATGTTTGTGAGAAAATGTGCTTGCAGTTTGAAAGTTTAAAAAAGGGCAAAAAAAAAAGCCATTTTCAACAGTGTGTGTGTGTGTGTGTGTGTGTGTGTGTGTGTGTGTGTGTGTGTGTGTGTTTGTAGTGCTCAGCATGTCTTTTTCAACTTTGTGTTTGCGCTCCAGTCCCAACAGGACATGTTACATGAGTTCTCGGGTTTGGGACTATGTGCAGATGTTTTTGGGGTCTAAATTCCACTGGTTGACTCCGGTTCCGTAGGACCACACAGAACCCTTCACCAATGGACTGGGGGGGGGGGGGGTTCATCATAATGTGGTTACGCTCCAGCCTAATTGAATGAAATGCTCTGTGCACCGGGGTCACCGTTCTACCTTCCAACAAGTTGACGTCGCCGTGATGCTAATGGTACAGTCCATTAAGTAGCACTAAAAGGGCCGATCGCAAACATAGCAAGGGGTCAGTGGTGGGGAGGAAAAAACGACGTTTACCTGGAAATGTTAGGGGGGAGTGCCGTTAATGGAATAAAAAAAGAAAAAAATCACCGTTTCCTGAGGATTTCAAGTTTGATTATCTGAAGGAGAAACCTTTATTTGCTGCTCAGCTCTGCTCTTTAAACCCGGAAGATTCTGCGCCAAACGGCATTATAATGACGATCAATGGAATATATGGTTGTTACCATGGAAACCAAAGCATTGCCCTTTATTAATTTGCAATTAAATGAGGTTAAGAAACCCTTTCTTGACTAATTCCCCTCCACTCCCAGGGGTCAAAACGGGTGTCTCGGGGGTGAATTTGTCATTTTCCAACATTTACATTGGCAGCGTCGGGTCGACGAGTTTTAAAGTTCGAGGAGAGAAAACAACAAATGGAAGATGAATTTAAAAAAAAAATACAAAATTCTAACATTTACAGACGGTTGTGTCTGATTCTTCATTACAGAGGAAAGATTAAATTTAAAATGCTGATAGCAATTAAAAAAAAAAGGATTTAGCGTAATGTGGTAGCTCGCATATTCATTACTCTGCAGGCTGCTACAAGTGGGTTAACAGAGTAAAGCTATAACTTCAATCTGACACCTGGAAAAATGTAATTAACTGCCATCAGATCTGAATGATTGGAAAACTGCTGTGCGGCGCTGCGTCGAGTTCCGGACGGGGAATAGGAATAAAATTATGCCGCGTGTCGCTTGTACAACATAAATTTGTTGTGTGCTGGACTGATTATATATATATTTTCCAGATGGAATCGTTTCTACTCGGACCTAAAAAAATAATACGGTTGGAAGAGAGTTATTGAAAAATGATTTACTGGATCGTATTTCTGTTGTCGTGCGGATCCAGATCGGATGAAGGATGGAGTCGGTTCCTCCTCTGTGGGTCAAGAACGGCCTCCGACCCGCAAAAACTGTCAAAAACCACATCTGACTAAAACAAACATGTTTTTCCTCTGTTGACATTTCATCGTTTTTCATCCACACACACACACACACACACACATCCATTCATCAGTGTGATATATTCTATTATAAAACATACTTTTTTTCTGCTTCCTTGTACTTGACTTCACCTTCCTCACCCACCATCATCTCCTCCCTACTTTCTCTGCTCCTCCTCCCCTCATTCTTTGTTTCTAATCTAAATAAAGTGTCTGCAGGGGGAGCGAAGACCCTGAAACTTTTGTGGATTAACGCGTCCGTTGGGGACAACAGTGAGGAGGAAAAAAGTGTGGAATTCAGTTCACTTCAAAATAGGCTTTTTTCTCCACCTTTCTGCTGAAGCGGACGAGATTTAACATCAATATACGATCTAAAACGATAATGTTGATGCTAAATTTTCATGCTTTTTGCATATTAACCCTTACAGCCCTGACCTATTTTGGCTGTTTTTTTTTGGTACTTTTGATATTTGTCTCTATATACCACATTAAAAATGATTTAACATACCCATGCTTGGTATCTTCAGCACAACTTCAGCTATATGAAGAGATAGTTTTTATTTCCCTGTGACTTACTATATTGACATATTGGGGCAAAATAGACACAGTCAAATTCGAAAATAGAACAAATGACATTTTATTGCACATAAAAACCAAAAACATGTTCATCGAATTGATTTTGAGCTCCAAAAAGTTTGCCATAGGCTTCTAACATAACTATGTGTAGTTTGTGTCACTTGTGCCACTCTTCAAACGTCAAGTTTTTCAAAATAAGACTTTATTTAATTTAATTTATTTTATTTCTATTTATTTTTATTTGTTAAAAATGGATTTAAAAACATCATGTGATCTGATCATCATAAGGGTTAAGTGGTTACTTATGCATCCAATAATCCAAAAATCAAACAGAACCGACCAAAAGCTGAGCCGACTGAACGTTCTGGCCACGTTTGAAATTTGGTCCACGCATCAATCTTGTCCGCAGGATTCTTCCAACGTGTTATTAATACCTGCTTAACCAACGCCATTCCCGTCAGCGTCCTCCAGCAGAAGGGTGGACGCAACGCGCCTTACCTCCTACGGTTAAACGCTCGCCGCCGTCTGAAGGAATCAAACGGGCCTCCTGACAGACAATCCTCCAATTTATTTTGCACGCAGCACGCCGCCAGCGGAAGACAGCGCTAAAATGGAAACCCAGTAACTGACCTTTAATGTAATACGGCGCCGATGGCTCACCAATGAAAGCCTCTGGAGTACATGCGTCTCTGTGTGTGTATAAGTGTGTGTGTGTGTGTGTGTCTGTGTGTGAGAAAGTGTGCGTGAAGAGTTATGACCAGCTCTCATGTCGGCATTTGGGAAGTTGAGAGCCAGAGCCAGGTGGATTAGTTCAACTGGCCTCTGTGAGAATGGCCCAAATGGGTTTAAGAGAGAGTGTGTGTGTGTGTGTGGGTGTGTGTAACAGAAAGACACAACAGAAGCAGACAAAAAAAACAATAATTACGCTTTAAACAAAAGCAATCAAAATAGAGAAAGAACGTTTCCTCTGAAACGGAAAATTTAAACACGTGCAAAATAAAATGTGACTGGAGAAAAAGCCTAAAAGCAGGAAAAATAAACAGTGGAACCAACGAGGTGGTTTGAGCCAATAAAATCAGGAGTGGATACGTGAGGTCACGACCTCTGACCTCTCAAACAGGTGCGTCAGCAGCACCGACAGGAGGCCACAGGAAGTTGAGTCGAAAAGTGGTTTCCTGTGACCGACACTGTAAAAACTAAATACTGTTGACAACTAAACTAACCGACAGTTAACTAAAAAGTTCTTTTTCCTAATTTAAAAACACGTCTGTTCTTTAGTTTTACTCAAAATGCTTCACTTTTATGTCAACTTTTGGATTTTCATTCTACCCCATGGATGAATTTGTCATGAATTCACCTGCTGGGAGTTGTAATAAAGTCTAGAGCAGTAATATATAAATAATTTTTTTTTTTAATAATCATAGGAAATTTAGTCAATTTAGTTCAAATAAAGTGAAGTTGGGCAGGTGATTTGTTTTTTCTGCTGAGCTGGTAGTTTTTTCCTGCTGTGTTTTTTTTTTTTTTTTTTTTGTCTGATCGTCGCTCAAAAAATTAGCAATAGATCTTTATAAATCCATTTTTTTTTTGGAGCGGTTAGGATAAAACACAAGAATCTGAACCAGAATCCTTTTATATCTGTGAAATGAATAAAAACACAGGTAATGAATCTGCAGCTGGCAGAGTAGCGCCGGTACTTTCCTCCTGTGGTGGTGGTGGGGGGGGGGAGTTAACCTTGGATGTGAATCAGGTGCGTCTCCATGGAGACGATGTTACGTTGAGTCTGACTCCTGAAAACAACAAAATCTCAGTCATAATAAAAACTAAATGAAAATCACTTAAATCAATGTTTTCCCTTGTATCTTCACATATCAAATTCAACTCGTCTTGTGTTTTGGACCTTATTTCCCATCATAACAGTGGAGGCGATGAATTCGCAGATCAAATATCGCCAAAATTTTAATTAGCATTTACGTTGCTTCTCCCAAAGCAAACGGACAAAATGACAGATTTAATTAAAATCACCTTACGATGTATTTTATTGACGGAGCAGGAAATCTGTCAGACGGGGAAACGGGAAAAGCTGCCAGAGATCTTCTTCCTCTCTGGATAGAAACAGACATGTAAATGTCAAAGGAGCAGCGGATGAAAAAATAAGCAGCGGATTGAACCGTAGTGTGGAAAGTTAATGGGAAACAGAGCTGGTGGCGGAGCGCGCCGCCGGAGATTCACGTACAAGCAGGAGTTAGCAACGTGTAACGCTAAATAATTCACGAAAAGCAATCCCAGAGCCGACATTTGTGCAATTTGAATTATCGCTATTATTATTATTTTTAATTTGGTGCACCCGGTGGTGGCAGGAGAAATGACAGCGGAAGCAAATCTACTCCCTCTGTGTGGAAACCTTCAGCGGCGCTAAATTAAATATGGAAAATACGCTACATGGTGCTACATGGTGTTAGCTTGAAGGAAATATTCAACATTGAAGTGAAGACAGAAGACGTCTAGGTCGATGAATAAGAATAAGAAGCTACTTAGAGTCCTCCAGGGCTTCAGTTTAAGTTTATCTAAGCCCAACTTATCTAAGTCAGGCTTTATTCAGGATTCAGGGATCGTCCTGCTGTTATTTTAGCTCTTGCTCTCCATTTTCATATTGACAGGAAGACAAAACAAAAAAGCGCCGCTAAACGCACTCTTCTTCATTCAGGACGATCCCCTGAATCCTGAATTAAGCCTGACTTGACAGTTGGTCTTAGATAAACTAAACAGAAGACCTGAAGGATTCTAAGAAGCTTCTAAACCCGACTGTCAAATCAGGCTTAATTCAGGATTCAGGATTTAGGGATCGTCTTGCCATTATTTTAGTTCTTGCTCTCCGTTTAAACGCGCTCTTCTTCTTCATCCTTTCAAGCCATGACTAAAATTTCATTCGTTCGTTTGCTCATCCACGCTGAGCGATGCGTGAACGCGTGTCATCACAGCCGTGCTATAATCCGTCATTTTTAGCTCACATTATCATTACATCATTATCCCACCCGGAAGACAGCGAGGCACAGGGACGGCGAGACAAGGGAGCCGCTGAAACACCTATCGATTTACATCCTCAACGAAACCTCATGTTTAATTCATGAAGGAACCTCAGAGAGAGCCGTAAATACAGTCGATGCTCATCAGCTCGGCTCGCTCTCGGCACTCGTGCTCGTTCAAGGTGGTTAGTTAGCGGAGGAAGAGGAGGAAGAGCGCCGTAAACCTTCCGGTTTGATGCAGATGCATGCGCCATGTGTTCCCAAAAAACCGGCGCATCAGCAAGGGCTCCATCATGTTTGCTCGACATCTTTTGTTTGGACTCGTCTCCCCAAAGTTGCGGAGGGCCTTCCTCCTGATTTGACGACCTGGGGTGGATTTACATTTCACTCGTCGCCATGAAACAGCCCCCTCCTCCCCCTTCCTTCCACGCCGCCTTTACGGTCTGGAGTGGAAACGGCTCGCCTGAGTTATGGGTTTTGTTTGGGACAGAAGAAAAATAAAAATGCTATACGGCCGCGGCGTGTCAGAGATGTCAAGGGGGATTGTCTGCCTCGCATGTGTGGTGAATTTAGAAGTGTGTGTCGGCGCACGTGTGTGGTTTTCATCAAAACCGTCAGTGCAGCCAATTAGATCATCGAGTAAATCAAGCAAAATGAAAAACACACGCCTCTTGAAATCGACTTCCCAACAACAACGTCGCTGGACGGGGAGAAACGGAGGACTGGGTTTCTGAAACCGAGTAAAGTAGGAACCGCAGACTCCCCCCTTTTCCCCACACAATACACACTCTGTTTGCCTCCGCTGGTGGAGTGGGTGCCGTCTAATGACGTGAAATACACACCGAGTCATTTGTCAAAAAGAGCACATTGCCCTTATACACTTCACTAAATCCAAACTACTGAGGTCATCACCTCGCAACGACCATCCTTACAGTCATCTATCTCCTCCAGATCCTCTGCCCCGCCAATGTGAAGTCCACTTTCTCGCACACACGTGTACAAACGTAGAACAAACCTTCATTCTCAGCCGTAAAGCACAAAATGACTCCGTCCTTGAACGTAAACGCGAGGAGGAGACGGACGAGGCGCAGGAGGAGGAGAAGGAAAACAAGGTAAAAGAAAGGGCTTTTTCATGCCGACAGTCAGGTTAATGAAAAAACAGTGAGGGGCTCGTATATCTGCTGGTCTCACGGTTCAACATCCCCCCCTTTTCCTCCCGTCTTTTCCTCAGTAAGACTCGCCGGGTCCATTCTAGCTGCGCCGTCCCACCGCAACCGAGCTGGAGGAAGGTCAGAGCCAAGCCCGAGTCCTTCCACGCCAACGCGGTTGCATTGATGAGCATGAAGAGCAGCGGTCTCCAACTTTTTGACAATATTTTCAAAAACAAACGTTCCAAATTTTCCAAAGACGTTTGTTTCTTGTTGGTTCTGCTAGCTTGGGAGTTTCAGTTTAGCGGTAATGTATTCTGTGTGAGCGGTCGGAACGACCCCTTTAAGAAGGTAGTCATGTGACTGAGGCAAGCATCTCCGTCAATCAATTAATTAATCAATCAAGTTTTATTTATATGGCACTTAATCATGGCAACAAACATTTCAAAGTGCTTTAACAGACAGAAAAATTCCTCCAGAGCATAAGCGATAGTGGCAGGGAACAATTCCCTCATTGAGGAAGAAACTCCGGGCAGGACCCAGACTCTTTTGGGTGGCTGTTCGCCTTGACCGGTTGGGTGGAAAAGAAATAAAAGGAAGATAAGGACAGGGTAAGAGGAAGAGAGACAGAGAGAGTGGGGCAGATAGGCCAGATAGAGTCAGTGTCTTTACGGTTATAGTTAGACGATTGGGGTTGTTGCCTTCAATACATGTTTCCCATTGGTAAATTCAAGGCGCAATTCCAGCTGCATTGATGACTGTATGGCGGCACAAGCGTCAAGAGTGACTCAGACAGACGTGGAGGAGAGAATCCATCGTTCAGAATCAGATCAGAAAGAAAACAGAAATAATTGAAGTTCTGGAGTCTTTCTGAGCAGACCGGTACCTATCGACCCACGGACCAGTCCTGGTCCACAACCCAGGGTTTGGAGACAACTGCACACTCGTGCACAATCACATGCACTTTCTCTTTCTTCAGCTGCACCATCAGATCTCTGCCAATTTCACTCCCCTCCCCAAAGCGACTCTTCCTGTAACCAATGCTCTGCACAGTAAAACCCTTAACGGCTAATTAGAAGCTAACAGCTACATGAAGGAGGTCATCGGCTCTGAACTCCACACACGAGTTCTAATTCAACATGACGACGGTGTGATTTAATAGTCTGATACGACGGGGGATTTTTACTGGTGCTGAGCGAACGATGAAGTCTGTAATGTTCAACAGCATGTGAAAGCGTCGACACGGCTGCCATGTCGACGTGCGTGTAATGAGCTGCAGATGAACCGGGCCGAGGCTATCTGCTGAAGAGACCATCGCGTACACAAGGGAGCGTCTATCCACAGCAGAGCGAAAAGTTATCAGTGTGTGGAAGAGGAAGAAGTTTGGCGCAGGAGGTGCAGTCTCCATAAAATGCTTGTTTGCTTGCAGGGAGGGCGTTCGCATATGGTTTGAGGTTAATCAGCAACAGCCAATCAAATACATGATGCAATTTATCTGATTGGAGGTTTGACCTTCATCTTCCAAAAAGCTGAATGCATTACGTCAATGCAGAAATATTTGAGCCCAGGAAACACAAGGCTGGGCTAAACTCACCCGTTAAGGAGGTTTGAAGCATCTTTTTTTATCCTCGAGGTAGAATAAAAAGATGTTGAGTCTGAGGAGAAGTGGGAAACACAGTCTGAGGATCTGTCCTTCTTCTTTCTATTGAAATCTTTTGCAGCGTTCCATTCACAGACGACAAAAAAGAAACCGAGCGAATGCTAGCAGGTACGTCTGGAATGCTCCGAGAAATAGACCCTCTGGAAAAGACGTCTATCTCTTTTTATTCCCCTGACGTCTCACATTCACACTCTTTGTTTTCCTTTCCCATGCGGGTTAAAGTACCCAAATTACAAAAGCTTTTTTCCTTATTCTCATCTCACTTACTCCTGCAGAGACTTTGGGATTTATTCGCCAAGGTCTTGAGATATCGATCGAGGACACAGTAATAGAACTCACTTCAACAATCAGGTGTTGGAACTTCTTCTGGCTGTTTTAGTCATTTTCAAATATTCTTCTGTGTGTTTTTGTTTTATTTGGATGAAATGAAGTAAAACTATGTCGTGTGATTGGACTGGGTTTGTTTGTTGGGTTCTCTAACACCGGGCTCTGTTCTTTCATTGAAGACATGGCATCCAATCATTCCTTCAAGCAAATTCTTAACATTTTTGGACAAAGACATGAAGTGGCAGAAGGATAAAAACAACAGAAGAAGCTCTGTGACTTTCATTCCAGGATAAAGTAATGTTATTTTAAGCTTGAACACAAGCTTCCCTTAATCTAGCCTCAAACAAGTCATTTTAGCGCCGATAGTCAACCAGACCTTGAAGGAAGCCACTGGACATTTTGACCACTGATTCAGACACTGTTAGTTTAGTCTCCATAGGTCACCTTTAACCAATCAAACAACTCCGCCGTGTTATGTAATGGATTTGGAAGAAGTTTGTTTTGTCTCTGTTCTAATTACGGGGCATTAAATCAAGAATATGTCGTTCTGTGAGTTGATGTTCAAGTTGCTGCTAAATGAAAGACTGGGTTTGGATGTTATTTTTAGATTGACAGATCACGCTGCCCACATCCTTCAGAAACGCAGTATTTCACTGTAGAAACTCTGAATCCATCCAGTCACGTTTCTTTTATTTGTGGGAAGCAGACTTTTGATGCTTCTGCAGATTTAAAGTATAGAAACACACAGATTAGGACTCTTTTCTCCTGTTTATGTATTGACAATCCCAGCTCTGACGTTTCCCTGCATAGTGTTCCATTTAATAAACACTAAATTCCGGCCTTTGCCCTCTATGTGAGTTACGAAAATGTAGGAAAGCAATAAATGTAAGTGCATAATAATAAACACCGAGTACATGTGTAGCTGACCCCGGAACCTGAATGTGTGATAAGATGTAATGAATTTGTCGGGCCTGACATGAAACACTGACTCAGTGGAGGAACGCCGGTCACACGGAGTGTGTGTTCTCTGGTGGCGGAATCAAATATCACACACTCGAAAAGGAAGACACACACACACACACACACACACACACACCAGTAAGAGTTAAGAAATTCATCCCATTTCATTTAGAGTCTGGATGGAAATATTTATTTTCCACCTTTATCTGCATCCCTATTGTCTCTAAATCAATCCTAAACCAACCTCCACAACTATCCTGTGTACTTTTTTTCCCAGGTGCTGGGATTGATAACCGGATTAGAGGCTCAATAATACGTCCACAAAGGTTCCCTTTGATACGAGTCAGAACGGGAGGCCGGGAGAGGAGTCTGTGCCTCGTAAAAATCCGCTGTGGATTACTAAATAAAAGAGCCATAAAGCACGGCCCTTTGGCTCTGAGCAGAGGAGAGCTTATGCTAACACACAGCGGTAATGGTTTTAATATCTGCGTTTAGAGAGAGGGACCGCACGCCGTAAATTTGGGATGCACCCGGCGCTGTGAGATAGACCACTCCAACAGCGTTTTCAGCTTCCCTTCTGGAACGTTTCCTTCACCTCTAAAGGGACTAAAATGCGGAATCAGCTCCCGTGTCGCTCTATATTTACACAGGGACAAGTCTGTTTAGGTTTTTTTTGTCTATGTTTTGGAGGAAAACAAGGATTTCTTTAACACAGATGCAGGGAAGTCAAGGAAATCGGAGTTTTTCTTCTTTTTTTTTTCAAAAAAAACACGAGTTGCGTAAAGTCGTAAAATTTAATTTCCTGTTTCTGCTTTAACGTCTCTAATCAGACATTCTTTTCTTCCTCCGTGAAAACAAAACTTTAATTGTTGAACACAACAAAAAGAAAATCCTTGAAATTACAGATCCGCAATTGGGAGGGCATTCGGGCATCTGGTAAGAAATAGCCTCCAATGTGGATTCCAAACGGGATTCTGATGGTGTGAGAAGAATAACTCCATCTTTAAAAAAAGAGAAGAAAAAACAAACTACGTCTGATTTGACACAGTAAAAAAATAAAACGGGTTAAATTCAAATTCTAAGACTGTCAGTATCTGAAATACCATTAGATCCCAGTCTAGATAAATAAACACCCTTCACCTAGATTTATTCTCAAGATGATACTCAGCTTCTTTATCAGAGGAAAGCTTCTTTTCATTGACTTTAAATGCTTCTTTTTTCGTCTCTAAATTAATCATTCATCTCAGTTTTATGTTAGAATATCCTTAGGACACTGTCACGTCCAATCACGATTATATTACACATACAGAAGCTTGTTTATTGTGCTTATTGTGACTCCTAATCTGACCCAATTCAAGGAAAACAACCAGAATTAAATAACTTCTAATTCATCTTCCAGACTGTGGGTTTCCGGATGAAACCTCTGAACAAATCCAGCAAATAAACACAGATTATTCCATCAAAGATAGACGGCGACACATGTTCTAGTCATTAACTCCATAATCCATCATTCTATTGTCATAAAAGTCCCCATCTTCCTCTCTTTCCTCCCCACAGATGCAACAACTCACGCTCAAGCGAACTGGCTGTGCAGCACACTAATGCAAACCCACTCAGGAACATATATAATCCTACACAAAGCGCGGCCGTCCTGTGGCTATAACTGTCACCAGTGGTTTATAGTGGGAGCCCGGCACTTCATTAGTGGCCAGCTGCTTCTGCAGCCGCTCAACCTCCTTCCATCCCTCCTCCACTTCCTCCACATCTCCATCCTCTCCTGCTCCGAGCTGCCCTCACCCTGAACCTGTCCTGAGGGGCAAGACGGGGGAAAGAAAAGGAAGGGGGAGGGAAAGCATGGTCAACCTATTACTGTAGCATCGAGAAGGGGAACGTGTGCGTATATAACTGTATAGTTTGCATTCTGCGCGTTATAAACGACACCCATCAAAGTGCAAACTTGATGAGTCTTGTCACTAAGCTGTCACTCATGAAGTCCTGCTGATGCACCATGACGGGCCTGCAAACACACACACACACACGGAAGCGGGATCCGAACATTGCTTGCAGAACCCGAGAAATAAACACCAACTTTTCTCGTATGAAACTTTATATCAGCCCCCGGATCGTGTTTTTCGGCTGCGTCGGTCTGACGAAGCGTTTATCCGTCCCATCTCCCGTATCGCTTTCACCGGCAGAATAAATCCAAGCTGTTCTGCTCCCAGAGCCTTTCACCAAAAGTCCTCCCCCTGAAGGGGGGGTCCGCATCAGTCCCGGCTCCTCTTTCATGTGTAATCGACTTTTACAAGTCTTGTCCCTCATAGGCTGACTTTTACAACCCTGGCTCCTGATTGGCCCGGATGACTGAGTGTCGCCCGAGTGGCACAGGTGCAACACATTACTCTCCTAATCAGAGCCGATTACAAACAGGTGTGTCGGCAGCGGGGGCAGGCAAGGTGGCGCTGGTGAGAGGAAGCATCGGGTCCTGAGGCGGGGGGCCGTTACACGACTGGACATGTGGGGGGGTGGGGTGGGGGGGGGACTAAACGGACTTGTTGTTTTAGGCAATGTGAAGTTGGGTGGACGCCAGTTCACTTTGGATTTTTCCGTCTGTTCTCATCCTGTTGTGGTGAAGGAGAGATTTAAGGTGACTGAGCCGGACCGAGTCGCTCCGCTGTTACCGTGACAACAGGTAAAGAACAGGTAAAGAATCGACCAGAATGTGCAATCAGTCGCTCCGATCAGCTGATTAAATCTACAACATTCTTTACTCCACCAATGAGAACGAGATCCAGTCTCACTGATGTTGTATCCATCCACCAACACGTGGTAAAGAACGAGATACGGTCTCACTGATGTTGTATCCATCCGCCAACACGTGGTAAAGAACGAGATCCGGTCTCACTGATGTTGTATCCATCCGCCAGCACGTGGTAAAGAACGAGATCCGGTCTCACTGATGTTGTATCCATCCACCAACACGTGGTAAAGAACGAGATCCAGTCTCACTGATGTTGTATCCATCCGCCAACACGTGGTAAAGAACGAGATCCAGTCTCACTGATGTTGTATCCATCCACCAACACGTGGTAAAGAACGAGATCCGGTCTCACTGATGTCGTATCCACCCACCAACACGTGGTAAAGAACGAGATCCGGTCTCACTGATGTTGTATCCATCCGCCAACACGTGGTAAAGAACGAGATCCGGTCTCACTGATGTCGTATCCATCCGCCAACACGTGGTAAAGAACGAGATCCGGTCTCACTGATGTTGTATCCATCCGCCAGCACGTGGTAAAGAACGAGATCCGGTCTCACTGATGTTGTATCCATCCGCCAGCACGTGGTAAAGAACGAGATCCAGTCTCACTGATGTTGTATCCATCCGCCAACACGTGGTAAAGAACGAGATCCAGTCTCACTGATGTCGTATCCACCCACCAACACGTGGTAAAGAACGAGATCCAGTCTCACTGATGTCGTATCCATCCACCAACACGTGGTAAAGAACGAGATCCGGTCTCACTGATGTCGTATCCACCCACCAACACGTGGTAAAGAACGAGATCCGGTCTCACTGATGTAGTATCCATCCGCCAACACGTGGTTAAGAACGAGATCCGGTCTCACTGATGTTGTATCCATCCGCCAGCACGTGGTAAAGAACGAGATCCGGTCTCACTGATGTTGTATCCATCCGCCAGCACGTGGTAAAGAACGAGATCCAGTCTCACTGATGTTGTATCCATCCGCCAACACGTGGTAAAGAACGAGATCCAGTCTCACTGATGTCGTATCCACCCACCAACACGTGGTAAAGAACGAGATCCAGTCTCACTGATGTCGTATCCATCCACCAACACGTGGTAAAGAACGAGATCCAGTCTCACTGATGTTGTATCCATCCGCCAACACGTGGTAAAGAACGAGATCCGGTCTCACTGATGTCGTATCCACCCACCAACACGTGGTAAAGAACGAGATCCAGTCTCACTGATGTCGTATCCATCCACCAACACGTGGTAAAGAACGAGATGCGGTCCCACTGATGTTGTATCCATCCGCCAACACGTGGTAAAGAACGAGATACGGTCTCAGCTGATGTATCCATCCACCAACTAGTGGTGGTGTCCTGAAACACTGCTTGTATCTCAAATTTTTGCTCTCATGAACAAAAATATGGACAGACTGACGGCTCGTATCACAAAAAACTTGTATGTCAAGCAGCTCGTATCTCAGGGTTCTACTGTATAAATTACTCAAGACAGAACAATAATTTAATGATTGCAAGATGACATGAAACTACAAATATATCTACTTTTTGAAGACAAATGATGCTTCATGTTTCTAAAAGTAGCTGAAAGTTTGAACTAAATTTCTAGAAAAATTACCATTAAATTAACCGTGATGCAAATGTTTGATGGTGGATGATCAGTTTAATGCAGCTGCTGCTGCACAAATCAAACGCGTCACTTCATCAAAGTTGGCACTCGCAAAACGTCCACTGCCTCCAGTCCAAACCTGCACTAGCTTAATTGGAAAATTAGCCACGTTGGCCGCATCATGTCAGTTCGCTGACAGAAAGACATACAACCTATTCATTTTAAGCCTGCCCGGCCCGGAATGAGACGTTTACTGCCAAAAGAACGGAACCGAAACTGTTTATTTTAGCTCTGGACGGCGTTCAGGGTTGAAGACAAACAGGAATTCATGTAAACGCGCTCAAGATGGATCCAACATCTCATCAAGCGAACATCGATGCGTTTTGTTGTTATGGAAATGGGAATAATCTTTGTCGCGTGGGTCCAACCAGATAACACGCAGCTTTGCGACTATAAAATATTGTTGGGATGATGGAACGTAATGTAAATACGGTATTAGGAGAGGGGAAAGTCGTAAACAGCAGCCCGTGTTTTTGGCGAAGGAAAGAAAAGTCCAATCCGACTGCGTTGGAGGCAGATTTTGAATGTCAAGAAAAAATGTAATTCATCTGAAGTCGACACTCTCCAGATATGGAGCGAGTTGTGTGTTCATGCCAGACTGAGTGTGTGTGTGTGTGGTGGGGGGGGATTCAAAGCAAGGACACATTCTGAAGACGGAGCAAGAGTTCAGTCGATACACATGTGAACGCTCGGGATTTCAGAAGAAGAACCTTTGGAACAGACAGAACCGTCGGCGCTGCCGTTTCCACGAAATGATTTTGGTTTTTCTCCAAGTTTTGCCTCTCAGGCTCAACAGACGCCTCTGAAATGTGAAGCAGGAAGTATCTATGACTCCACCCCACTGCCAGACCATAATTTCACAAATTCTAATATCTAATTACGCTGAGCTGAACAATGTGTAATGTTGTGTTTTGATGTGGAAAGCGGTGCCAGGTATGATCGGTTTCATCATCCAACACCTTTGGGGTCAAACAGGTCATCGGAGAAATATCGGAATGTGTTGCTAATGATAAACTTTGTTCGTATGGAACGTATACAAAATGTTTTACTCGGTAATATAAGAGAAAAAGACGTAAGTGAATAACAGAATAAAGCACACTGAATCAATTTAGAACAAGAACACAAGTAAAAGATTTGTGGGGTAAGAGCCATGAAGAACAAGATCCGAGTTCGCTTTAGCTTCAGATTTTCACAGTTAATAAATACGTTAATAAATATAAGTCGGAGTTTTAAGGCAGTTTTCTCCAACAGACAATATTTTTAAGGTGTGGTAGATGAACACAACAAAATATAACGATAAAACCAGCAGAAAAACTTTTATTCTAAATGTAATAATAAAGGTGAATCCAGTTTGGATCGACTTTATTAGCAGCGTTCAGATGTTGGCGGTCTTTGACCCCATGATCAGGCTTTTAACACTTGAACAAGGATTTTGTTCTTGGTCATAAAAGTTTTTTTCGTTTTGAGACGTAACACTTACGGAAAGTGTGGTCATCGATTTCTGTTAAAACTCATTCTTTATTAAATTCTTTTCTAAAGGAGGAGATTTCTCACATCGCTGATCCTTAAAGTCCGTTTCATCTTCTTCTTCTTCTTCTTTTCCTTTCGGCTTTTCCCTTCAGGGGTCGCCACAGCGAATCAATTGCCTCCATCTAACCCTGTCTTCTGCATCCTCTTCTCTCACACCAACTACCTTCATGTCCTCTTTCACTACATCCATAAACCTCCTCTTTGGTCTTCCTCTAGGCCTCCTGCCTGGCAGTTCAAAACTCAGCATCCTTCTACCACTATATTCACTATCTCTCCTCTGGACATGTCCAAACCATCTCAGTCTGGCCTCTCTGACTTTATCTCCAAAACCTCTAACATGTGCTGTCCCTCTGATGTACTCATTCCTGATCCTATCCTTCCTGGTCATTCCCAAAGAGAACCTCAGCATCTTCATCTCTGCTACCTCCAGCTCTGCCTCCTGTCTTTTCCTCAGTGACACTGTCTCTAGACCAAACAACATCACTGGTCTCACCACAGTTTTGTACACCTTTCCTTTCATTTTAGCTGAAACTCTTCTATCACACATCACACCTGACACTTTTCTCCACCCGTTCCATCCTGCCTGGACACGCTTCTTCACCTCTTTTCCACACTCTCCATTGCTCTGGACTGTTGACCCTAAGTACTTCAAATCCTCCACCTTCTTGATCTCTTCTCCCTGTAACCTCACTCTTCCACTTGGGTCCCTCTCATTCACACACATGTACTCTGTCTTACTGCGGCTAACCTTCATCCCTCTCCTTTCCAGGACAAACCTCCACCTCTCTAACTTCTCCTCCACCTCGTCCCTACTCTCACTGCAGATCACAATGTCATCTGCAAACATCATAGTCCATGGAGATTCCTGTCTAACCTCGTCTGTCAGCCTGTCCATCACCATAGCGAACAAGAAGGGGCTCAGAGCTGATCCCTGATGCAGTCCCACCTCCACCTTGAACTCCTCTGTCACACCTACAGCACACCTCACCACTGTCTTACAGTCCTCATACATGTCCTGCACCGCTCTAACATACTTCTCTGACACTCCAGACTTCCTCATACAATACCACAGTTCCTCTCATACCTTTGAATTATCCGTAAGCGCGTCCTTTACAATCCTGACCTGTTATCCAGTGTGATGAAGCCGATCCATTACTTAATTAATTAGGTATGATGGTAAAATGGTGGTAAAATTTATTATTATTATGCAGCAGATGTTAAATAGTTGTTCCTGCGTCAGTGTTTTCAGTAAATTGCTTTGGAATCAGACAAACAGCAGTGACTAATTCGCTGACTCAGCGAGAGCTGTTTTACAAGATTGATTAATTCTAATTCCTTTGCACTGATCAGTCTGACTTTATCTAAGCAGATCTTTACAACAGGGACCCATGTGAAGGAGTGTGTGTGTGTGTGTGTGTGTTCTCTTTCGGTATACTTTACTCAAAAACCATGCCAGAAACATGTATAAACAAAGCAGCGGCCGCAACGGCTCCCCTGCCAAACGCTGGGTTTCCCATCAACCTCAGCTCACCATACACAAACACAATGCACACAAATGCAAAAAAACAAAAACAAAACGCACATAGGGATGAGGGGAAGTGAGAAAACACTCAGAAAGTCAGACCAACAGAGACATAAACAACGGTAACAAAACCAAACCGGGGAAAGGCACGTGCACCCGTGGGGGAAAAAAAAGGAGAAAGTGACCTTGTGACTCACATCAATTACATCCCAGCGATGTGAGACTGAGCAGAGGCCAAGCAAATCACTGTCAGAGTACTTTCAAAGCAAACACGAAACCACATCGCTCTCCCTTCCAGCCTTTTGGATCCACAAATAAAGAGACAACACAAATAGAAGCGGATCCAAAAAAGATCCAATCTATTTCCATTTTGCACACATTAGACAAAATAGACCCCAAAAGCCACAACGCTAACAGGAGAAACCAGCCCTCAGAGATGAAGCCTCTGAGTGAGAGACGGAGGGGTGAAATGTGAAGATGGAGGGAGGGAGGATGAGTTACAGGGAGGTGAACAGGGTCCGATATTCATCCAGATCCCAGGAGCGGGGAGTCGGAGTCTGGACTTCCTCCACACGTCCAGCAGCATCCTGGCTCCAAGTTCAGAGGGAACAGAAAGGTTGGAGGTGTGAAGATGCTGCCATCTGACAGCTGGGGGGGTGTTGGGGATGTCTGGAGGTAGAGGTGTGGTGATGTTCGTTTGAGTTTGGAGACTCCACCTATGTCTGATATACACCTTCACTCCTATAATATTCCTGTTGTCCAGAGTCAGCTTCTACGCTGTCACATTTTCAGTGGTTCTGTCAGTCAACCAAAATATTCACACCTGAAATGCTTCAGTTAATGTTAGCATTGCTGGCTAATCAACCCTGGTGGTCAGGTTCCTGCTTTGTGCCCCTGGTGGTCAGCTTCTTGCTTTGTGCCCCTGGTGGTCAGGTCCCTGCTTTGTGCCCCTGGTGGTCAGGTCCCTGCTTTGTGCCCCTGGTGGTCAGGTTCCTGCTTTGTGCCCCTGGTGGTCAGGTCCCTGCTTTGTGCCCCTGGTGGTCAGGTCCCTGCTTTGTGCCCCTGGTGGTCAGGTCCCTGCTTTGTGCCCCTGGTGGTCAGGTCCCTGCTTTGTGCCCCTGGTGGTCAGGTCCCTGCTTTGTGCCCCTGGTGGTCAGGTTCCTGCTTTGTGCCCCTGGTGGTCAGGTTCCTGCTTTGTGCCCCTGGTGGTCAGGTTCCTGCTTTGTGCCCCTGGTGGTCAGGTTCCTGCTTTGTGCCC
This sequence comes from Antennarius maculatus, assembly GCA_013358685.1. Classification (NCBI taxonomy): domain Eukaryota; kingdom Metazoa; phylum Chordata; class Actinopteri; order Lophiiformes; family Antennariidae; genus Antennarius; species Antennarius maculatus. The sequence continues at coordinate 23,800,826 of CM023613.1, forward strand.
CTGGTGGTCAGGTTCCTGCTTTGTGTCCCTGGTGGTCCAGCTCCCCTGACTGTCAGAGTCCAGCTCGACAGAGTCCCACTCTGACATCTTAAAGCCTGAACCATGACATAATTTCCAGAAAAAAATCAAATATTTGGAAAATAAGGTCCAATAGAACCTTCTAACAAAATCTGTCAAAAGAAAAAAATTACAAAGATTGTATATATGAGCATTAACTTGTATAATTATGGCAAAGTCCAATCATTTAATGGGTGGAAAATGCTGTCTGATTGTTTTTTCAGGAATGAATGTCAAATTTATGATGTAGAAGTCTCAAAATCCTTAAAGGCCGAGTGTATTAAATACGACACATTTGGCTTTTAAGGGTTAAAAATGACAAAATTTGATGAAAAAGGTCCTTATCGTGATTCCAATCTCATCAATGCATTATCTGATTATTCAATCTTATCTCAATTGTATTACTAGAAGAAACAAGACTTTTTTAACGATTAACTTTGTTATAATATACAGTAATAATAATATAAGACATGCATGAGACAGCTGCTGTGACTTTTATTCTGAAAGGAACTGTTTCTTCTGCTTTTTTGAAGTGTTTAACACCTTTAATACCATAAAGTGATGTTGTGGGAATCTACTCTTGTTGTGGGGGTGGGTGTTGGTGTTGAAATTGGCCCCCCTCCTGCACATGACTGTTCATCAGAAGCCTTTAGGGCCGTGCCGTGAAATGGAAAACTACCTTGCGATCTCCTCTCCCTCTCTTTTCCCACCCTCTCTCCCTCTCTTTATCTCCCTTCACGACTTTCCCTCTCGCTTTGAGCCGTCGCAGGCTGCTCTCGCAGGAAGCCATGGAGTCCATCTGGGGTGGTCGTTAACGTCCCGGTGATTGGCAGGGGACGCATGAAAACACGGTACGCGCCTGAATCCACCAGCAGAACCCAAGGGGTGCGTTATAATAGGGAAAATCATTTTGAAGGGGAAAACGTCTGGAAAGACAACAAAGCTGTGGGGAACGTTCCCGTGACGACCGCGAGACCACTTTATTTTCTTCTGGTTAGTCTCAGAAAAACCCGGGATGCGATTGTTCAAGGGGAAAATCGTTGGTAACGTTGGACTTCTTAAACGCCTGTGAAAATAATAGGCTTAGATGATTTTTGGTCGCTGCCATTCCTCTTGATCCACTTAAACTCTGTGGCAGATGCACTCAGCATGACTTTAATACAGCAGCACTGCGTCATCGGCCTGCAGTAAAACACCTACAGACTTTTAACGCCGTCCGTCTTCACTATTCACCATTCCAGATCGAATGACACAGCGGTGACCGGATTACACGGATGTCACACTGCTGATTACATCCAGTCACTTCCTGGAAAGGTGATATAATATGAGGTCACACCAGTTAAAGTTACTCGTATGCAGATTTATGCTTATTAAATGGGGGGGGGGGGTTCTCTGTTATAATGAGCTCGGCGGTGTGTCCACATCTGCCTTGGATCTGGCGCCGCTCTGAAGTATAAAACGCGGCTCTGCTTTGCTTTCAAGGACAGGTGACGACCCAATACTGGGTTTCACTTTGCATACTAAAATAAAAACACACAGATTGTACGTGCAGCTTTTTGTTAAGCTAACACAAGCAGGCGACGACTTCTGCTTCACATTTAGCTTAAAAAAACCATACTGGAATCATCTAAATAAGTATATTTCCCCAAGTTTCAAGTATCTGGGTAGATAATAATTCCTGTTTTTAATCTGTGGGTTTAATTGTGATATTTCTACACATGAATTTTGTAACCCTTAAAACAAAGGACATTATATTCAAGTCACTTTTAAATATAAAAGTGAATTAAGCTTTTTGTGATTTTTAAACTTTTATCTCATGACGTTTGGTTATTCTTTCCCCAAAAAAACAAAAAAAACAAAACTGATTTATAAAATCAGATGCATGCATATACATTTTGCATGCAAAAAAAAGTTTAGCAAAAATTGTAGAAATTAAAGCTAATACATACAATTTTTTTCAACAAATTCATCAAACGGTTCCATGAAGACCTTACTTTCCAAAAAAAAAATTTTTTTTAATTTTTTTGGCAATCAGTTTTTATTTCAGGCTTTAAAGGGAAATTCATGTTTTGTTTTGTTTTCATTTTCTACAGTATTTTTTGTCGTCTGAAACACGCTAAGCACACATATGTGCGGTCATTAAATCACATGATGCTTAAAGTTTTATTCCTAATGTCAGGGCATGAGGTCCCTCATGCGCTTTAATGTGAGTGTGAATTAAAGTAAAGCTAAATGATGCATAGTAAAATGTAAATCAGGCTGGAGCATCTATTTATATGCACTAAAGCAGCTGTAACTGTGAGCCAAGTGATTCATTAATACCTCCATAGGAACGCCACTTTCTTAACCCAGGGGAGCGCAGTAAATGTAACATAAGCAAGTGTGTGTACACACACACACAGTCTCATTCCACGGGAGGCACATTTGGAGGTGTGCAAATTAACCTCAAACTATCATTAGTCACAAGCAGCGCATTCGCACTGTGCTACAGAGAGCACTTGCTGATTAATTTGTTCTTCCCGTCAGAGTAAAATATATTGGTAAACCTTAAAGAGTGAGGTTGTGGGCGGTAAAGCTGGTAGAACAAGAAGAATCCTCCTGCATACTGTGTACTCCCCCAGGAAAGCAGTCAGGGCTCACGCTAATGGGCCCAGTTATCAGTGTCTGCTCAAGGCTCACGCCGCCACCGCTGAGCGTGTTCAAAGGCGTGTATTAACCGCATCTGTGCATGTATAATGATAGACACAGAGTGCATGGAATGGAACACACCCCTTTACGTCAACCTTGTAGATCTCCCAAATGCTCTTCCTCCGGAGACCCAAGAAATATAGACGAAGGACGAAGATGCGTCAATCTGTCCAGCAAGGTACAAGAGGACTATAGCATACAACTTGACTTTCTTGCTTTCATAATGTTAAAAAAAAGTACAGTAGAACCTCGAGATACAAGCTGCTCGACATACAAGTTGTTTGAGATACGAGTCGTCGCTCTGTCCATATTTTTGTTCGACATACACAAAAGAAAATCTGAGATATGAGTCGTGCTTCAGGACACTACCACGTGTTGGCGGATGGATACAACATCAGTGAGACCGGATCTCGTTCTTTACCACATGTTGGCGGATGGATACAACATCAGTGAGACCGGATCTCGTTCTTTACCACATGTTGGCGGATGGATACAACATCTGTGAGACCGGATCTCGTTCTTTACCACGTGTTGGCGGATGGATACAACATCAGTGAGACCGGATCTCGTTCTTTACCACGTGTTGGCGGAAGGATACAACATCAGTGAGACCGCATCTCGTTCTTTACCACGTGTTGGCGGATGGATACAACATCAGTGAGACCGTATCTCGTTCTTTACCACATGTTGGCGGATGGATACAACATCAGTGAGACCGTATCTCGTTCTTTACCACGTGTTGGCGGATGGATACAACATCAGTGAGACCGTATCTCGTTCTTTACCACGTGTTGGCGGATGGATACAACATCAGTGAGACCGGATCTCGTTCTTTACCACGTGTTGGCGGAAGGATACAACATCAGTGAGACCGGATCTCGTTCTTTACCACGTGTTGGCGGAAGGATACAACATCAGTGAGACCGGATCTCGTTCTTTACCACGTGTTGGCGGAAGGATACAACATCAGTGAGACCGGATCTCGTTCTTTACCACGTGTTGGCGGAAGGATACAACATCAGTGAGACCGCATCTCGTTCTTTACCACGTGTTGGCGGAAGGATACAACATCAGTGAGACCGTATCTCGTTCTTTACCACATGTTGGCGGATGGATACAACATCAGTGAGATCGGATCTCGTTCTCGTTGGTGGAGTAAAGACATAATTTGTGTGTTCTCATGACTTTTGTGTTTCTTTTCATTCTTAATCATTGTTTACGTAACATATATAATTAATTATACACAGGTAAAGTCTGCATGTCTATTGGTTGATAAAAATGTTTTTTATAATTTAGGGAGTTTGGGACATTTTTCCAAGGCTGGAACAGATTAAAATCCTGTTTAGTTATTTTTAATGGTTAAATGTTGTTTGACTTACAAGTTTAATTTGTTCCCTGATCGAACTCGTATCTCAAGGTTCTACTATACCTGGTACTACCTCTTTGTCGTACCAGCTGCATTGCGGTTCCAAGCAAGCGGAGCAAGTACTGAAAGGTCAAGCAAAATGTTACAGACCACTTATTGGTTAACGTCTGAGCATCCTGCACAAATTAACGGCCGCCATCCTCAGCCAGCGGAGCTGCTTTGTGGACCATAACTTCTTTATTCACAGCTACTGTATTGAGGAGGTACAGATGGAACGTAGAATGATTGCAGACTGCAGGTTGTACAGCACATAATGGAAATGTGGCTCTTTATTATCACGGGCCCTTTTGTTTCCACTCGTACATTTTCCTTTATCTAATATATTTATTTTTCACTTTCCTCAACAATAAACTCAACATTTTCTATTTCTTTTATATTCTTATGACAGAAAGCATTAATTTTTGCCCCATATGTTCGAGTCTCAACCTTTCACGCCCACCTTCTACCAAAATATCTCATCATTATTTTGTAAATCCATTATAAAGCTAGAATTACCTCGTGTCCCTTTGAAGCAGGAACGTGCTGATTTGAATTAAATCGTTGCCAAACCTCCTCCGATTCTCACTCCCTCACCACAAAATGACTTTGTTGTCTCTGTATTAGTTTCTGCACACCCCCCTCCCACCCTGGGTTCACTATGGGTTTGATAATCTGCTTAAAAACCTCTGGGCTGTGCCGTCTTTCCAGTGCAACCAGCCATGGCCAAACGTACCAAGACATGGGCGAACGGCAGGGGGGGCGATGAGAGACTAATGGGGGTGTCTGAAATGAATCTGGATTTGCACACAGAGGGAGTGCAGATAGATTTTCCATTTAAATACATCTCACTCACAGGATTTGGCAGGTTGTTCCCATGGCAACAGTGGCCCAACGGAGGATTAAGGCACGCATCTGCGCTCGTCTTATTGTACACCTGCGTGAGTCGCGACCTCTTAGCGTGACACCTTTAGCGAGTTAGCTTCGCTGCAGAGGCTGAGGCCAACGAGTCGCATCACGTCAACTCCACTGAACTCTGAAGTCTCTTCTGAAAAGACACTAAACTGAAGTCAGAGCAAATATTTACCGTTTTAGACTCTGTTAGAGACACAAGATGAAAGTTGTCAATCTGTCCAGCAAGGTACAAGAGGAATATAGCATACAACTTGACTTTCTTGCCTTCACACTGGTAAAAAGTACAGTAGAACCTCGAGATACAAGCTGCTCGACATTTTTGAGATACGAGTCGTATGAGTGGTATGAGTTCTATCATCACTTTTCATACTAACCAGGTAGTTATTCGGTTTAATATTGGTTGGTCACAGAATGAGGCAGTTACATAAAGTAGTACCATGAGATACAAGTTTAATCCCTTTCATGACTGAACTTGTATCTCACATTTTCCACACTTAAAATGACTAAAATCATTTTAATCCATTCCAGCCTTATAAAAAAAAAGCCCCAAACGTCCTAAATTACTTCTTTACTCCACCAATGAGAAGATCCATTCGACGACTCGTATCTAAAAAAAAACACCTTGTATGTTAAGTAGCTTGTATCTTCAGGTACTAATGTATTTTGTATTGCAATTAAATAGAAGAACAAATGCATTTTTCCAGAATTGGAAAGGTTTTGATGTGAGATTCCTCTTGGTTAGCTATAAAACACTTTGAGATTCTCAGTCATGACCTCTCTACTCAGGATCATGCACAGACTTTGTTGTGAGTAAATTCACGTCACAACTGGTCTTTCTTTTCATATCTCTGCTATGATGCATTCAACAAAAGACACCGTGGGTGAAAGGGTGTTTAAAAAAATATGAATATGAATGAAAAATCTGCACATTTGAAGCAGATTAAACACATTCCAAGAGTAATGACCTAATCCGGCAGATGTCGGAGCACGCAGCAGAAATTGACCTGGCTTATTCACAAGGCTGCATGAAAAGACTAAACCAGCCGTGCGCTGATCAGTTCAGCCTCTTTTTAAATCCACGGCTGCAGAATCATGAGACTCTTGCGATGAGGGCAAGTGGGAGGGGGCACGTCGCGATAAAAGCACAAAAATAGAAGCCGCGTGCACAAGCTAAATGGATTACTTCCCCTCAAATTGAGAGATCATTGTGTGTCAGGAAACTGCTACCCCCTGCTGGGTTCCAGGCCAGGGGGCGCATTGAGCGTCGGGGTGCGGGTGGAGTGGTTGGGTTCACTGATTTGCAGATGGAGACAGAAGGAGTCGGATCTGACAGACTGCAGGAAGGCAGAACTGGGGGGGGGGGGGGGCAAGGAGGCCTCAAACAGAGGAGATAGAGACGGAGCTGATTGAAAAATCCACAGATCTCCCCCCCGCTGTGGGGGCGCAGCTGCGATGGCGCGCGTTTAAAGACCGGCGAAGAATCGGGGTGGGATGGGGTGAGTTTAGGTGTCAAAGGGAATGTGAGATGAATAGGTGTGTGTGTGTGTGTGTGTGTGTGTGTGTGTACCAGCACGTCTGCATGAACTCACAGCAGAAACAAGTAGTGCAAAATATTTCAATTTTGGGACTTATATTTATTTCAAAGTTGGAAAATAAGCGATGAGTTTTGTTTTTCTCTCATCCAGAGACGGACTGATAATGTAGTACCTCGAGATACGAGCTGCTTAACATACGAGTTATTTGAGATACGAGTCATCAATCTCTCCACGTGGATGGATACGACATCAGTGAGACCGGATCTCGTTCTTTACCACGTGTTGGTGGATGGATACAACATCAGTGAGACCGGATCTCGTTCTTTACCACATGTTGGCGGATGGATACGACATCAGTGAGACCGGATCTCGTTCTTTACCACATGTTGGAGGATGGATACAACATCAGTGAGACCGGATCTCGTTCTTTACCACGTGTTGGTGGATGGATACAACATCAGTGAGACCGGATCTCGTTCTTTACCACGTGTTGGTGGATGGATACAACATCAGTGAGACCGGATCTCGTTCTTTACCACGTGTTGGTGGATGGATACGACATCAGTGAGACCGGATCTCGTTCTTTACCACGTGTTGGCGGATGGATACGACATCAGTGAGACCGGATCTCGTTCTTTACCACATGTTGGCGGATGGATACGACATCAGTGAGACCGGATCTCGTTCTTTACCACGTGTTGGTGGATGGATACAACATCAGTGAGACCGGATCTCGTTCTTTACCACATGTTGGCGGATGGATACGACATCAGTGAGACCGGATCTCGTTCTTTACCACATGTTGGCGGATGGATACGACATCAGTGAGACCGGATCTCGTTCTTTACCACGTGTTGGTGGATGGATACAACATCAGTGAGACCGGATCTCGTTCTTTACCACATGTTGGCGGATGGATACGACATCAGTGAGACCAGATCTCGTTCTTTACCACGTGTTGGCGGATGGATACGACATCAGTGAGACCGGATCTCGTTCTTTACCACGTGTTGGTGGATGGATACAACATCAGTGAGACCGGATCTCGTTCTTTACCACGTGTTGGCGGATGAATACAACATCAGTGAGACCGGATCTCGTTCTCGTTGGTGAAGTAAAGACGTAGCTCGTCTGCAAGTCTATTGTTTGATAAAAATAGTTTTTTATAATATAATTTAAGGGGTTTGGGACTATTTTACGAGGCTTAAACTGTTTAAAATAATTTTATTTATTTTAAATGTTAAACGTTTGACTTAGGCGTTCAGTCATGGAACAGATTAATCTGGTATCTCCAGTTCTGCTGTATTTAATTGACTTCATCCTGATTATTGATATGCACTGTCAGTTTGTAATGCCATCTTATTAACGAAGCTCCAGTGAAATGTAATCTAATTACTTCTTACTGGAGCACCGCTCCACACTGAATGTCTCTGGTTGTACCACTTTCACACACACTCTGTGTTTAACGTGATACGAGTTCCTTCCTAAATATTTCATGATCTGACCTGATCATGTGTGTGTGTGTGTGTGTGTGTGTGCCTCCTCTACATCTCAGCTGATTGACAGTTGTGAACATCGTGGAAACAATCAGACTGTGGATAAACCGGCTGTTCTTGGAGGTCACAGGGTCAAATGGAGGGCCACCTGTTTGGGCTGGGAGCTCGGCCCTGACACACACACACACACACACACATTGCTGAATGACATGCTTGTCTTCCTCACTGGAATGGCAGCAGACAGCGGTAAATTAAAAAGCTCTTTTCCTAATAATTAGCCCCTGGGAGGGGGCGACCTCTGTGCCTCCCTCACCAGGAGAAGCACACAGGTAATTAATGCCCCCCAAACCCACCCTCTCCTCCTCATTATAGGTCTCTGTGACCCACACACACACACACGCCCCATGGGACAAGGGCTACACGGGCCAATGGGTCCCTTCTGAAAATGATATCCTGTCCTCTGTGCCCCCCTTCAGGGCATCACGCCTGGGCATCCATGGGCAATGGCAAGGAAACGGTGTGTGTGTGTGTGTGTGTGGTGTGTACGTGTACTCAGTGTTGTGTTAGCATGAAGAAATGAGGGGGTGATTGGAAAAATGACTATAGTTTGTAGAGGAGAATAGGGTGTCTGCAACGCTTGAGTGTGTTTATAGGTGTGTGTGTGTGTGTGTGTGTGTGTGTGTGTGGTGTCTGATCATGCGTGCATCCATATGGGTTGTGTGTGCATATAGAATGTCTGTGTGTGCTCAGGAAAACTTGTTCAAGCATGCATCCATATGGGCTGTGTGTGTGTGTGTGTGTGTGTGTGTGTGTGTGTGAGTCTAATGGTGGGTTTTAGGTTGTCAGAATAGCTGTGTAATGGTGCGTAGTCCCTTTTGATAAGTCTTACAGTTGTGACCTGTCCTCTTATCTCCAGAGGACAATGTTGCACTCAGAGCAGCTGCCGCCACAAGCGTCACACACTCACACACACACACACACACACACACACACACACACACACACACACACACACACCAGCGCCGCTTCGCAGGCTCCAATTCATCTCCTCACGCTCAGCTTCACACAGACACACACAGATTATTTTAAGCGGGAAAAAAAAAAAAAAAAAAAACGTGCATATGTTCACATAGAGAATTATGGGTAGGCGCAGCATCATGCTACAAACTAACTACTAACGCTCAGCTCGGTACACACACACACACACACACACACACCCCAGCAGTCTAAACAACTCCACTCTTATCTCCTCAACTCCGTCTGACTTGAAATTACTGCGTTATTATCCGGCGCTCACCTCCTTAAAATGGTAATAATTGATAAAATGAGATTGATTAAGCATGCCATTAGTGCGGGATAATTGGCTTGATAACGAGCAGATTGCTTGCTAATTGTCGAGCAGATCATAAGCCTCAAATCTGCCTCGGGCCATAACAGTCAAATAGCTGATATTCACGCTGTGAAAACGACCAAAAACTGCAAAAAAATACGACGCAGCATCAAAGAGTATCCCACCGTAAGCAAACGAGTGTTAGCTCGGGGGCAGGCAAAGCTTCACGTCAGCATGAGCATTTCCTCCGGTGCACTCCATGGACATTATTGTGTTGTCAGTAATTTTGATTTTGGAATGTTCCAAATAAAAATAAGTAGCAGAATTCTTTGAGAAAATGGTCAAATTTTCACTCATTTTAAACCATCAACTATCATTTTCTGGCCTTAAGGAAGCGCTAACTGTTGTTAGCATTGGAAAAACACATTTGTTTCAATGAGGTGCAAATCAGCGGGGGTGGGGGTGCCAATAGAAGTTGTGCAGTTTAAAAAAATAGAATATCTCGGAAAATTTGGTTTCCAGCGTTATAAAATCCGTGTTTGCAGAGTTTAGCGCCACATTAGCCGTTAAACTCAATCAGCTATCACCTTAGTTTGTGATCTGACCTTCCGTGATTGTAGTTTATTCTGTCATTTACGACATTTACGTGTTAACTGATTTGCTCTCCACGCACAGAACTGTGCCTGATTCGGACACCTGGTGGTCTTCAGTTTCATACCTCAGCGGCTAACGTAAGACACGGGAGTTTGGCTTCAAGACTATGAAGAAAATGACTTGGAGAGAAAAACGGCATCTTTACTCTTTAAACTCATCGATTGGTTGAGTTTTCTCACAAATCCTTGCCCTTGTCTTAAACCGATGCCTAGAATGCTCACATGAAGTAGTCTTGCACATAATTAGGAGTTTAGAAAGAAGGCTCGTCATTGGCTCGTCATATCTCTGATTGGACGGCCTCCAGCTCAATACAGTCTCAGTAAATGTCTTTTTTAACTCCTAGACTAATATCTTTTAAATGAAACTGAATTCAGGAGATTAAGGCTGGTTTTGCTTTAGTAGAATTAGCATTAGTGTTCCCTCTAAAAACTGAAGATCACTTCTTTCCCAGAGACTCAAGTCTGTTCGTAAATGTCTTCACAAGTTCTGCTGGCGTCCAAATCTCACCTGCAGGAGATTTCATTACGTTTCTGAGTCTTTTTTTTCCCTGAGCTTTCAGGATTCCTGTCGATACTCCGTCCATCAATACCCCTCTGCCCCCCCCCCCCCAGGCCTCTGTTTGCCCCAGGGCTTCCCTTCGCCCTCCCTTTGTGTGGGAGAATCACAGGGAAAGAAAGCAAAGATGACGGGGTAGCGGGGTCAGGTGTTGAGTTTTTGGTAAACAGTAGCCTGTCCCGGCCCGGCGGGGGATGCTATCGCCTCCTCCGCTGTTAGCGGGGGGGGGGGGGTTAATCGCTGGGGCGTCTCAAAGAGCCGGTCGGACAAAGAGGGACCTTGTGTCGGTCTGGACGTCCATTAACAACCGAAGGGGGTTTCATGTGGCTGTTTGGGGTCCGTTATGGTCAAGATGTGTCTGATTAATGGTTTCTACACTGTACCGACAGATGGGCCGGCTAGCTCTGGCTAGCTCTGGCTAGCTCTGGCTAGCTCTGGCTAGCCTATTCAGAAGGGTTTAGTAGCACTGACCCATAGAAAGGGTCTGAATAGTTTACATTTCTGGATGGACGTGGTTTTAATAGCAGGTGGGCACAGAAAGCGAACCTCTCAAGGACATGTGTCAAAGTCAAGTTCCGGGGGCCACATAAAATGATGTGGCCCCCGAGAGTGTCTAAAAATAAGTAGGTCAAATGTACTTTGAACAATAACTACATTTCCCAAAATGCAGCAATTCAGCCCATTTTAACTTTGACAAAACTGTTTTGAACAAAGTTAATGTTCTAACTTGTGTTTGATGTTATTTTTCTTTATTCATTTGATAGTTTGATCCTTGATTGATGGAGTTCTGTGGGTTTAATCCTGATTAATAGGATTTATGTTATAACAAAGTAACAAACAAACGTGTTTTTTTCTGTGCAACTGTAATGTTTGTAAATAAATAACTGAATTTATTACTTATTCTAACATTAAGTAGTAATGTAGCCATTTTTAAATTAAATTGAGTTACATTTAGTTACATTTATTAGTTACATCTGGCCCTTTGAGGAAAAACATTATGCTGATGTGGCCTTCGGTGAAAATGAGTTTGACACGATCAGTCATTGCATTTAAGAGTATTTAATAGTAAGAGCCTTAAAAACATTTTTTCCCAGTCTTATCCATGTTTAAACAGGATTATAAGAAGTTGGAGCTGCTTAAAGCTAATCAGTTCGTTAGTTTACGGGAAAGGAGGATCTTCTGTCATTAACCGCTCGAAATTACCTTCTATTCCCAATGAGTGGAGAAAAAGTGTGTAGACAGAAAGAAACAGGGCAAAGGCCGAGGGTAAATAGGTAGATGTTTGACAAAAAATAAATAAAAAAAATCAAGGAGGCAACAGGAAGGAATCCAGGATGGATGAGAAGAGCGATGGAAGCTGACAGAGAAGGAGAAAAAGAATTAACGACAGCGGTAAGACCTCCACCATTAGGAAATGAAAACCTAACATAAAACTTTGTCATATTTTGTCACCAGATCCTGCATTAAAACGTGAAACATGTGATTTATTAGTGTGTTTTCAGCACGAAGGTGTAAATCACAGGATAGTAAATACTGAAGCCAGTTTCACCAACGTTTGAGAGTTCTTGTTTTTAATTAAAAACGCTGGGAGAGAGTCACAAACGGTGTGTCCTTGTGTGCGTTTTTTTCCCCCCTCATTGACGAGTGTGTGCGCTCTGTGATCAAGTGTAATTAATGTTCCGTTCTATTGGCCACCGTGTTTGAGCGGCGAAGAAGAAGAGAACAAGACAAAAGAAGAGGAAATAACACACACACACTCACACACTCCACCGCTTCAATTACCAAACAGAAAAGGAGGAAAATGATTATTGAATTTCGAGTCAATTGCAAGTGAGGCAACAGTAAAAAGTAATGGGCGTGTTGTGCAAATTGATTACAGGCGAGAAATGAGCATGAAATTGAAAAACAACAGTAATCAGTGGACGTGAAGAGCTGACACAAAAGGAGAGGAACTGCAGATGGTTGGAGATAGACGTGACTGTCGGCTATTGACGAGGTGATTGACGATCGATGAATGACCCTCGGAGACACCTGAGGCCTCAGGGCGAGAGGGCGGGGCTAGAGCATCTCGGGTGACACGGCGAAGCGCAAAAGAGAGAGAGAGAGAGAGAGGATGATCGCAGCGATGATATAAGTCACAGAATGTGAACACACAAGTGTTCACGCATCCCAGTTCAGTCATGCATGGAAACACACACACACACACACACACACTGATGCTGTGTTCAAAGAAGAGCTGAAAGGAAAGGAAAAGAATGACTAATCTTAATAATAATAATAATAATAAAAATAAATAAATCAGCAACTATGTTTGCAATAAATTAAATGTTGACGTTTTTGTTACAATGAAAGTGTTTGATCCGTTTGGAATATTGGGTTTTCTGAAATATTTTTTTTAAAATACTGCAGTTTTTTTAAAGCTCTCATTGCGCTTCATGATATGTGACTATAAGACTGGAGGTGTGAATATGTTTTGTGATACTTTGATTCTTCTTCTCTATATACTGTATATTTAATAATGCACCAGATCATCAGGTCTATCAAGTCTGTTGGTTGATAAAAAAATATGCTTTTTTTTTTTAAGATTTATTTAGAAGGTTTTGGGCAGGGATTGTCTCACGGCAGACAGGGAGAACCCAAAAGTATGACGTAGAGGTGAACCCAAAGCCCATTTTTGATGAGTTCAAAACCAAATAATTGGAGAATCAGGCAGACACACCAGACAGGGGGGCAGGCAAACAGGCTGAACTAAAAAAAACAAGCAAAATCTGAATACGGTGATCTCGGGAACTGGTAGTGAACAAGTGACTAAACAATCTGGACCAGAACTGAGGTGTGAGGTGAGTTTAAGTAGGCGGAGCCTGATTGGAGATGGGAAGCAGGTGCTGCAGAGACACAGGTGACGGGAATGAGTGGATTAGGCTAAAGACATGATGAGTTAATGGAAGTAAACACTGGCGTGTTTGGAATAAATAAATGGAACTCAAGTTTGAGCAGAAGTTATGACATTTTAAATGGATTAAAATGATTTTAGTTATTTTAAAAGGGGAAATTGATCATTTACCAGTTCAGTCATGGATTAAACTCGTATCTCGATGTCGTTCTGTATATCTGTGGTTGACTTTGATTCAAATAAATTCTCGTGTGCACACACAGTTGCACAGATTAAGTGAAAACGTGCCTTTTGATTACAGAAATATAGAGTTGTTTTACAGTTTTCAGAGCCGCAACGTCTTTCACAAAGCCAATAAAATAATAGTTAATGCTTCTGCACGTGTGTAAATGTTCATGTTGTTGTTAGAAAAAGTTACGGTTTCTATCACGGCCTCTCGTGGCAAACAGTTTTTATGAGCTCATTCTGTTGCTGCACTAAATAATCGTATTTCATCTATACGGCAGCGTGTTTTCCAACATGACAGATAAGATGATCGCTGATATCGGAGGTCAACCGCAAGTTGATGTGGGAATAGCCAGAAATGCAGTTAATCAACAACCAATCAGCCGAGTGCATTCAGGTGGTGGGGGCGGAGTTGAAGCGATGCCAGGTCAGCCTCATCCACAAGAAAATACAGTGTGTGTGCAGGACGTGAACGTCTGCATCCTCAAGTAGAGGAGAAGAAAGGATTTAATGACAGCTCATGGTCCTGTTTAAGAAGGTGAAATAGAACATTATAATGTATTTAATAGTGATATTGTGTGTACAATAGTGCATCATTGCATATTCATGTTCTTAAGCAGTATTAACCCTTATGAAGTTTAAAATAACCTGAAACTGAATTAAAAAAAAGCAGCTTAACCCTTTAAAGCCTTAAATAATTGTCAGAAAAAATCAATTTTTTTGACGAAAAAGGTGTAAGATCTGGAACTTTGACAAATTTGTCAAAATGTTTTACAAAAAAATGTATATATGAGCTTTAATTTGTTAAATCTGGAATTTTTCCGCATGCAAAATGCAGATTTATGTGTCAGATTGTCTAAAACAGGTTTTTCAGGAAAAAGGATAAGCAAATTTATGATGTAGAAGTCTCAAAATCCTGAAAGGTGAAGTACATTAAATAGATAGATGAAGAAACAAACTTTGTGAATGTCAAACACAGCAGGTGGCTCATTTTTCACCCTCAGACACTCCAGGGTTCGTATCAAATGTGAGAGGAAATGTTTTTCTGAAGTTTGTTAAAACATAACACATGTAAAAATGAGCCAGAAAGAGCTTACATGATTATATCCCACATTTAATTTAGCACAGACTTGATGTTTGTCTTACTTTTTTTAAAGATATAATGACACCAAGTAGGTTCAAGTTAATTCAAATGATCATAATGCATTTAAATTATGCAGATTTTTTGGACTTTTTTTTGTTTGTGTTGCTCAAGAAATGTCCTTTCCGCCCTGCAGAGTTAGGATTGAAATGGAATATCGGTTGCATAGAAATGCATGTAAACAGTTGGGATCTGCTCTGCAAATGAAAGCCTGCAGTGGGAACACATGGGGAGGAATCCCTGACAGAATGCACCCAGACATAACGTGTATTTGCACATGCAGATAACAAATCAGACACAGTTTCTAAACCTAATATTTAAACAAGTCTGCTTTCATACGAGACGCACCTTTCCCTACCCCTCCCCCACCCGGACGCCGCGTTGGACTTAAATCAACAGACGGCTAACCGTGCTATGAAGCTATGAAGCACACGGTTTGTCTTGTGATTCAAGAAGCAACACCTCAAAGCTAGCAAACAGCCTCTGGAGGATAAGTCCACATCCTTACATCTCATCCCCCCCCCCCCCGCCTTCAAAATAACGTTTCATCCCTTTTCCATCCTTGTACTTTACTTATTGATGCAAATGAAAAACAGCTCCAGCCCCGATGCTGGATCTAACGTTACACTGAAGTCCTTTCCCCTGCCGGCGTTTTGTTCCAGGGTGTAGCGAGTCAACTCAGCAGGACTACTTTTCCTACCAGGTAGTTCACGCTGATGTTTTGGGGGAATACTAATTTGTGGGGGTTTTTTTGAGGGGGGTTGTTACAACCAAGAAATGCAAAAATACACACGCAAAGAGGACACATTTGCACACAAAAGCGAAATGTGCACATTCATGATAATCAGAATTTAGACTCGCACGTCTCACCCTATCAGCTTCAGACAGACGTAACCAAGAACAGGCAGCTGCATAAGAACACAGGTTGAATGTGATTTGTCATTTCTCATATATCTCACATCTTATTTGCATGAGACGGCAACAAAAAAACGAGGCAGTCAGAGATTACAACATCCCGCGACACTCCTGAATTCAAAATTTTACCCTGATCATCAGGTTTCAGAGATGTGTACCTAAAAAAAAGGTATAAAAGTGAAAATTTGACCTTGACCTAGTTTTTCAAGGTCAAGGTTGTGATCTAATTTTCATCCCCTTGCCTCCCTGAATATAAACGCCTTTTTTCCCCATCTTTCTATCTGGTTCCTGACATATGTACAAAAAAATGTACAAAAGATGAAATTTGACCTTGACCTAGTTTTCTGATGGCCAAAGTCATCTCATTTTCATCCCCTTTGCTGCCTGAGTAATGTGCTTTTTTCTCTCATCTTTCTATCTGCAACGGTCGTGAAGATATTTGGTGGGCGGACAGACGGACGGACAAACACTGACAATTACAATACGTCAACGCTTAAATGCATTTGCAGGATACCTGGGATACAGGTGGAGACACGTGTGCGATGACGTGCCGCCAAAGCTCTTATTCGGACGGTTCTTCCACAGTGGGGTCAATGGAGGTAAATGTTAAAAGTCCACCAAGAAATACGGAGCTGGGAGGAGGTATTTCTTGCTGATTGGTGACTGTTGGGCAAACATACCTGCTGTAAAAGCGCTCATAAATCAAGACTGTACCTTCTCCACAGTGGGACTCACCTGGACTCAAGTAGAGGTGACTACGGACAAGACAAAGTTCAAACAGGTTGGGAATTATGTGGGGGAAGACGACAAGCAAGACGGGGACGGATCAGATAGGGGCGTTAGAGGGCAAAGACGAGACGGAAAACACCAACGAGGAGCTCTGATTGAGGAATGTGGC
The DNA here is from genome assembly GCA_013358685.1 of Antennarius maculatus. Lineage (NCBI taxonomy): Eukaryota > Metazoa > Chordata > Actinopteri > Lophiiformes > Antennariidae > Antennarius > Antennarius maculatus. Next base: position 23,817,530 of record CM023613.1, read on the forward strand.
GAGAGAATTAAAGGAGTGAGAGGACAGGAAGGGAGGAAGGGCAGCGGGAGATTGATGGGAACTCTGAGCTCCAGGCCCTTGGAGGAGGACGGGACACCTCTTCATCACCGTCACACAGGCACACACACGTCTTTCTCCTGAAAACACCCTTTTGATCCCACACACACCTCGAAAAATCACTCAGTCGTCCGGGGACATCCATCTCCGTTGGTTTGTATTCAGAGACCGACCCCAGACTAACTCCCCCAACACTCGGCGCCCCCAGAGGACAGAGGTGTTGTCAAAACGTTGAGGGCGTTCTGATGATGTCACACCAGGTCGAAATCACTCAAGATTGTCGGATTTTGTTATTCTGATGGAACAATTTGTACTTCCTTTGTAAAAAACTGAAAACTTAAACACCAACTGAACGTGTGAACAACGGCAGAAGCTGGACGGTCGATGAAAACAGACAGCCGTGCCCACGTCACACTGACCTTTGTGACCCCCTGGCATTTAGTTGAATCCTCTTGACAACTATGGGATGGATTAGCATGAATCCCAGAACAGACATTCATTGTTCCCTCAGGGATGGATCTCACCGACTTTGGTGATCCTTTAGTATTAATTATCATTTGTTATGCCGACACAGAAAGGCAGTGACAAACAGGAAGCATCCTTAACATTAGCATACTGGACGTTTGAGGTCATGTGATCACATCCAACCCATCAGACTTCTTTCTGCTGCTGCTTGTTATCTCTAGTAGATGTCATGATGTCAGAAATGATGTATAATGAGTCCGATAATGTGAATCAGGGATTAGAAATAGTCCAACTTGACAACAAATCCAGATTACCGATGTTTGTGTGTAAACCATCTAATTCAATTTCACTCCAGATGGCAGCTGAAGGTAATAATAAAGTGTCTGGTTGAATAGATCATTTTATACATACATGAACAATGATGAAGAATGAAAAGAATCGCAAAAGTCACGAGAACACACGAGCTACGTCTTTACTCCACCAACGAGAACGAGATGCGGCCTCACTGATGTCGTATCCATCCGCCAACACATGGTAAAGAACGAGATGCAGTCTCACTGATGTCGTATCCATCCGCCAACACATGGTAAAGAACGAGATGCGGTCTCACTGATGTCGTATCCATCCGCCAACACATGGTAAAGAACGAGATGCGGTCTCACTGATGTCGTATCCATCCGCCAACACGTGGTAAAGAACGAGATGCGGTCTCGTACCAACGTAACCAGACGACACCACTAAAGCACCTTTTTACTCACCTCATGACAAACACACTCGTATTTTGGTGCAATATGAGTTCAGAAAATCCACAAGCGGAGGTGGCTTGTGGCTTAATTTGCATGTTAGACAGGAACAATGCCCCACTGTATGGAGGCAAACACGCATCCCGGGTCTGCCGACGCTCCACATCAAACAGCGTCTGCAGACAGGTATTGTATAAGCAATAAAGAAACACTAAAAAGGCGAGCGAGAGCATGAAGGAGAGAACGCAGCGAAGGTTAACAGCGTGCCGGGCTTTGATGTTGTTTGATGTCGGATACATATTGCCCCGTTCTGTTTATTAGACACAAGTGGGACGGAGGCAAAGACGAGGTGGAGGATGAAGAGAGAGACAACATGAAAGCTAATTTAGACGGCGGTGGATTTAACCTCTCACAAAAGGCACATCCACAAACACAAATCAACCCTGGCGGACGAGAACGCCCACACACCATTTCATGTATTGTTGAAGAAGAGGAGGCCTATCTGCTCACGTGCGTCTTCCTCGTGTCGCAGACAAACCGGATGAACTCGTATGTGTTGGGTTTAAACTGGGTTTAAAATTTAATCCTCTGCAAAACGGCTGCGTCTTTACATCCAGACAACTCGCCGTCCGCAAATTAGCGATACTCTAGATTAATTATTTCATTTAACCTTCAGCGCCAGATTGGGCTGCAGAGCTTTCGTTTAAAGTCACTTTCTGCTTTGGAATCTCCTTACCGAGGCACACACACACACACACACACACCGCGACCCTTCGATCCCCGCCTCAATCCGTCTGTTAACAGACCCGGTTGACCTCCACCTGACTGTTGATGCATACACAAGCCCGGCCCTTCAAGCTAATGCGCTGTCTTCCTCTGTTCCTAACACACACACACACACACACACACACACACACACACACACACACACACAGATAACATAGGATTAGAAGAGTGATAATCAGTCAGAACATTCTACCATTTTAAATCAGACCTCTGGACTGGATGATAATCCTCTACAGTATGTGTCCAACTCAAGGCCCAGGGTCCAGATGTGGCCCTCCACATCATTTTATGTGGCCCGCGAGAGAAATAAAGGTCAGAGTGTCTAAAAATAAAAGGTCAAATGCACAATGCAGTGATTAAGCCCATTTTAACGTTGACAAAACCATTTTGAACAAAGTTAACGTCCTAACTTGTGTTTGATGTTATTTCTCTTTACTGATAGTTTGATCCTTGATTGATGGAGTTCTGTGGGTTTAATAACCTGACAAATTAAAAGGATTTATGTTAGAACAGAGAAACAAACAAAACATGTATTTTATATGCAACCAATGCTTGTAACTTGAATCAGTAATAAATTATTTAACATTAAGGAGTAGTTACATTTATTTTACGTTACATTGAGTTACATTTATCAGTTACATCTGGCCCTTTGAGGACAGACATGATGCTGATGTGGCCCTCGGTGAAAATGAGTTTGACACCCCTGCTCAATGGGGTTTCTACTAAGAAGCTCTAAACTTTAAGCTCTCTGGGTTTTTGGCTGACATGACTGTTTAAGGCTTTAATAGAAGAATCTATGTGAAATTCAGAATCCGGGGCCATGACCTCAATTAATGTAGCAGGGTTAGTGTAGGGTTACGGTTAGTGTTGAAATGGACTTGGACAGAGAGAATATGAAATGCCTGGAATGCTGGTAGAGGCCATGCAGGGAGAATGCTCCTAGGATGCAGACATGCTAAAAGCAGTCAAAGCCATCAGCGGAAGCTGAGATCGAGAAAGCCCAAAGGGAAGTTAGCCGGCCAATGGGAGCGCAGAAAGGGATCACGAGGGATGTTGTATTTGTGAAGTTGTAGAAACTTCAGAAATACTCAGTCTGCTCCTACTGGAGCATTCACGAGTGATGCTACATGCTACCTCTAGGACGACACAAACTACTCTTGACAGCCCCCGTGAGGTCTGCAGACTCTTCACAGTCTCCTTATCAGCAGCACATTATCAGCTCCTACTGTGTAGCTGCGAATGGGGCGCACCATCGGCGGCCTAAAAGGCTGCCTAAGTGATTCTGCCTTTGTCCTTTCCTGTCCTTGCTTTTCAATCAACCCACACAGATTGCAATCTGTGGCTAACCAGGTGCGTGGGTCCGTCAGGAGACTGACAATCGGTTGCAGGGATGGGGTAGATCCTTTATCTCAGTGGGACTTCCTGGATTCATTGGGACGGGTTAAGGGGAACACTGCAGATCCCAGAAATAGACGACGGTGCTGATACAGGAGCATTTTTGGGAGCATGGAGGCAGAATGAGACGTCAGGTTTCAGCAGGTCTCAAAGGGACGACCTTGAGGGCTGGACAGAGCTTTTTTGTGAATCAGTCCATGTTGAGATTATGGGCTGCTGTGGTTCCACAACAGACTAATGGAAAGGAAACGGTGAAAACACACATTTGGAGGGTTATTTCAGTTCATATGTCTGTATTAAGGTAGTCCTCAACTTACAAACACAATTGGTTGCGAGAGGTTGTTCATAAATAGTTATTAGATTTAAATCTATAATCTCCATTTGAGGTCATTTAAATGCTATTACTACTCCAAAGATGAAAGTAGAGTAGAAGAGGAAAGAGGAGGAGTTATTGTGGGTCAGAGTCAGAGTTGTCATCATAGAGACGGTCACCACTACCACTATCTTCACTAGCTTTGCTTTATTATCATGATAAACAGTAAAGTATCCACGACAGGAAGCCTGACACTCTGAGATGCTCACAGACAACCAACCACAAGAAGGGGGGACGAGTGTTGGAACTGTGTTAACACAGCAGTGCTGCCCCCGCAGGGGTTGTGGCAGAAAGAGGAACTGCAGGACAATAGTCGGATATAGAAGTGTGCGTTTGTTCATATCTCATATGTTCATATGTTCGTAAGTTGAATGTTGGTATGTTAAAGACTGCCTGTACTTTCATAGCTAGGTGTGCCATTTCTTAACATTTCAATCCTGTCTTTATTCAGTTTTTACTGGGAAAGAATTATGATAATATCTAATAAATGTTTTATCTCCTGTTCACCTGTCCTATCATCCCAGTAATCCTGCACAAAAATATAACCTGTAGAGGTTGCTTTTATTTTGCCCCCTGCCAGAGAGGGTATATAGACTTAAGCCGATCAACGTAATTAAATGTCATTCATCTTACGCTGCGATTACTCTGGAATAATACAGATCACGATCTGTCCACATCAGAAGAAGCGGCCTATAAGGCTGAATTTGAGATCTGTAATAACAATCGTATAGTGACATGCGTGTCATATGATGCGTGTTGGTGTGTGTGGGATTGTGTGCAGAAAAGTCATTTCTGAAACCCTCCTGACCCCCATGAGGTCTTTTTTGCCCCTAGGCTGAGGTTGGCCTGACATTTCCACGGTCCTACGGTTCAGCACACGCTCACGCAACTCCGTCATGCTATGGAAACACACACACAGTCACAGAAACACACACTCAATTTGCACACATGTCACAATACATTTATCACAACAAATAACAGCTTCTGTATCTCCTGCACCACACATAAGGTGATGCACATGTGCTGGAAACGCACACAATGAGATGAAGGGGACGCCGGAGACGAATTAGCACATGGAAACTTTAACTTCCCCAACGTCTTTCTTTCTGCTTCTTGTTTTTGTGTCCTCCCCGGTCCTCCGTGATTATTAAATCAGCTTCCCTTTGATATTGATCCAATGTTTCCGCAGCATTCTCACAGCCCTGGTTTAATTTCTGCCTGGCTTTATGCCTCTTTGCACCCCGCGCCATATTGTGATCCACCTCAACAACCGAAACACAAACCAGAGATCCAGGATGAAGCCGAATCGGCTGCAGAATAATTAAGTTACTACCCTGGAAACAGGGATACAAACACGCCTATAAACGCGTGAGCTCTACATGCGTGTCGGCTACTTCATGCCATGCAGGGCATACTTTTGAAATGTAAACGTTACCCATCGCTGGCAATCAATGGCGGGTGACAGACAGACAGATGATTTCAGGTCTTCCGTTTTTAGGAAAAAACCACAGGGGCCCGGATTCTCCTCCGCTGGCCCCCTTGTCTCCTCTCCCAGACGCATCCCAAAAGAGGAAGCCCAGACTGGGCCCTAGGGCAATAAAAACCCTCCCTGACATCTGGTACTGCTCTGTTTTAGATATTTTATGTGGAAGCTTTGAGGATAAAACTGTAGCCAACGCCAAAGATTCACTAAAGGATGTGATCTTATATCTCAACATGTAGTTAAAACGATACGCGTACACTTCAAATGAACTCTATCACAGTTTATAATCCTGTATGCTTTATTGGGGGGCGGGGGGCAGGGACGACTCATAAAACGTCCAACACAAGTCAGTCGGAGGCTCCTGACGAAAGACAGTAGCCTTGAACATCCTGGAAACACACACATATTTAAAAACTTGGAAGGGTTGGCATTAGGGTAGCCATGTGTTCCATCTTCAAATGGACCACTTGCATAATTGCACCAGTTGCATTGGATTTTTTAAAAAGGGAGCAGGGAAGAAAAGCAGATCCTCATTAAAGTTTAAAGTTTTAGGACTTCCAACAAAAAAATAGGAGAATTTTGCTGCAAAATCAGTGAAATATCCACAATTAATGGATTTCCTTGCAGCAAAAAAAACCGTTTGCTCTCATGAAAGGTCTTTCAATAATCTATGATGTATTAAATGAATAATTATTTCCAACTTTAAGCCTTTTGTGCAACGTGTGACCCAACAGAAAGCAAAGCCATCCTTGCTTTATATCTCAAACCCCAGCTGGATGGTCTGTGATGTCTGCGATGCATCAAAACCAGGTAATCGTCCAAAAACATGCTCCAAATCATTTGAAAATCGCAGCTGCCAGACAAAGCAGCTTAGCACCTAATTCGTGGAGGGAGTAGTACAAATTGTGCTCTCGCCGTGCCAGAACAACAGCAGGAGGGACAAAAAGGTAGCTGAGCCGTCGAGCCGGTGAACGCCAGCTCCAGCACACCTGGTCCTGGAGACCTCTGACCTCGGATCCAGACATCACAGGCGAAGCCAGAGAAACGGGGAAGTGCGGAAAATGTGGCTCTGGTTTATTACTGGTGAAGTCAATCTAGAGACGGATGACAGGAGCTGGTGGGAAGAGAGAAGAATGGAGGGATAACAGGTGGAGGAACGGTCCCTCTGGCGACGTTCAACACACAGAAGATGGCCTGGGTAAACACTGGCGCCTCGCCAAGGCACGGACGTGAGCGTGTGCACAAACACAACGTCCCAATGAATACACAAACACACACACACCAGTGTAAAGCTGTCATATGCTCGGCTCTGAAGTGCTGAACCCAGCAGCCCTTTCGTCTTCAGGCCCATCTGTCATTCTCCACTATCTCTCCATCTCCAAGCCTAAGTCTCCTTTCTCCTTGCATTGCCTTTTGACCTCTTTTACATTCATCTTTTATATATTTTACCCCATTCCTTTTCTCCATCATCATGTATTTTCTTGCTTAGAAGTAAAAAAAATCCCAATGCCATAAAAAAAGCGACAGAAGGGAGAAAGGGAAGACGAAGGGAAATTGAAACTCTGAGCTTTTGTCAGTCACTGAGATTTAGCACTCCTGTCAGAAAGAGACCCAAAAATCTGACACTCTTGATATCAGATACTCAGACGCTCTCATAAAGACGAGGAAACCTGTTCCTGTAGGGAACTAAGTGCATTATACCCCCTGGTGTCGTAATCCTACCTTTTGATTTTTCCATTTCCTGTTTTTGACTTCACATCATGAGTTATCGTTCAAGTCTGATCAGTCCTGGAGGTCCAATCTCTAATATGTGGGTAAAAAACATCTCAGAATTTCTACTCCGGCTTTACTTTTGCAAGAGTTTGCCATGACATAGTCTTTAGATACTGGGACAGGATGCAAAGAGATGATATTTTATGAAATGCATCAAACATTTTTATTTCTTTTATGAAGAAATGGGACAGAAAGGGACTTTTTTAAGATGTAAACTTTATTTATAAGACCAAAACACTTTTAAAAAGTATTTTAAAAAGGTAGCACTCTTGTTCTGCGGTGTCTTCCTGTCCATTCCGTGTCCCCCGTTGTTCTACCAGGCTGTGTCTGCTCCCAGTCTGGTGTCCTGGCGCGTCCACCATCAAACCCTGCCCGGTTGCCCTCTGTGACTCTGTGTGATACCAGGTTGCAGGCCAGGCCGCTAGCTCGTGGCTAACAGAAGCTATCGCTACAGCACAGAGAGCAGCTGTAGCGATCGGCCGCCCCCAATGCTTTTGGCCCTAGCTACAAAAGTCTGGCCATATTTTACTTGTCGCACTTTTGACCGGAACACTGTCACGTCGTAAAACCTCACAGCAGTGATGTGTAGCAGTTCAACACAATGTCTTCCTGCTGAGGGGGGAGGGGCAGAAATATGACGTGTCCCTCTGAGGGGGTCACGGACAAACAAATGTTTCACCTCGAAAAATCTTGGAAGCAGCCACTTCGTGCCGTCTGGGATGAATTCGGAGCGATGTTTTGTTCATTTTTGCAGCTTGGCATCGCTGCGCAATCTTAATCAATGACGTTTCTAGCTGAAGGCCAGAGTTTAACTGATTTTTATTTGTTTCAGGAGAAACCAAACATTCCACTGACACCTAACCCCCAACCTTCCTGAAATCTAACCCCTAAGAAGTTAGCGGCTAACTGCCCTCACCTGTCCTCACCTGAAGGATGTTTTGACCTCCAAAAAAGACAAACACAAGAATGCATCTCCACAAACACTCAGTTTGGTTGCCTGTCAGATACAGTATCCCAGATAAGCATGAAAGACGGTGACTGTCCATCTAGATAAAGTCCTGCTATTGATGACGTGAGGAAGTCCGGGTGACGGGGTGTTGACAGGAGGGTCAATAAAGGAAGGAAGGGGAGGGAGGTTGAAACGGGAGGACGTTGTCAATCATTAGGGCTAATGATGAGGGCAAACACTTACATGCATGCACACAGGGGCAGATTAACATACTTGCACACCAGGACGCAAACACACACGCATCAGTCTGTGGCGGTCTGACTGGCCGGACAAGTTATTGATCACCAGCAGGAGGGACTGATGGGGTTAAACGTGAGGTCATGTTTCAACATGACTGTATTGGAAAGGCATGCAGGGGGTGGGGGGCAGGTGGCTTTCTAGTTTCACTCATACAGTAAACGATTGTCAACTCATGCAAATGCAGTTTCGTTAATGAATTATTTAAAAGGAAGCATCAGGAGGATTTGTCTGCTGGTTTGTGAAGGCAACGTTCAAGAATGGACCTTCTGTTTCAACACCACCAGAAGAGAGTGTGTTTATGTCACTAGACTTTAAAGTCCAGACCTGACACCTCATTTAATAGCTGGGGCCCATTAGCATTGCTGCAAAGAGAGGACAGCCTCTGCAGAAACGTCACCGTTTTTGAACTTTTGGAATATTCTCACTGCTAAATAAAATGAATGAAAAGGCCTTTAGTTTAGCCTGATTGGAGGATAAAGCACAGGCTGAAATGCACTGAAATATGCTGGTGGAATAGTGATGGTCAAGGGCTGCTTTGCTTCTTGTGCCACTGGAATTTTGCAGCATGTAGTAGGTAAATTGGATTTATCAGGAAATCAAAGCATCACATAGGAGGAAGCGGAAACGAGTCATTTATTGGATGTTCCAAAATTATCCCAGGGCCTACCAAGAGTTAGTCCCAGTACTTTATCTGGAACCATCTACTGTAGAACGTCATGAATCATTTAAAAAATCTGAGGAAGGTGTCTGCAGCATGTTAACCCAGGAATATTGCAGAACTGGAGTCATTTGATGATTTAAAATTAGATGATTCCCAAGAAACCTTGGGAGAAGCTGATGTCTGGATATGCATCATATTTGGGCAGGATACAAGCAAAAACAAAAAAATACAAAGAAAAACACTTTGAAATGTGCTGTGTTGAATATTTTAAACTGTTCTTGTGTCACCGTCATTATAGCAAACTGAACTGACGATATGTTTTGTTAACGAACTTAAAAGTAAGAAAAAAGCGATTGATTTATGACATCACCGTGACATCATTACGTTTTCTATTTTATGACCTGAGCTGGCTTTTCCAGCATCACACAAAACAATTAATTCAAACTTGGTTGAAGCCAAGTTTACAAAATTTAGTCTAAAATCTGGGGATTTCCCATTTCAGCCAGAGATTTGTGACCTATTCTAGGTAAGAACATTAAGAGATTATTAAAAGTAAAAAAGAGATGTAATGATAAAAGAAAGGAGTAGTGGGAAGGAGATGGAGAACATTAATTCCAGCAGGATATGGAGAAAGGAAAAAAGAGCTACAGGGACCAATGGGAGGGGACCTGACAGGTAAAGTTAAGGAGAGACAGGGGAGACAAGGAAAAGGGAGGCAAAGGCAGAGGTGAAGAATTGCTCTTGACAGCGAGGTGAAAGAGGGCAGAGTAGAGCAACAGTAGAAAGAAAGATGGTGATGTGTTGGAGGAGAGGAAGCAAACTGGATAGAGTGACACAAAGAGAGGGGAGCTGAAAAGCCCAAAACACACACAGTTCATGAGGAAAGAGGAGAATGATCAGGCTAGGTAGGTCGTTCCACAGTTAGTGAATAGTTTCCAGCTGCTCTCCATCCTCAATCACTTTTTCCCTTTAACCTGCAACAACGACACATTTCTGCAAAGTCGCTTCCAATGAAGTCCTAATAATGCCACGACATGCCATGTCTTTAGTGCAAAAGCTAAAAAAAAGTCCATACAGAAACTAGGGAACCTTTTGCCTAGTCTGGCCTATCCTGCCCAAACGTTACCGTGGAAACAAACACACAAACTGACTGTTTTCAGCAAACAAAGCACACTGCTGAATGAAAGTCGACCAGACTAGACGTTTCGCAAATGACAATAGAATATTCATGCTTGTTCCGCTTATGGCGGGTCACAGAGGTTGCTGGAGTCTATCCCAGCTGACTTGCAGGCGAGAGGCGGGGGAGACTCCGAGCACGACACCAGTGCATTGCCAAATGGGAATCAGACCTTTCAGTCTCTACTGGTGGCAATTTCTGGACCCAAGTGTGCAAGTTTTTTGGGGCATTTTTGGTCTCGTGATGTACCTACCTACCTAGCCAGACGGACCTACTCTCCTTTGATCACCCCTTGTGCTTTGATCAGCGCCTTTTGTTACAGGCGTTCACACCAACTACTTTACTTACTTAGAGATGGACAAGTGCAATTATAATGTAGGTATTTATTTTAAACTTTCGCTGTGTCTTTACTGTTGTTCACAACCTTGGGTTTCTAGAGACGTCTTAGACTTCTGGTTACTTGTCTACTTTCAATATCCTCTATTTACAGTTCTAACTTAACTGAATGAAAGGTTACAACAAGGCAGAAACAGACTGCAACATCCCGTGACACCCCTGAATCCAAAATGTTACCCTGACCTATTAGCATATGTCAAAGATCAAAGCTAGTGCTTTGATCTATGGTCTTACACTGGCCTTCTCCCTCGTCTAATCCGGTTTCTGAGTGTACAAAAATTAAAATTTGACCTTGACCTAGTTTTCTCAAGGTCAAGGTCAGCATCTCATTTTCATCCCCTTTGCTGCCTGAGTAATGTACTTTTTGTTTCATCTTTCTATCTGCAACGGTTGCGAAGATATTTGGTGGACTAATGAACCGACGAATGGACGAACACCGACAATTACATCACCGCTTTGGAGAGGGATGTAACTAGAATTCAGAAGTTTGATTGACAGCTTTTATCTGGCCAGAGTGACAGCTTTGATGTGGCAGTAGTTGAAGGATATAAATGTGAACGCATTCCTCTAATGCGCTCAATGCTGACACTACTGCCATGAGGGCTCGAAAGGAGGACAATTTCGAAGAAGAGTATTGTGTACTTCCAGATGAAGAGGAAGATGATTCAGCACCACGAATGACAAAGAAATTACTAAAGGATGAGTGCAAGAAGAACAAACTTTACCTTACCCCTTGCTTGAATGACATGATGTATTTGCATGCCAAAGGCTTCGCCATCATTGAGAACCTAGAGGAATACACAGGACTCAAGTGTCTGTGGCTGCAAAGCAATTGTCTTCGACGAATTGAGAACCTACATGCCCAGACTGAGCTTCGCTGCTTGTACCTGCAGCAGAACCTCATCAGCAAGATAGAAAACCTTGAGCATCTGCAGAATCTTTGCACCCTGGATGTTTCCAATAACTCCATTCGCACCATAGAGCACATCTCCTGCCTCCCAATCCTGAGCACTCTTCTGATTTCTAATAATAACTTGAGGTCTATGGAAGACTTAGAGCATTTGAGTCAATGTCCGGCAATCAGTGTGCTGGACCTCTCTAACAATCGCTTATGTGACCCTGGGGTTGTCCAAATCCTTGAGACCATGCCAGAGTTGCGGGTGCTAAATCTAACGGGAAATGATGTGGTGAAAAAAATCCCCAACTACAGGAAGACAATGATTTCACACCTTAAACAGCTCACCTTCCTCGATGAACGCCCCGTGTTCCCCAGAGACAGGGCGTGTGCAGAAGCGTGGGCGATGGGGGGGCTGGAAGCAGAGCATAAAGAAATGGAGGAATGGGGAATGCGAGAAAGGAGGGAACATCACGAAAGCTTGATGGCGTTTGCAAAGAAAGTCCGGGAGATACGGCAAAAGCGAGAACTACGGGAGAGAGGTGGGCGTTTTCCAGCATTTACTGAATTGAAGTGTTTGCATCGTATTTAAAGCTTTAAACATTATCGTTTGTTCCATCTCAGCGTTGGCCGAAGCCAGGCCAGACAGTTCTAGTGGGGCAAATGGCGTTGAAACTTCATCAGAAGGAGAGAAGTCCAGCCAGGATGCACGTGAAGGTGCATCAACAGAGGAGAACTCATCAGAAGAGCAAAGACATTTTACAAGACTGACATTAAAGCCAAAAAATGGAGATCCACTGTAAAACATCACAAGCCCTTTTTTAGTAAAAAAGGGAGGTTATGTTTACAAGGACAAGTTTCTGTCTTGTCGGTTTTTATTATGGTTTTTCTTTAGCCAAGCAATCAATAACAGAGTTTATATGTTCTCCCTGTGTCTGCGTGGGTTCTCTACGGGCTCTCCGGCTTCCTCCTACCTCCAAAAGCATGCACTTCAAGTGAATTGGCCAGTCTCAAATTGTCCATAGGTGTCAGTGTGTCCGTGTTTATCTGTGGCTCTGCGGTGCACTGGCGTTGCTCCCAGAGTGCACCCTGCTTCACGCCCACCGGGATAGGCTCCAGCAACTCCACGGCTCATGGAAGAAGCGGGTATTGAATTAACATTTTCTCGAGCTCTGACAGGTTCTAGATTTTGAACTCAGCTGTTTTTATAGGTTAAACTTTCAGTCATTGTCTTGACTACTTGAAAATGCTGTCACATTGGCTGAACTTATTTTAATTAAATTATCAGTTGAAAAGAAAGCCTAGCCAATCCCATAACCCCGGAGGGTCGTTGGGGCACCACAGACAACCCACAGTCGTCATCTACTGTATAGTGTGTCTTGAGCAAGTGAACCTTGTGGTGTCCTTTTCTCTCCAGGTTGGATGCTTGCATGTTTAACGTCATACAAGGTCTTAAAGCTACACAGAAAAAGTGCCCTGGGTGTCTGCATTCGAGTTTGAAAAATACCCCTTGTTCAACTAATATCAAGGTTGAAGCATAGTTGCAAACAGCTTGGAGATGATCTGTTCTTGTCATTTTTAAAATAAATGATATTAACTAATGATTGTGACTTAGTCATAAATTATACATTTAAATTGGAAGAAATTGAAAATATTAGTCCTCTTAACTTGAAATGGCAAGTTACATGTAGACCTTGAAAGTTTGAGTAATAATAAACATGTGGGGGTTTTTTTGACAGGTAAAAGGAAGTTTTCTTGCACTGATGTTGTAAAGATGCTTTGTTTTAACTCTGAGTACAAAGTTGAATGAACTTAAACAACTTATAAAGCTGCATTGAGACAACTAGATTATTGTAGTTGTGTCAGCCAGTTGAACTTTAATGAGTTGAAACAAAAGGTGAGTTAATTTGTGTTTAAAGCAGCAGGTGAATAAGATTTTTCTAGTTGAAACACCATGAAATGTCTCACAGTGTAAAAGTATGACATTTATGGTGACAGGTGAGGAAAAGTGTGTGTGTGTGTGTGTGTGTGTATGTGTGTGTGTGTGTGTGTGCAAAGGCCTGAGTCCCAGACTGTGTTGTAAATTGGTGCTGACATGGCTAGCAGGTTGTGACATTAATTAGTAAGACTCAGTGATGGCTGAAACCTAATCTCCCAGGGAAAGGACACACATCTCTCACACACACACGCACACACACACACGGTCTGTGTGCTGACCTCACTTCCTGTGACTGGGGGTGGGGGGTAGACACAGGTATGGTTACTGTCTTAATGTAGACAAGATGTCTGTCGGTGTGTCTACATGTTTCAGACTCCATAGTTGTTGTCTTTTGTTTAATTTTAGTTCAAATAAATTGAGTTAACATTTATCAATCGATCAATCAGGAGATTGAAAGATAAAGAGTTCCTGAACAGCCTCCTTCCCAACCTAAAACTGAATCCTGAGCATCAATCTGGAAATGTTTAGTATTTGTATGAAAAAATGACGAAGTCTTTTATAGGACGGCTTTGTTTTCACGTATAAATACTGATCACAACGCCGGCCAAACCAGAAATATGTGTTTTACTTCCTGTCAGCGTTTTTGTGTCTGTTGCTCTTCTTCCAAACACAAACGTAACCCGACCCTTTGCTGAATGGTTTTCCAACTCATCCTGATGCTTTTCCATCTATTCTCATCCCTCTTCAAAGTTTCATGACAATCAGTTGAGCAGTTTCTACATCGTCCATTATAGTCTACTCGGACAATCCAAGAAAAAATAGAAATGAAAAAAAAATTGGAAAATTAGACTCAGATTTGCTCAGAATTTTCCTTTCCAGGTCGGATGATCGTTACTTCCTGCCTCAATCTGAAAGCGATGTATCCAACATAGAATCTCCGTACGGGAATTAGTCTAAGCCGACGCACAAACAGTCGTTCTGTCCTCCACTGCGTTACAGTGAACAGTAGTGGACGACATTGAATGTGTGTGACCTCTGGCCTGCAGGGATCACATGTCTCACACTCACACAAACACGCGTGACAAGAGCACACGTTGGTGACAGGCCGTACGGTAAAGCAGGTCAAAGGGCGACGGAGATGCAAAGAGATGGAGAGATGGAGGGAGGGGTCTGCCTTCCATTCATCCGGACTCAGTTAGCGTTGTTTACAGAACTCGGCAGCAGAACCAATGCGAAACATACGCGGCGCAGAGACGCCGCGGCGAACCACGCCGAGTGTGTCTGGGAGAGGGGGGTGTGCCAACGCAGCAGGTTTTCATGCAGCAAAAGCAAAACGGTTGTGTGTGTGTGTGTGTGTTTTAAAAACACGTGAACATGAACAGAGTCCAGTTTCCTCCAGGTTTCCTTCCCGACTCTCTCGTGAGCGCTTCTGGTTTGGGTTCTCGTCCATCCAGCCTTCCTGTGGGTCCAACAAACCGCTGCCACGTTGGACAGAAATCCGTCGCCACGGCACCGGAGAAAAATCTGTGTTGGGTTGCGTTCCGTCAGCGATACCCAGAAAATAATGAATTCTAATGAATAATAATGAAAATTGAATGTTTTTGGCGACATCACCTCTAGTTAACGGTATCGCCGCTGATTAAGACCAGAAACAAACCATATCCCAGTCCGTTCCAGTTTGAGGCCAAGCCTGACTTATTTATCTCCGGCTGGAGGTCCAGGCTTGATTCTCCACTTTGAAAATTAAAGTTATTACAAGGTCCAAATATTAACCATCTCTGGGAGCACTTTAAAACAGAACCTC
This sequence comes from Antennarius maculatus, assembly GCA_013358685.1. Classification (NCBI taxonomy): domain Eukaryota; kingdom Metazoa; phylum Chordata; class Actinopteri; order Lophiiformes; family Antennariidae; genus Antennarius; species Antennarius maculatus. Next base: position 23,832,726 of record CM023613.1, read on the forward strand.
CTCATTGGTTTGTGCCTTCATGCCTTCTGGGTTTGTTTTGTTGGATCCTTCTCATTGGGATGCGTTTTTAAGTGAGGCTGATTTTCCTGGACCTCCTGCTGCTTTTATTTATTTTATTTTTTTTTTATTGTTCCTGCTTCTGTTGACCCCCCCGAGAAAGTTTATTTTGTTGTAGGTCTTTCCAATTTCTTTAGAATCTCAGGTTTAAATCGAATGTTGAGTTGCATCATCCATGTACTTTTTGGTAATCTTTTTTTCAGATATCAAAAACAAAAAGTTTGTAGGATTTCATTATTGAATAAAATAAAATAAGCAAAATTAAAAAATAGACCTGTTTTTTTTTTTTTTCCATTTTATAGTGATTTTATTTGCTCTTAAAAATTTCACTCCTCCATTTTGGTCTTATAAAAATAAAAAAGTGGAACACAAGGATTTTTATTTTTCAATTTCTAAATGAAAAAAAAAAAAAAAAAACCCATTTGGTTTCCTATTCTGTATTTTTCTGAGAATCAAATTATCAAAAGATATGCGCACCACCCAAACTGAAGACGTTCCTACAGTGGAGTCAAGAACCACTGATGGAAGAACTCCCCCGAGGTTTGGAAACTGATGTCAGTTATTAGAGGCAGCAGGTTTCCCCACATGCTCAATGTTCCTACAAAAAAACACTGGATTCTACTGGTGAAAGTAGGTTTTTGAGCCACTTTAATATATAGTTTTCTGAATCTACTGCAAAAAAATAGTGTTCAAACAAAGGTGGAGTTTCCATCAGAAATATCTTCTTTGGGCAAATGTGATGTCAGACATTCCCCTGACTCTGATTGGTGGTTTACATTCAGTCGTGTCAGGTGATATGGAGTCTGATTTTTTCATGGATTGACTGTCACAGGTGTGGTTTTAATTCAAGCTGAATCCTACAACAGAAAATCAGGCAAAACCCAGGAAATAAACAAAAAAAAAAAAAAAATCACACAGAAAGCCAAGAACCCCCCTGTAGAGTCAGATGTGTCTCTACAGTCTGGACCGGAACTGAGGTCTGAGGTGAGTTTAAGTAGGTGGAGCCTGATTGGAGATGGGGAACAGGTGCTGCAGAGACACAGGTGACAGGAATGAGTGGATTGAATGGGAGAAAACCCATGAATTTGAATATATGAACTTAAATCTGTATATTATTTGCTAAATTTAAATGGAAAATGCAGATGTATGAGTCTGATTGTACACATCAGGTTTTTCAGGAAGAAAAATGTTCAAACTTATGTATCAATTATTATATTACTTTAGGAGTCCTTCCAGCAGCTTTGAGCCACATGTTATAGTTTTTATCAGCACAGGATGTTTGTTCTAAAGCCACGCAGACGTGACAGTTGTTTAGTTATCACATGAACGACACACGGAATGCCAGTCAAATAACAGCAGGTGGTCAAATATGGACGGACATCATTTTAAACCGAGATATCAAAGTAAAAAAATAAATAAATAATGATTTATAAAAAAAAAATAAAAATAATAATTTAAATTTAATGGAATTAAATCAAATTAAATTAAATTCATTAAATTTATTAAAGTTTTTTAAAAAAAATTTAAATTCCGATTTATTTTATCTGTGGTGGATCTCTACCCAATCTGTCTGAATATTCTGCTCAGCTCCTCAGAGAACATTCAAGAACTCTACCTTCTCAGACACGCCACCTACCGTGGTTCTTTAACTGTTTCTACAAAACTTTTTTCTCCGAATGACTTTTGCTTCTGAGTCTAATCTGACACACATATGAAAGAACGCTCCAGCGATCCACGTCAGCTTTCATGTTTTCTTTCATGTTTTTGCTTGAACGTGGAACTAGATCCAGATCCAGACTGGAGGTTTTAACACTCGAGCTCTTTCTCTAAAGTGCTTCTCTCATGAAGGCATTAATAATTCCAATCCCAGACCTTGATCACGGCTCTGCTGGACGATCAGCTGTCAGTGATGTTCTAATCCCAGCAGACCGGTTCTGAAGCGTCCTGAAAACCTATCTCTCATTGGTCTAATCCTAACAAATGTTCCTCATAAATATACATCTGCTTCTGTGTTCCTGGCATCTGTGACCACTGTGATGTTGCCACATTTAGAAATACAGAAATTCTAATGAAAGAAAAGTCTATACATCATTATTAAGCCTGTCATGGAGGATTCTGCAGAGGATTTTTTCATGACCTGTTTTGTTCATAATAGTTTTACAGAAACTGCTGCAGACTACCTTCAAAATAAAGAGTTAAAGGCTGTTGTTTGTCCAACAAGGAAAACAAACCTGAATTTGATTTGGCTGCTTTTCAGGTGAAGCTCACAAACATCTGCTATTAGAAAAGCCAACAATTTAAACAAGATCATGAGATGTTGAATCCACAGCTGGAAATACGACTGAAAAAAGCCTCAGAAAATTCTGATTAGAATTAAATATTCGGTTGTTCCAGCAAACGTTTTATTAAATCTAGTTCCTTGTTCTTCCTAATCATTTGGCACTTAACTTCCTAAAGCTTCCATTTGATTTTATGGACTTTTTTTTATAAATTTCTATACTGAAAAATTTCTCAGATATGTAAATCTGCTTTATTTTCTTCTCCTATTTAAGAGTGAATCTGTCCACCAGCAGAAAATCAGCCCTTTTTTCAACTTCAAGTCTGGATGGAAAAAGTGGAATGATGGTTTTTTTTTTTTTTGTTGGAAGTCTTTCACACTATCTGAAGAATGCAAGAAAACTAAGAGTGAAGTTCTGATGCGTGACAGACAAACTGGTTTCCATAAGGAGGTCTGGGCCACAGCAGCGTCGACCGACTAAAAATGTCAGTCCTCATTAAAATTCTTGAGTCTTTTGCGACTGAACATCCAGAACTTTACATCGTTTAATATTATAACTGATTTCAGACAGGCGTCAAAAAAAAGTACAGTTCAACTACAGGGGCCTTCAAAGGAGTAAATTATTATATATATATTTAAGGAAAAAACACTTAATTTTCTTATTTACAGTGCTATCATTGATCTCCTTGTTTTGTATATCTTGATTTTTATCATGTGAAAAAGGAAAACAGTTATTATCTTCACCCCTTGGACTTTTTTCTACTAAAAGTTTGAACCGAAGTTGGAAATAAGATGCCGCTCCTCTGGAATCAAAATTGCAAAATCAGTAGATGCATGTAAAGTTACTTTAAAAGATATCTGGATTAAAATCATTTAATTGTACCTTACTTATTTATTTATTTATTTATTTTTGACTTGTCAGAAGTGATGAAAAATTTTGGTATTTTTCTTTTTGGAATTCATTCTGGTTTTGTATATCTGTGACTTCATCAGGATGCTCTTGTAAAAAAAAAAAAAAATCTCAATAAAACAGTTGTCCAGGTGTAATAGAATTAAAAACTCATGAGGACTTATATTATGGTTTTCATTGGATATTTTTTGGATAAATCAGTACCGCCCAAGAAAAATCCCATCTTTAAACATAACCAAGCCTGTTTTCTATTTCGCTCACATCGTCTTACGTTGGAACACAGAACAGCACGACCCCCCCAAACGTAACACAAAGTCTAACGAAGGATTTCAAGGCTGAAACTCAAACTCAGACCCCAACAGCAGAACCACGTTTGATGGACGCTGCCTCTGGTCCAACAGCAGAAAATCAGCTTCGCTCAGGCTGCAGCTTTTGACTTGGTCGATTTCACGCTTCTCTTTTGTTGGGGGGGGGAGGACAGCAGGACCTGATTCAGACGTCTTTGGGAACGGCTGACATTGGGTATAGCTGCTGGTTCAAACACAGGGCTGAATTATGCCGGTTTGGAAAGTCCGTTTTGGCCTTTCTGGGCCTGGAGGTTCATTTCTGAGGCGACTGCCAAGACTTGTTTGTTCTCTCCATCCCTATCCTCTACTTCTGAAACCTCGTTCTAAAACACTGTGGCTTCATTTTGCCCAACTCCACTATAGTTCTACCTTTTATTCCCTTCTCATTTCCTCTTTTACCTCCTCTCTGCTTCCTCTATTTGTTACCGCTATCAGTTTCAGCTCTTGTTCTGTTTCCGTCGTACCTTCCACCCTCCATTCCCAGCGGACTGGTCCAACGGAAGACTGTCTAAGAGGCAGTTGCATGTTAATGAGATAATACTTGTGTTTGCCGACATGTATATATGGTATATTGTTCGTGTTTACGTGTGTGTGGTGTTGGCGTCCTCCTGATTGCAGTAGCGTAGCGCTATTTGAGCTAACAACCACATACGGACAGGCGAGGAAGACGTCTCACTCTCCCCGTCCGACACTTCAGCCTGGAGGCAGGAGAGAGTGAAACTGACAGACATGGAGAAACAAGACACACACACCCACACACACATAGAGGAACACACTCATCCTAACTAGACCCACGGGACGGAAAGTTGGGAAGATGAAGTTACGAACGGTGAAATGAATCTAACCGGACTGAAAGGAGGAAACGGCGCAGACAGACAGATGTGATGTTGTCACGGTGACGTACGGATGTGAGCCATCGTGAGAGTTAGGGCGATTCACTAAAGCTGATGTTCTCCTTCATTTAAGAGAATCAGATCCCTTCAGAAAGATTCTAGGTTGTATTTAATAAGACCACTTTCTAAATTATAAAGCTAATAAAGGTGTTTGTGCTAGAAAACCCAAAGTAAAGTAAAAAAAGCTAACATTGACAATATTTTATTACTGTTAAAATCAAACCATTGGTTGTTGTTTTTTTGACATCTTAGTCTGTGAAGACAAATAATTATTACAGCTAGTCCTCAAGATACAAACATCTGACGTACAAACATTCATAGATATGAACATGTCCGACTGCTGCAGTTCCCCTTTCTGCCACAACCCGTGTCGAGCAGCACCGTTCACACGTTTCCAACTCTCGTTTCCCCATCCTGTTTTTGAATGTGTCTCCGTGAGCATCTCAGCACATCATCACGGTATGAATACCGTGGATATTTTACCGGTGATCACTTTTTATTTCTTTTACCCTGCGCAAAGAAACTTTTTTGTTGGTTTTGCCAGGTTGGGAGTTTCAGTTTAGCGGGAATAGCACTTCAATATTTAGAGTAATAATGACATTTAAATTACCTTCAATGGTGATTGTAGATTGAAATGAAAAACTAACAACTTATAAACATTTCAGCTTTGAACATCCTCATGGAACCACTTGTGTTCGTAAGTTGAGGACTAGCTGTATTTCTTGTTTTTCAAGTTTTATTTTTCGGGTTGATAATTTTTAACCTGCCTCTTATTTCACCACAGCCACAACCTATAGATGCCATTGAGTTGTGTTTAACATCAATTTTTTTGCAGGACGAAATTAGCAGGACGTTATTCAAGCGTGAACGACAAACTATACTTCACTATTACGGCTATTTGCACACTTGCCCTTCATTTGTCCTCTGTAGCAGCACAATTAGCCGTCATCAGCATAGCTCGTACCTGTTGTCCCCCTTTCTGTACTTTTCCTATCCTTCTATTTTTGCCCTCACCTTCACTCGGTTCTTCTGCTCGTCCCAGCGTCCCACCGCTTCTCCAATCTGTCCAATCCGTCGTCCCAGCTCCGCTCTGCCAGCTGGCCGAGGACAGCGCCTCCCTGAGGGGAGAACAGGTGTAGCGACACACACTCCACTGAGCACTCGGCTACCTGTGGCATCGGGCAGGCATGCGCCCAACAATTAGTGCATGCACCAACACAGAGCTACACGCGTGTACGGAGGCAAATAGGAAGACACGCTTTTACGCAGATAAAACAATCCAACAAACATGTCTGATATGTAAATGCTTCCATGGAAACTAAGCAGGTTATTCTAAAGGTCATGTTACAACATGACTAAACACCAAACCAATGAATCCTATTATCTATTTTTTTTTTCAGAATAAGAGGGATTAAAATGTTAAATTCTTTAAATTCTCCTTTTTTCCCCCCCAAAAATTGAATTATTTTGTTGATCTTTTCATTTCAGACTGGGGAAAAAAAACCCAAAGCTTGTGTGCTTACATAATCAATCTTGATCTTTCGCTAGAAGAATGGATTTGTTGTGTCTGAGTCTCTGTTTGATTCCCCCTTTTTTTTTTTTTTTAGTGGGAAATGCTTATTTTGTCTCAGCTGTCTCTTTCCCTCAAAACGACACTGACCTCTAACAAATCCAGTCGGCGACCTTTGACCCTCGTGACCGGGGCTAGCCATTGATCATTCTAACGCAGGGATTACCAAATGCACCATGGGATCTGAAGTCTCTAGAAGTAAATGTTGGTGGCTTAATATCTGACTGCATGGATCTTTAAAGGGAAGAGCAAATGTACGACAAATTATTGTGATTTAGCGATAGCAACTGCTTTTGGAAGCTTTCACTAAATGCATTTGCTGTGTTAAAATTAATGATACGATAAGAGGAAAATCCGCCGTTCGGGAATAAATGTTATCTTAATTGCTGGTTAGGAATCTCCGTTGGGTTTCATTCTGATGTGGATCACTGAAGTCTGATGTTTTATTTTATTTTTTTTAATGAGATCTGAGCCGTTTGCCCAGGCAGGGTTTGTTTTTGCGCGGGCGGTAATGTGATCGGAGTGGTAAAGGCAGGCGAGGCTTATGGGTCTTTTCAATCCAAAGTTAGTATGTGCTGTCAGGATGGAGGAAAGAGGGAGGGGGGGGGGGGGTCATTGGAATGGATGTGATGTGAATCCACTCCAAGTCTCTGGGGGGGCTGAAAGAGGGAAGAATTAGATTAGTGGGAGAATGCAATCAGTGTGACTACATTACGGAGTATGATGAGACAGGAAAAGAGGGGAGATGTGAGTGACAAGATGCTGGATGGCAAAAACTTTTCAAGACTGGGGGGGGGGGGTAATCCATAGCTGCAGATGCAAAATATTTCAAAATCAAAGCCAGAAAATCGATTAAAAGGTTCTTAAAAGATACGCATATCGTCCCTATTCTCTCTGACTTTACTGTGCTCTTGTTTCATCAAAAATTAAATTACTAAAATGCCTTAGCAGGCAAAATAAATCCCTTATGGATCATGAGTGGTGACTTTAAGGAGGAAGAACAACATTTTTTTCTCCCAGGGAATCATTGGAATCTCAAGGCGCTGCTCAAATAAAGGAATAAAGTTGGAGTAAGCGGAATAAAGGGGGGAGGATATTGCTGAATGCGGGAGCGGTTTCCTTTTACACTATTTACCCCGACTACAAACCCAATTAGCTCAAATCAGATGCAGTGTTTACACTAGCATCAGGAGATGATTACGTAAAACCTAGCGTTCCAGTTTCCAGCCCCCCCCCCCCCCCCCAGTCGTCTTTGGATGGCGGGTCTCACAGACCTACAAACACAGTCGTGTAATAACATCCCAACGCAAACCCCCCCTTAAAAAACACTCTATGAAATGACCTTATAGAGTTTTGGAGAAAGATATGAGATGTTTTTTGTAAGAATAAACTGGTTTATAGGTTCATAAACCCTTATTGAACATCCGCTGGTGAGACGATACGTCCAAATGAAAAGCTGCTATCGCTCCACAGGAAGTGACTGATCAAATCTTATCGGCAAAATGAGGAACTTTGTCACGAGAAACTACTCTGGTTGTGTTTTCACTGAAGTTTATTGTCATTTAAAGTTGTAGAAAATCACAGTAGAATAGGTACAAAACTTACTGGGTAGATTCTGAATGAATGACTTTAATGTTTTGTGGATGGACAGGAAACGTTTCTGTCAAACAGGGTTTGTTCTTGTTTGTATCTGCTAGTTTTTTGTTGGCTGGTTTGTTTTTGTTGACTCGGATTACACAAAAGCTACTGGATAGGAGGTGGAGCATCAGTTAGATGTAAAGCTAGATGGATTTTTCCCAAAATTTAAAGGAACTATCCCATAAAGGAGGAAGACTATCATTTAGCATAAAAAATCTACAGTAGTCTTCTTCTTATTCATGTTTAAGTTCTAAATTGTTCTTGTCTTTGTTCTTGTCTTCTTGTCACTGGATTTCAGCTGTTTATACCTGCTATAAAACAGTGAGAAAACCTTCATGTCATTTTTATGACAGTAGAACCTGAAAATATGAGTAGTACAGTAGAACTTAGAAATATGAGTTTAATTAATATGAGTTTAATAATAATAATTAATTATGGGTTTTAATAATAATATTTTTGAATAATAATAATATTTTAATATAATAATAATATAATATATTATATAATATATATATATTATAATATTATATACAGTATATATTATAATAATATTTTTAATATTATTTTAAGTAATAATACGTTTTAATAATAATAAACAAATTTTCCCCATTTAAAATAATTAAAATAACTTTTTAGTATAGTCCATCTATTCATTTTCATTCAGACTGTCGTTATGTGTCCCATGTACCTCCACATCAAGTTGGGGAGTCTTTATAGACTCCCCAACTTGGTTGTTTCATCAACCTCATAAGCATAAGCTATTCATCAGCCACCGTCACCACTGATACAGTCTGGACTTTAATGATTGACACCTGTTGGTAGCAGATAACCTTCATTCTGGTGTCATCACCTTCACCATTTATATACAACTAAACTCTGACCTTTCCACCCTTACCCACACATATCCATCCACTCAGTACAACCCTCACACTGACGCTTCCCAGGCCAGAAAACAAGGGCCTAAACACAGATTGTTTGGTGTGTGTGAACCTTTTCCCACTTGTGTTGTTAATTTTCCACAGGCTCAGGTTTCCCCGTTTGCTTCTCCTGGAAACCAGAAATCACAACAAATCCCCCGGTGCACGAATGAAGCTGCGAGTAGTAGTACATGTTCAGAATATGTGAACAAACTGGAACACGCATTTGCTCGATGTTCACATATTTCGGTTTAAACAAACAGCGTTTTGGCCCAAATGATGCATTAAGAAACCTCAAGAATAAAATTTTCCATTGCGGTTTTTTTTTTTGCATCCCGTGAACTTATCCTATCAACATCCTCGGTTTCCAGAACCTTCTGATATTGCTCACGGTATATGTAAACATTCTCATTCTCATTGTCCCATCAGGGATGATGATGTCTTCCTCTTGTTTATCCAAGATTGCGTTGAAATGTTGAGAAACGCTTCGCAATAAACACCACAAAAGGTACCCAAGAAGAGAAAACGGTGTAAACCCAACAATGCTGTCTTTGTTGGACCCCAAACCCAACCCCTCCTTCCTGTCTTCACCCAAACCCAGACCCTTCCTGGACCTGAGATCACATGAGATAATGAGATGAGATAATATCTGCCCACGTTATCCAACCGTCTGTGTTTTCAAGTCCTTCCCGTGACCAGATCTCTACACCAGCTGCGTTTTGGTCGCTCGGACAGGCCTGGTGAAATAAACACAGGTGGCGGCGCGTTTGCATTTTCGATCCAGGCTTGTGTAAATATAAGATGGTTTTTTTGGAGGTCTGGAGAAAGAAGGGAAAACATTCAGAACAAAGACATCTTGTTCCAGTCTGGTTCTACCAGTTGATGGATTCAGGTTACGAATGGAGAGCTCTAGTTCCTCTGGAACGTCTGCTATATTCTGGGTTACCTTAACATTACAACACTTTGGAGCACTTAGTTTGTGAGAATTAATTGAATTTAAAGAGCTATAAAAAAGCCATTCTGATAAATTTAGTGTGATATTTTACGACGCATTTCGAGCTTGTTAAAGCTTTTATCACCTCTTTTTAGCATTTTATACCATATATTTTGCAGAGTTTTACCTGAGCTGATCTAAAATTCACTTTTATTGGTCAATTTATTTGTGCCCCTAGAGAGTTACGTGTGTTATATATATCGCTCACAAGTCGTGACCTCTGATCATCGTTCATTACAACGCAAAATAAAAGCACAGGATGTTATATTTAAATTTAAGTCATGCATTGGTTTCTTATTTGCACAATTTTAGTTGTTTCTGCATCTGTCAGGTCTTTGTTTTGGTATTAATTTCTGATTAAGCCTCTCAGTATGTTAATAAAAATAAATAGAGGATCATTTCCTTTCCTATTCTTCACCCCCCCCCCCCCATCCCTGAGTCTTCACCTCTTCCCCAGGGAGAATCATTTTACCGCGTCTCGACCTTTCACCTCCAGTATTCTTCTCCCTGACACAGAGGCAGCGTTGGCGGTCTCGTCTCGTCTCGTCTCCGTCCCCCTCCCTCCGTCCTCTGACGTCCGCTGCTCCGTCGCCCCGTTGTTATCCACACACCTGCTCTCACAGAGGCCAACAGGTGGAGAGGAGGAGGAGGAGGAAGAACTCCACGTCTTCATCCGTGACATTAAGACAACCCAAGTGGATGGGGGTTTAAATGTGATGAGGTAAAATCAGTTACGTGTAAAAAAAAAAAGCGAAGTCATCAGCAAAAGTGTTTCGGTTCATGTTTATTGGTGCGATGGAGCATGGAAAACAAAAAAGTTGGACATGCAAGGTGTGTGTGTGTGTGTGTGTGTGTGTATGTGTTAGTCCTCTTAACTTGAAATGGCAAGTTACTGTATATAAATGTAGATCTTGAAAGTTTGAGTTATAATAATAAACATGTGGGTTTGTTTAACAGGTAAAGGAAGTTTTCTTGCACTGATTTTGTAAAGATGCTTTGTTTTAACTCTGAGTACAAACTTGAATGAACTTAAACAACTTCAAAAGCTGCATTGAGACAACTAGTTTATTGTAGTCGTATCAGCCAGTTCAACTTTAGTGAGTTGAAACAAAAGTTGAGTTAATTTGTGTTTAAGGCCGCAGGTGAATTAAGATTTTTCTAGTTGAAACACCATGAAATGTCTCACAGTGTAAAAGTATGATATTATTTGTGACAGGTGAGGAAAATGTGTGTGTGTTTGTATTTTTTTTTCCTGCCCTGCAACACTAATATCTCTTTCAACTCAAACCTCCACCCATGAAAAAAAAAAAAAAATGGGTGAATGAAAAGGCATGGCTGGATATATATGTATATAAAAAAAATATCCCTCTGCCCCCCCCTCCGGATGAAAATAGAAGTCTAATTCCAGTCCAAAAATCCCATTGCTCCGGCTTTACGCGGATGGCAGAGTGTGTCGGAAAAGCAGCACGACTTCAGTCTGCATGCTGAACTGAAGACGTCTCTTTTCTGTGGGGGCTTTTTTCCAGAGATGAAGGGCTTTGCCGTGTCTTTTAAGTGAACTCAGGAGGTGCTTTCTCTGCAAATTCCCATGCGTTTTTTGCCCCGGTGAGGCTGTCACATCCAACTCGGAGGAAGATACACAAGAGAGGGTATTTTTGACGGTGAAATTCCACATGGCTTGGATTGAAAGCGGATGTCTGCTGATTGAATATCTTCATAGAAAGATGGAGAAAGAGAAGGAAATGTAGATATTTTAGGTTTTGTTTGTTTGCCAGATTTCATCTCTCTGGAGCCAACAGGTCAAGATCCTGCCAGCACACACACACACACACACACACACACACACACACACACACGTCCTGTTTCGTGTGTGTCTGCAGCGTATTTGCTAATTAGGAATCATTTAGTGCGGCACAGGCTGGCGCTGAGGACAGAAAGCTCACTTGTTAATGAATTGATCAAAGGCTTACAGGCATTTGATCAATACCAATACCTCCTCCTATACCTGTGGTGTCCACAATGTAATTATCACACACTTAATGCTGCTAAATGAGCTGCCTTATAATAACCTAACCATTGATTGGTGCGGGCTCAGGCTTGTGCAGCGTCTACACAGGTAAATGTTCTCCATTTAGTCACCTAAGCTTTAATTTATTGAAGTAATTTCAAGCAAAATCAACCAATTAGATCAGGGGTGTCAAACTGATGTAACTGTAATAAATGTAACCAAATGTAATGTAATGAATGTAATGTAAGTTACAAACTTTACAGTTGCAGAAATAAAACATGTTTGCTTGTTGCTCTGTTAGAACATAAATGCCTTTAATTTGTCAGGTTATGAAATCAAACGCAAGTCAGGACATTAATGTTTTTGTCAAAGTGAAAATGGGTTTAATTATTGCATTGTGGGAAATGTAGTTTTTGGTACAAGCACACTTTTGACCTATCTATTTTTAGATTGACCTTTAATGCTCTCGTGGGCCACATAAAGTGATGTGGCGGGCCACATTTGGCCCCCGGGCCGTGAGTTTGACACATGTGGATTAGATGAACCTCGTTGGTCCAGAACGACCAGGATACGTCTGACATTTACGATTTGGAGTTAACTTCTGAAATGGATAATAAACCATGAGCCTGTTAGCATGCTAACTTTACCGGTAGGGATGCTAGCATGGCTATGGAGCGGTGCACCTCCACTCAGGATGCTCATACGCCCCTCTCCCCTCTGGAGACATGCTAACATGTGCTAACCCATAGATTTCACCAACAGGTGGTGCGCAGCGTGTCGGAGTGTGTGCTTCTAGATGACTTGGCCGGAATCAGGTGTGCCAGTTCTGTCAGGAGGGGGGGGCGCTCATGTCCCCTGCAGGATGCGTTGATTAGTTCAGCCCAGGCTGTTCCAGGAGTCCCGTCAGGCGCTCAGCTGACTGGACCGACGGGGGCGAGTCTTTGTTGGCACCAAGAGAGTCAAAGCTAACGCGTGCACAGGTAGCTTCGCCTTTCAGAGCGTTTAAATAGTTTTGTTGAAATGAAGTTAAAGACGAGGGAGAAGTCATTGTCAAAGTCGTTCCCTCTATTTTTATCTCGCGTCTAAATACGCCAGTGATCCTCTTTTTATTTTTTTTTGCCAGCAACAATCTGCCTAATATATTCCCATTTTTGTGTGTTTCTCAGAGGCAGTGAGTGTTTTGCATCAGCAGCTTCTCTGCTAATGAGCTGCTGTCCAACTGGCAGCCGTGCTGGAGAACAGTTAAGTTAGGGGGGATTACTCAGACTCTAACAAGTCTATAAAGTCTATAGACACCAGAACAAAGTCTGTCTGGGTCGTACGAGAGGCTGTTTAGAGTTGATGATGTTAAAAAAATGAAAACTGACAGATAGTTAGAGTTCATTACAATGTTTTCCATTTGCACTGCAGACGAGCTTTATTTTTTATCCCACGGTTCTGATCCGGTTGATTTTTTTGTGGCCCCATGACGGCTGGAATAACATAAAGGGTTTACGCCTCCGTCAGACCAGGAGCCACGTTAGCATAGAGGAGTGTTTTTATCACTGCAAGATGTTCCAACAAAATCACAACATGTGAAGATGATGGTATTTTAATGGTAAATTTAAGGTAGTATTTTGAGATACTAGTTTGATTTGTTCTGTGACTGACCTCATAAAATTTTTATCCATTCCAGCCTTGTAAAAAAGCCCCAAACCCCATAAATAATGAAAAAAAACTTTATCAATCAATAGACATGCAGACTTTACCTGTGTATAATTAATTATATATGACCAATGATTAAGAATGAAAAGAAACGCCAAAGTCAGGAGAACACACGAGCTACGTCTTTACTCCACCAACGAGAACGAGATGCGGTCTCACTGATGTTGTGTCCATCCGCCAACACGTGGTAAAGAACGAGATGCGGTCTCACTGATGTTGTGTCCATCCGCCAACACGTGGTAAAGAACGAGATCCGGTCTGACTGATGCTGTATCCATCCGCTAACACGTGGTAAAGAACGAGATACGGTCTCACTGATGTTGTATCCATCCGCCAACACGTGGTAAAGAACAAGATCCGGTCTCACTGATGTTGTATCCATCCGCCAACACGTGGTAAAGAACGAGAATCCTGTCTGATGTTGTATCCATCCGCCAACACGTGGTAAAGAACAAGATACGGTCTCACTGATGTTGTATCCATCCGCCAACACGTGGTAAAGAACAAGATACGGTCTCACTGATGTTGTGTCCATCTGCGAACACGTGGTAAAGAACAAGATACGGTCTCACTGATGTTATATCCATCCGCAAACTAGCAGTGGTGTCCTGAAACAGGGCTCGTATCTCCGATTTTTGCTCATAAGATGATATTACATATGTCTTCTTATCTGATTATTTTATTTTATTATTATATATTAATACTATAGTCCATCTAAAAAGTTTATTTTCCAATTAAACACTCCCAAAAACCAATCCATGATTCTCTCTTTTAACCTCCAACACATCATTTCACACGTTAGTCCACTTTATCTAACAGCAGTCGGTACCAGGGGTCAGTGCTGCACTGGTTACCATAATTATGTGGTTTTTATTGATGTGCAGTCTGAACTACAAATATACATTATTTAATATCTTATAAAAATCCTTGAATCTTTGCAGGTCGTCAGCTTGTGACATTTCGGTGTTGAACGTTCATGAAGTAAAACTGTGTTTGACTCGTTGCTTTCCTATAAACCTGACTGACAGTCGTCTTTGGATAGTTTTTGTAAGTATCTACAAACAGGCCATGCCATCGTCTTTTCATCACCATCATATTTCAGTAACTATGGTAACTACATCAGTATTGATGTAGACAGAACCCAAAATCCAATTGAATAACCTCAACAGGGAGAGAGGGAGACTGAATCAGAACGAACGAATCAGAACGTTTTCACCGACGGAGATGAGGAGCGAGGGATGAAGGCAGCCTTGAGAGGAAAGGAGAGGGAAGAAAGAGAGGGATGTAATCCAGAGATGAATGTGGAGCGGGGGAGGGATCCTGCAGTACCTGTGATGGATGAGCTCTAGCTCAGGTGTGACGGTGCGACCAAATTAAATCACTGAGCAGACAGCAATGAACGAGAGGCAAGGTTATCGCTTCGGTTCCCCCCCCCCCACCTCCTTCGTCCCTTTGTCTCCGGTCTCAGCGGTCGGTCCTCATCTTACCATCATCATCATCACTCCTCTCTGAGCTGGGATTAGCCTTCATCTCTGAGTGAGGTTACACTCATTTCAATCAAGCGCCCCCGGGAGTCCGTCTAATCACAATACCTCCTTCTGCTCAGTGATTGGCACCGCTGTCCAAACTGTGAGGAGTAATAAGAGAACAAAGACGGGCAAAGATCTCAGGAAGCCACACACTATTTATTTACTTGTGATTTTTTGGTTGTTTGCTTGTCGTTTACTGGCTATGTTCTGCTCCTCCACTCCAGTTAAGTACTGGTTCCAAATTCATGTCACCTGTTTGGCAAAAAACTCTTTCCTGTTTCAAAATAAGAGCTCATGAACTTGATGTCCACATAGAAATGGGTTTCTAAGTTTGTTGTGAAAGAACCTGAATCACCTGAGCTCTAACAAATACACATCAGACTGAATGGGAGGGAATTTCAGAACTATACAGGCTCCCCTATACAGGCTCCCCTATACAGGGGGAGCCTGTATAGGTAGAGGAGCAGCTCGTATCTCAATTAGAACCAAGAATAAACCGTCCCATATCAGGACCAATGAACAACCCTCATGTAAATTATATCTGCCCGTCAGGAAGCGCTGTAAAGCACCGCAGCACTTCCTGTCGTCAGACACACCTTTGTTGGTCTTGATGTCTGTGACTTGTCTGGAGAAGTTCAGCTTATTTAAAAGAATCCAGGAAAAAGATCGCACTTAAAAAGGGAAGTACATACAACTAACAGAGTGAAGTTAAGTTTACTGGATATTTACTTGTTAAGTTTACTTCAAATCTAGTTGTACTTACTAAATTCTGTCATTTATTGAAACTAAAGAATAGTGAGTATAATAGCAAGTTTAAACTTAATCTTTCTGAGTGTCACTAACTTAATAAAGCCAAGTTAGCCTGACTGAACTAACAGTTGGGTTTACTCAGTAGAAAAACAAGTAAGCAGAACAAGGAATGATAAGTTTGCAGGATTTTATTACCTGTGCGTCTTAAACCAAGGCCACTATTCATGAAAACAAATTAAATGTGTGCAATAAAAACAAATATGAAAATCTCGAACAAATATTTTAAACACATGTAAATACTTTTTCTACATGAACACCATGTGCTTTGAACTGCAATAAACAGAAAGAAAAAAAGTGAAAAAATAGATGCATGGATTTATGGGCTTCACTGGCATGAAATCTTAAAGTTAGCTCAGGCGTGTCGTGTTTTATTTCACAGGAATGATACAATATCAATAAATAATATAAAAAAAACTTTCTGGTATTTCGAATTTGATTTTCATAATGCAATTTCTAGCTGTATTTTTTTTTAAATTAGGATGAGGTTCTTTATCATTTCATTGGACATAGTGATTTATAGTCTTTGTTACTTTATTGAACAAAAATGAGTGATAATAGAGTACATGTAGAGCTTGTGGGTTCAGCCAATCAATGTGGACCTGAACTTCCTCAAATAAATGGGAAGTTAAGCCACTAATGAAAAGAAATGGATCGATGAGGTCACCTTTTAACCTCACGTCTAAAACAATAAGGATCAACATTAGAGTTCAAACTGGAAGGTTGGACTCGATGATTTTTAGAGAAGCACATCCAGGACACAAGTTCTAAATTAGATTTAAATTAGGGACATTACAGGGAAGTTTTTACAGTACAAGCTCTTGTTCATTTCCATCATCATCATTCCATATCCTTTAATTTCTCTCCATATGCTAAACATGTGCAGCATTCATCACATGACCGACTGAAGCCAGTCCTGATGGGAAACTCGCATCAGTTTCTTCCTGCTATATACAAACTTGTTGACAGAGAAGGCTCACTTAATGACGACTGTTCCCTCGACCTTTGACCCTTCCTCTTTGACCAACCCCGTTGCCAGACATAATGATCCGCTGCCACGCTGTCGGTGTTGACACGCAGGTCCCCCCCTTGTCGCTGCGCTTCACACACAATGGCCGACTTGTCCTGGATGACAATGGAGAATTGTGGCAGCAATAAGAGGTTGTGACTTGAAACTTTAAAAAAAGATGGATGCAATGGAGGTGAAGGGACAAACAAAGGGCAGAGAGACGGATGGTGTCGGAGTGAAAAAGGAGCTATTTATTCCAATCCAAGTTAGAAGACATGCACAAAAAAATCGCTTATTTTTGAGAAACTTTTCCCGTCTTTCTTCGGCGTCGGATCGTAAATGGAACTCACGTCCTTCCACTTGACAAAAAAAAAAAAAAGAAAAAGGGACGTAATACAAAAATAAACTGCAGGCACCGTGGTTCTAGACACGATCTCAAACAGCCCAGATATCTATCTGTCACAGCTGAAAAACAAGTTGTGAATAAATTATAGCTTTTATTTTATCAGATTTTATTCTAAGTCCATACTAGTTAAAGCAAAACCTGATCTGAGTGGGTAAATTCCAGGTGAGTCACATGATCCACATGTACACACACACACACACACACACATTGAGCTCATCATCGGCAGTCTCATTATGTTGTTGATTCTTCTCCTCCCTGCAGACAGTGCTATTTACCCAAGAAGGGGGGAGATGGGTAATGAGACTGATGTGTGCAGGGGTGCGTTCTGGGTAATTTGTTTGATACAAGACCTGATGGGAAGCGAAGGGATCAAAAAGACTCAAACATCTTTTTCTCTTTTTTCCTCCTTTCATCTACTCGCAGACTCCCTCTTGATGTAAAAACGTCAAGAAACAGAAACCGTCTCCTTCGTTTTTCTTTTTTTTTTTTTGTGATTATATCATCACCTTCACTTCACCGTGCAACGGCGTGTATTCTCACGCCCACGTATGCAATCATGGTGAAACAGTAGCATGCCTTCCTTCTGGGGTATTTTGTCACCTATGACCTGCTGCTCCCTCATTAGCTCATTGTGACCTTTGAACTCACGACGGGAAGCCCCGAAGGGGGGAAAGGTCTCTTCAACAGGTGGACTCAGGTGTCCAAACAGGTGCGGCTTCCTGACATCAACCCAACCTTTACACTTTCATGTCAGCAGTCGGGCCCGCAACTTTATTTACACCTGCACCGACATTCAACCCGTAATGCTACATGCTACATGCTAACAAAGTCGAGGGCTACATACTTCATTCTGTTCTTGCTGCAGGGAGAGACGCTCCGTCTGTTTCAAAGAGTCACAGAGTCTCTTTTTACTTGTTCTCATCCCAGATTTATATCTTTTTCCCAGCTTTTCCCTGAAGGGATTTGCACTTTGTCTGCAGAGTTCATGCATAAACGGAAGCAGCTTCAGCTCCACACTTGTGTCTGAACATGTTATACATCCTGTATTAAATAGCTGTTATAAATATTACAGAAGCATCCCCCTTTTCTTCATGCAGATCAATCAAAATTATGATGAAATAATGTTTTCTAGAATATTAAAACTGCATGAGAAAGATCAGATGTGATGGATGAAATCACAAATCAGAAGCCTGGTTCCCTCAATTTGTTGACGGATCTTCAAAATGATTGGGTCTTTTTTTTACTGGTGTGTACTATACTATACTAGTTCATAAAGATATTTGAAGATTATATCATTAAAAAATACAAATATAGCAATGAGAAGTGTCATTTGGGTCGCAGATGCGATGGAGCATCAGCGATTTCGTGTATAAAATGAGTCAGAGTCTAGATGTTGTCATTCCCTCCTAACATTTATCTATATTTCTTAATTCGATAAACCAGACAGATAGCACCAGGCGCTCAAGGTTGACATTTGATGGAGCCTCGTCTTCATCAGCAGATGGAGTTTTGCTCTCTTGCGTATCTCAGCTTTGACAAATCAAACCGTTGATCAGAGGAATGAGCTCCGTGACAAGTCGTTTCATTCAAAACTTTTATGATGCAACATGATGCAAGGGGAAAAACTTCATATTTTGATTTTTGCGTGAATGTAGTTGATGATCTGGGTTTTTTTTTTTTTTTTCCTTTTCGAAAGGATCTGTTCAATTTCCAAATTTCTTTGACAAAAGGAATTGAACTCTTTTTAGAAATGTTCCTTTATGTGGAAGGCTAGGTCATAGCATGGATAAGGCAAGCTAAGCAGCATAGCACATTATAGTGTATGTATTATAATTATTAACAGGCCTCAACTTATGGAAATTATCCAGAAATTATCATTTTAGTTACCTGTGAGTTAATGTGGAGCAAAGAAATTAAATGAAGTGCAGTGTGAGGGAGTTTATGATATGTCTAATACTGTATGAACCTTTCAAAGCCGCCAAAGGCAATTTGAGCTGAACGGCCCAGAAATGAATGCGCGCCGGCTAAGATGTATTCACAGCAACAACATAAAAGGTGACATTTGAAAGGTAACACATTAGCGAAATGCATTGGCTACATTAATTCAGTGTGGCTAAAAGCCTTGTTAGCATTCGTTGTTTGAGTCTGAATGTACAATTATGAGACAGAGAGAAGGGTTTGGGGGGGAGGAGAGGGGAGATAAGGGGGAGAACAAAAGGCAACAAACTAGGGAGAGAAAGGAGGACAGGGTGAGTCTTTTATGTCTCCTCTGAGTTTGAAAAGCCTCTCTTTCATGTTAGCATTGTCACATTCTCTCTGTTCTCGTTCCATTTGCTCCTCCTCGCTTCGCGGGATAAAGGCATCGCTCTTTTCCGGACAGGGAGGGCAACAGAGACGAGCGTCTGGACCCACAGTGGTGTCTGGCTGGATACTAAAATTTCATTTGAATGCTAGCATTAAATGCATGTGCAGAAAACTTAATTCCAGATGCAATTACTTTGCAAATACCTTGAGTGACAAATGTAATGTTGTTTATCTGTTGTGTCGCTATTCATTTCCAAAGCAAAATAGTAATTATGAATGAAATCTAAAAAAAAATTCAACCTTGGTTTACGTCGTTTGGAGTTACGTTGTTCTCGATTTGACACCCTTTAGATTGTTTTTGCGCATTATTTCACATTGTTTTAATTGTTTTTAATCTGTTTTTTTTTTTCCGCTTTTAACTTATTTTAAATTGTTTTATTGGATTTTTATTTGATGTTTTTATTGAACTGCATTATGTTCATGGTTGTAATGGTGCGTCTGTTCTGTTTTTTTTTAATTAGTGGCTGTGCAGCACTTTGGAAACCTTGTGTTGATTTAAATTGTGCCATATAAATAAAGTGGAGTGGATTGGATTATATATCAGTTTACAAAAAAATACACGCAAAAACAAAAATCAAGTTTACATCATTTTACTCCACTTTACGTCCGTCCGCCACAAATATTAGAATCATAAAATCACTAAACCGTTAAAAACAAATAATATCATGTTAAATAAATACAGTAAATCAGAATAAAACATATATCCAATCTAATCCAACTTTATTTGTTAAGCACTTTACAAAAATCATATTATTAGCCCTTAGCAACCCCCGTGACCCACACGGGGGCTGAAGACGAGATGGAGACGTTTTTTCTGTACCCAATTAAAAAGTAAAATCGAATTGTTTATCAGCTTAAAATAGATTAATATTAACCAAATATTATTAAAATGCATTCAGTTCTGTACAGAACTGGGAATGGTTAATTCAACTTACGTTGTTTTTCGACTTACATCGCGTCTCCAGGAACTAATTATCGACTTATGCCGAGGTTTACCTGTATTTCTATTTTTCTTTCTCTTCCCAAATTCCGCAAAAAGAAAAATACTGCTGAGTTTTTGCCTTTGTATTAAATTTAATAGTGAACAAAATACCATCAAAATTCTTGCATTTGTAGCCAGAGTCTATAAAATAATTCCTCCGTACCGCAGACCGACTCTATTGGCCAATGACTGCTGAAAACAAATCAGTGAACCACAGCGTTACCCAGAGTGACATCTTCTTTCACTACCAGGAGCAGCTACTGTACTTTATCAGTCCCGCTCGCCTGGTGGTGACGGCCCCTGCTGTGCTCAAAACCGCTGCCACACATACACTTCCTCCTTTATTTGAGCGACGTTTGCTAAAAAGCTGCGGTTTCCAGCTGTTTTTGGAAGGCTTCGGTTATTTTTGTGGGGAATTTTACACCTTCATTTGATAGCGGAGAGGAGAGAAGACAGGAAATTAGAGGAGAGAGGGATGGAAAGCGACCAGCTTTAAAGCGGTAGCAGCGCTACATGTAGCATCACGCCGCCGAATCAAAAGGCCTATCACTACCTCGGCTTCAGTTCTGATCAAACGGCGTAGAAACAGATCCTCTGATCACGTCTGAACGCCGGCGATGGAGCTTTTCTCTGTGGTTTTGAAATTAAATTTCCAAGGATGAGTCAGTCGTGCCATCGACAAACACGTGCTCGTGAATCCAACAGAAACCGACTTCTGTATTGCTGATTTTGCGCTCTAACAAGTGTGATTTGACTTCATGGAAATATTACAGAGGATTTAGGGAGTCAAGATCTTTGCTGTTTTGTTTGTGACGCATGATTTCAGTTAAAGTTTGTCCTGCAAAATGAGTTTTGTTTTTGGTGGTTAAGACGGGAAATCAGAGAGCGACGATAAATGCATGAACTTTTCTAACGTGAAAAACAAAACAGGATAGTTTTTCCTATTCTGTTGACATCAATATCAAATTTTTCAAAATTTTCCTATTTATTTTACATCATGCTTCCTGTATTGGAAAGAAAAATGTTTTGAGAGGCCATCATGGTAGCTGTAATTATTTTATTTTCCTTTAGCTGAGGACAGTAAATAAATAAAAGTCTTTGAGAATATTTAACTACCTTCAATTTTTTTTCTGTGGGAATACAACAGAAAAGATGAGAAAGACAAGAAAAATGAAAGAAGAGAACTTTCCAATGTGGGAACAATGTGGAAACCATATTTAACCTGCTGCCTTCGGGTTAAATATGACCCGTCAGCATTTTATACAGCAGAAATCTCCCTAAATTTCCTTGAAAGCCACACACACACACACACACACATACACAGACACACACACACACACACACACACACAAACAGCGTTTGATTACAAACAAAGAGTAAAAACTTCCTCCTGCAGAGGAAGCTCCGACCTCCCACGACCCCAAACACAACTCCAGATCAAACAATCTCAAACACAAAACAAACATCTCTTCAAAGCCTTGTTTACAAACAATGCTGCACTCCAGGGCTTTGGAGGCGGAGACAGAAACACCTCGTGTGATTTCCTCAGAGGTCAGGATGACAGGTGAAACACAATCCAGTGGTGCTGCTGAATAACTGCAGGGGGAAAACACACACACACACACACACACACACACACACAACACACACACACACGCCACAAGTGTGTGAAGCCCGACTGGATTTAGGGTTTGATATTCAATCAAGCTGCTTGATTCTAGGGCTTTAAAGGAGGGGAGACAGTCCTGACCCACAGGGCAAGAGGCAAAGTTTATGAGACAGTGGTGAGGATTAGAGACAGTGGTGATGGACAGATTAGAGACAGTGGGGAGGACAGCTATGATAGACAGATTAGAGACAGTGGTGATGGATGGATTACAGACAGTGGTGATGGACAGATTAGAGACACTGGTGACAGCCATGATGGATGGATTAGAGACAGTGGTGATGGACAGATTAGAGACAGTGGTGCTGGACAGATTAGAGACAGTGGTGATGGATAGATTAGAGACAGTGGTGATGGACAGATTAGAGACAGTGGTGATGGACAGATTAGAGACAGTGGTGATGGACAGATTAGAGACAGTGGTGATGGATAGATTAGAGACAGTGGTGATGGACAGATTAGAGACAGTGGTGATGGATGGATTAGAGACAGTGGTGAAGCCAGCCATGATGGACGGATTAGAGACAGTGGTGATGGACAGATTAGAGACAGTGGTGATGGATGGATTAGAGACAGTGGTGATGGATGGATTAGAGACAGTGGTGATGGACAGATTAGAGACAGTGGTGATGGATGGATTAGAGACAGTGGTGATGGAGGGATTAGAGACAGTGGTGATGGACAGATTAGAGACAGTGGTGATGGAAAGATTAAAGACAGTGGTGATGGATGGATTAGAGACAGTGGTGATGGATGGATTAGAGACAGTGGTGATGGATGGATTAGAGACAGTGGTGATGGACAGATTAGAGACAGTGGTGATGGACAGATTAAAGACAGTGGTGATGGATGGATTAGAGACAGTGGTGATGGATGGATTAGAGACAGTGGTGATGGATGGATTAGAGACAGTGGTGATGGATGGATTAGAGACAGTGATGATGGACGGATTAGAGACAGTGGTGATGGATGGATTAGAGACAGTGGTGCTGAACAGAAGACAGGAAGTCGAGCTGGAGGTGGAGGAAATGAAGATATTGAGGTTTGGAAAAGACCAAAGAAGAAGAAAAATGGTCAGAGGAGTTGAAACAACACAAGAGTTAGATAAACAGAAACACAAGGAAGTTGTGTTGCTTTTCTTCTCGTTTATTCTTTTACTACACTTCCGACTACATTACCCAGGGGTCTTGTAGGCGGTGAATTGGCCTGACTGGTCTGATTTTACAGGCTTGTATTCAGAGGTCAAGCGTGGTGAAACCTCCAGCTGGGGGGGAACTGACACGACCAACCAACAGTAGGGGTGATAGGTTGTGTTAGCGACTCCGTTCCTCTGTCTCTGGTTTCAACCACCAATCAGGATCTCCACAAAAAGACCAAACCATTTCTTTTTTTCCCTTTAACAAGGTTCACTTTGCGTTAGCAAAGCAGCGCCAAGTGTTTCTACAAAGCCCCTCTTTCTGTTATCCGCGGTGCCGTGGTGTGAGGGTGTTGCAGGTTGCAATAAGTTCCACCTACTGATATTAATTGGACCTGATGTGTTGTTCTGCTCCCAGGGTGCTTGTTGAGCCCCGGTTCTGTTCAGTTAATTGTAAAACAGGCCAAGAACTCTTGGCAGACACGGGGCTATAAAACGTAGGGCACAAAAGCCTGGCTAAAAAGGAGCTGGCAAGAAAAAAAGGACCCGAAATTAACTGTTACTGTTGTTTTTTTTTTACTTTTACGCTCCCACTCACATGTGCATGTCGCAAGATATGGTTATGTAGTTACATTAAGGCCCGATCCTCACGGCGCTCATTACCTGGTGATGTTTTTCTTATTTGGGAAGTCATTTAGAAACATCGTTTAATTTTTTTTTTTTTTTTTTTTTTACAAAAGCTTTTAAAGGATTATGGGTGGGAGCTTTGGAAGGTCTGTTAAAGTTTATTTTTAAGATTTCATCACACACACACACACACACACACACATACACACATATCGTCATGCCATTAAAGGCACGATGCCCCTTCCCTGCTGGGAGGGTTGTCCTTGGAATTTCCCCACGCTGGTGTGGAACAGATTTGGAGGGTCTGGAAGCGGTAATGGGGTGACTGTGATTCAGAGGGAGGGACGACCGACGTTCCTTTGAAGCTCAGCTCGCAGACTGTAAGTGTGTGGGGGCCGCTTCTTGTTTTCTTGTTTGTCTTGGCCATCCGCTACCTCGTAGGAGGTTTGTGTTTTCACCCGTGTTTGTTGGATTGACTGCAGGATTACACAAGACTAGAGAACAGATTCCCCATAAAAACCTTGTGGCTGGATTGGATTTTTGGACGGAAATGGACCCCATTTCTTTCAGGCAATGCAGGAAAGGCTATTTGTTTTGGCATTTTTGTTCATTCCTGTAAGAATCATGCACTACCATTAGGATTAGGATAGCAACCCCCGTGACCCACGAGAGCGGAAGGAAATCAAGCATTTTTATGCGTCAGTTTGTGGTGTTTTTCATGCAGATACACATAAAAATCTGGATAAAAGCAAATCCAATGTCCTTAAATTATGGTTACAAACATAAGAGATTGATTTTAAATAAATATGGACTGTAGTTAAAAGGACTTTTGAGGAATGAACCTCCATGTTGGCTGTTTTTCAAAAACAGTGTAAAACACAAGAAATTTTCAAAATGAAAGGATTTTAATGTGTGGCAGGTGTTGAACATTCTTGTTTCTACATTCCAGCGCTGTCGTCCTTTGGTCAGTTGTAAACTCTGGATTGTACAAATTAAATAGTAAATACTAAATGTCTTCCAACCAGTCACGATATAATTTTACGTGATTCAGTTTTAATTTTTTTTATCTACATCTGCAGATTATTTTTGAGTAATTTCTAAACCTCCATCCCTTTTACTGGAAAGCTTCGCAAACCAAACATGTTAACACCTCATAAAGCTGATTTTAACAGTTACCTACTTCACACCCGGCCAACGCAAAAGCAACGTAATCATTATTTTGGAACTACTACCCCTAGCAAAAAGTATGGAATCACCAGTCTTGGACGAGCACTCTCTCAGACATTTTATTATGTAGAAAAAACTCAGATAACAGATAAAAAGTATGAAAAAATAATGAAGTTTTACAAAAGTGCAACTCCTTGGCATTCAGAAACACTAAAAGAAATGAAGAAAAAACATTGTGGTGGTCAGTAAATATTACTTTTATAGAGCAAGTGCAGGGAAATAAATATGAAATCACTCAATTCTAAGGTAAAAAATTGACACACCCAGTCAATTTTCTTTCCTTAATTGGGGACCTGCCTCAGATTAGATCTGCTCATTAGTCAGCAGTTAAAAACAGTGCAGTTATCACACCTTGGAGGGCTGCTGGACCAAGTGGATTGGCAAGAATCATGGCTCCAACAAGAGAGATGAAGACAGGATTATCAAACTTCTTAAAGAAGGTAACTAAACGTATGGTTGCCAAAGATGTGGAATGTTCACAGTCAGCTGTATCGAAGATCTGGACAAAGTACAAACAGCATGGGAAGGTTGTTAACGTCAAGCGTAGTGGTAGACCAAGGAAGACATCTAAGCATCAAGACAAACAGCTAAAGGCCTTACGTCTTGACAAATGAAGAAATGGGAGAAAGCTGGAGTCAATGTTTGTGACAGAACTGTGCAAAATCGCCTAAAGGAAATGGGATTTTCATTCAGGAAAGCTAAAAGGAAGCCATCGTCGACGCTTAAACAGAAAAGAACAAGACTGTAATGGGCTAAGGAGAGGCAATCATGGGCTGTGGATGACTGGATGGAGGTTATCTTCAGTGATGAGTCACGAGTCTGCATTGGACAAGGTGATGATGCTGGAACTTTTGTTTGGTGCCTTTCCAGTTAGATTTACAAAGAGGACTGCCTAAAGAAAACATCACCATTCCCACAGTCCTTGATGATACGGGGCTGCATGTCAGGCAAAGGCACTGGGGAGATGGCTGTGGTTAAATCTACAATAAATGCACGAGTTTACATTGACACTTTGGACAGCTTTCTTATTGCTTCAATTAAAAAAAAATGTTTGGGGATGATGAAATGATTCTCCAAGATGACAATGCATCATGCCACACAGCAAAAACTGTTAAACTATTCCTCGGAGAAAGACGCATCCAGTCAATGTCATGGCCTCCAAATAGCCCAGATCTCAACCCAATTGAAAACTGGTGGTGGAAATTTAAAAAAATGGTCCACAGCAAGACTCCCACCTGCAAGGATGATCTGGCAACTACAATCAAAGAAGAGTTGGCACCAGATTGAAGAATACCGTTTGTCACTCATCAAGTCCATGCCTCAGAGACGCATGCTGTCATAAAAGCCAGAGGTGGTGCAACTAAATTCTGGTGATGTGTTTTGATTGTTATTTCTTTGTCCGTTTTTCATGATTCCATATTTTTTACCTCAGAATTGAGTGATTCCATATTTATTTCCCTGCACTTGCTCTATAAAAGTAACATTTACTGACCACCACTATGTTTGTTCTTCATTTCTTTTAGTGTTTCTGAATGCCAAGGAGTTGCACTTTTGTAAAACTTCAGTATTTTTTCATGCTTTTAATCTGAGTTCGTTCTACATGATAAAATGTCTGAGTGAGTGCTCGTCCAAGACTGGTGATTCCATACTTTTTGCTAGGGGTAGTATAAATTTAATTCTGTGTTTGTGCTCCATTTACATTCTATTTTAGTCTCAACCACCTGGTTTTTCAGCTGCTGTTAGATTCTTCCTCCTGGTTAGGTATGCAGACACTGAATAGATGACTGTAAAGCAGAGATTATGTGCTCAAAGACACTAAAAAGGTAGCTGATAACTGTCTCTTTGTTTGGACCGCAGACGACTTCTTTCTCTTGTCGTTAATGTAAACTATTGATTAGCTTGGTTTTAAGGTTGGGGACAGGTCATAATTATAAGCATAGATCTTTATCTGAATTATAACTATTACTATTGATTAGTTATTAACTACTTTTTGCCCCATTAAGCACACATTTTCTACTTTGTGCACTTTTGTCCCAATTAAAATTTTATTTCAGGAAACCAAATAACTTTGAGCTGTTCGGTATTTAAATTAACTCACTTCTATATCGAAGTGGAACCTGATGTGTGAACATGACTTATTTTATATGTGGACTTTCACATTATGTCAGCAATGAAAAGTTCCAGTTCCAGTGCATAGACCACCTCTGAAAACAGAGGAAGAGACAGTCCATCACACCTCCTCCTCCTCAGTCCATCTCCTGTGGGATCTATGAGGAGAGCGAGAGACGGGGGCAAGGGGGGGAGGAAAAGGAGAGCAGTCTGTCTCCCATTAACATTATCTCTATGGGAGCCCGAAATGGGCTCTGTCAGCAGAACGCCGAGCTGCTGTCAAGAAGAGAATATGAGGATGAGAGCGAGGGATGAGAAGAAAGAGCGGAAAGGGAGAGGTATTACCACCCCATCCTGCGGGTGTGTGTTTTAATGGAACACCTTATATATCACTGATGTGGTCAAAACTTATCAGCATCACCGGGTCAAGTCCTCCTCTACATCAAGGGCCCACCAGGAAAAATCATTTCAACTCCTTTTTTTGGGGGGTTATCTAACTATAAATAATCGGTTTGTGATTTTTTTTCATTGTTGTCAGGATGACAGCTTTGTGGGTTTTAGCACTTTTGTTCAGCAGCTCGTTCAGGATGACTGTTCTGTCTCAGCTGGAGTTCGGCTTCAGACGCTGATCAATATCACATTTATTGGCTCGGGTTTTAGAACTGTTTTAGCTCAACTTAATCTCTTGACGACACTAGTTGTGCTCTGGAAAACTGATATTTAAGCCCCGCTAATCAAAACATAAGACGGAATGCCAAGAGCTGTCATTCATTATCTGCAGAGGATGAACCCTAATGACTTTCCCTCTAGCATCAGCATAAAGTACACTTTTTTTTGGCTCTTCCAAGGAAATTCCATCCCTTGTGATAACCGTTTCTCTTCAGCAAATGTCTAAACCTTACTATTCAAATTTAATTGCAACTGCACTGTTTGCTGTGAAAAGCTCGCCTGCCCACAGGCAAACGAGAAAGGGATAGCACTCAGCCACAACGACAATTCTCAAAGTCTGCCTCTCTGACCCACGGTAAACAGGAAGTACAACAGGTAGTACAACACAGGCAGTACAACACAGGCAGTACAACAGGCAGTACATCACAGGCAGCACAACAGGCAGTACAACACAGGCAGCACAACAGGCAGTACAACAGGCAGTACAACACAGGCAGCACAACAGGCAGTACAACAGGCAGTACATCACAGGCAGCACAACAGGCAGTACAACACAGGCAGCACAACAGGCAGTACAACAGGCAGTACATCACAGGCAGCACAACAGGCAGTACAACACAGGCAGTACATCACAGGCAGTACAACACAGGCAGTACATCAGACAGTACAGCACCTTTATTTGTGATGCAGAACAGGCAGCAGAATACTACCCAGGGTGCAATTCCTGACAGCTTGTTGGTGATTTGCATGATGGATAACACAGTATCATCAGCATATAGCGATATTTTAACCCTTACAGACCTGACCTATTTTGGCCATTTTTTGGTACTTTTGATATTTGTCTCTATATACCATATTAAAAATGATTTAACATACCCAAGCTTGGTATCTTCAGCACAACTTCAGCTATATGAAAAGATAGTTTTTATTTCTCTATAACTTATTATATTGACATATTGGGGCAAAATAGACACAGTCAAATTCAGAAATGGAAAAATTGTATTTTATTGCACATAAAAACCAAAAACATATTCATTGAATTGATTTTGAGCTCCATAGGCTTCTAACATAATTATATATGGTTTGTGTCACTTCTGCCACTCTTCAAATGAGTTTTTTGGGCCAAAATAGACACAGTCGAATTTGAAAATGGAAGTACAGCTGATTCTACTAACTCAACTCATTATAAGCATGAGATAAACCCCAGAACAAGTTGGGTTTATATGTTATTTCAGTTGGCAAGACAAATGTGTTTGGGCTGCTGCAGTTCTCTCACATATTAAATTATGCAGTAAATGAATACATGCATGAACTGTAGAGCAACAAAGTGCACCACACACCAACATCTGCACCAGAACAACTCAATACAAAGTGCTTTTTTATTTAATCTATTGCACATCATCCATGCTACTTTTGAAGTATTTGTTTCCGAGCTCCACTCATCGGTTCCCTTGTAAAAAATCAACACGGACACGCAGCACTTAATTCCTGCATCAGATGTTCCCTCTGCAGCGCTTTATTTACACTTGAGGTCATCCGTTCATATGATGTCGCTCGACCCCTCTGTGTTTTTTGGCCCTACTTACAGGCACTACAAGCCGGGAGAGGAAGACAAATTGTGGGGGTGGGGGGCCTCTGAGCAAGTTCAGCTGAAAAAGGTTCAAGAGCGTAAGTAAACACAGGGAAAAAGAAAGTGGGTTCCAGGCCCCTCCATTGAGAACGATGTTCTTCATCGGCTCTAAAACAGACACCATTAGTCCACAAACGTCTCCTGTCCCCCCTCTGCAGCGCCAATCCGTCTTACATCCGTCACGTCCGCGTCTCTTTTGTGCCGTTAAGGGGTCATGATGTGTGATTTACGCTCTGGTGTTCCCGGGGTCTACATGGGTGAGCGTTATGACAAATGGACGTACTGTAGTTATGACATGTTTAAACCCAGAGAGCTCTGTTTACAGTCCAGGCTTTTATTCACGCTCAGAGATTCTGGCCAGACAAGAAGGAAGCAATGAAAAGGGGATGTTCTGTGGAGAACGCCACGTCGACGCACTGGGAAGAAGCCATACGTTACGTCATTATCAAACATGTTCATGTACAGTGGTTCCTCTACTTACGAAATTAATTGGTTCTGGAAGAAATTTTGTAAGTAGAAAATTTCGTAAGTAGAGAATTTTGTAAGTAGAGACGCATTTTCCATTCAAATCTGTTCCAAGCCCCCCCAAAATTCAAACATAAATGTTTTATAAAGCATAAAAATGCATCAAAACATGTAACAAATACATGTTACAATTAGATTATTACACAATAAATGAGAGTTGTTTATAATGTAAAAAACAAAGAATAAGGAATTAAAATGATGGTCATTTACCTTTTAACTGCTGTCCTCA
This sequence comes from Antennarius maculatus, assembly GCA_013358685.1. Lineage (NCBI taxonomy): Eukaryota > Metazoa > Chordata > Actinopteri > Lophiiformes > Antennariidae > Antennarius > Antennarius maculatus. Next base: position 23,862,956 of record CM023613.1, read on the forward strand.
TTGTTTTTTACCCTCTTTGGTTCATGCGCTCCTGCCTCACCATGAACAACAGAGTGAATTCCAGTCCTCCTTCTGAACTTCTCCAACCACCCACGCCATGCCTTAAACTCCTTAAACTTCCTTTAGTTTTAATAACGTGGTGATTGTAGATGCATTACGGCCATATTCTTTGGAGAGATCAACCAAACGCATCCCTTTTTCATGCTTTTCTATGATCTCTTGCTTTGTTTGTACGGACAAAAAACTTCTTTTCTTTTCCTCTTTTCTCCGTCACTTTCTTGGGGTCCATAGTGAATACTCTAAAAGTTAATATATTTACGTAAAACTATCAGAACACCTCATGGGTCGAGGGCCGAATGACGAGGACGCTGCATAGACACCTATCTAGCTCCACACAGAGGTCCCTCTTAGCCAATGGGATGCCAGGATGCTAGGTAATAGCCAATGGCAGAGCAGCTATGAGAATGTTGCGTTCAGGAACCTGTGGGAGCTGCGAGTATCAGCCCATACTGTATTTTTACCTTTCATAACTCAAAATTTCTTTCGTAACTAGAGGCAACATTTTTCTGTTGAGGCGTTTCGTAAGTTGAAAATTTCGTACGTAGAGACATTCGTAAGTAGAGGTACCGCTGTATTCAAAACATGAACATTAGTCTCTGATCTGGACTTTGGCAGCTGAACAATTTCACAACGTAAAAGGTTAAAAATACGACTGATGATTGACGATCATTTCAGTGGAATTTCAACGCTTGGAGACGTTCTCTGGTAATTAAAACCAGTTTCCTTTATGAAGGGGAGAAGGCAACCAACACATGTGTGGGATGGAAGTGGGACGAAGGCAGCAACACAATCTTTTCTAAGAGGTTGGAGTTAGGGGGGGCACTGAAGCAGCAAAGAAATATTATAAATTTACAATTAGGATAGAAAAGAAATAGGAGAGCGTGAAAAAACATTCTTCAGTGAACTACAGAACTTCATTTGCATGAAAAACAATCATATAGGAGACACATACTTGGCTCACGCCGAGGGTTTACATTTAACCTTCAGATGGTTTCATTATTTATGAGCACACTCCAGCGTCAGGGCTGCGAAGGACTTGTTTAATATTGAGAGAGAAATTAGATTGAGTTTTACGATGTTGCAAAAATTACCACCATGTGGTGTAAAACTAAAAATCCCATCGTCCGACTGTGGAGGAGAGAGGAGAGTCATGAATTGTATATTTTTGTGCGATTGTTGCTGCAGCTGCATGTTCGAAAGCTTATTAATCATTACGGGAGACATCCTTGACTATTCTGCTGCCCGCTGCGTCCTTCCAAAGACTCGTTCTAAACTTTGCTGCATTCATGTATCTCCAGTAGCTCTTGTCATCCGTTGCTAACGAAGGGAAATGACATATACAGCGGTACCTCTACTTACGAATGTCTCTACATACGAAATTTTCTACTCTCGAAATTTTCTTACGAAATTTCTTCCAGAGCCCATCAGTTTCGTAAGTAGAGGTACCACTGTATTTATAAAAATAAAAATGATGGAATCAACCAAAAACTGAAGAAACAGATGGATTTCCTCCCAAAAACGACCGAAAAATAAAAATCATACAACAATGGCAGAAGGTGACAGGTGGGCAACGGGATTCTGAAATAACTGCACACAATTGAGGAAATGGACGCATTTAGGCCAAGTGCTTAACTTGAAAGCACAAATGTTGCTTGAACTTAAGCTAAACAGATTTTATTAGTTATGTGCCAAATCAAACACGGAACACATGTCCGCCATGTGTTTCATGATGCAGGGTGGAAGGAGTTGGAGGACATGGAACGACAGACAGGATGTTTGAAACTGAAAACGTAGGGAGTGAGATATGAGCGCCTCTGCTGTGAGCGATGTCCGTAACATCTGGAAATATGGAGAAACAATTATTTAAGAGAGTTTCTTGTTTAAACTCAAAACTATTACTTTCAATAACCTGCTTGGAAATGAAACACATGCTAACGGATGAAGGGGGGAAACTCTCCGTTGATGTCTTTTTAGAATTTCAGACGGGAGCATCGCGGTGAAACCTCACCTTTTCGGTATGCAGGTGGACAGAACACAGGTGGGGCACGTCTGGTTCGGGCCCCTTCCATTAGTGCCCTCGCATTTGCAGTGGGGTCATCAGCTGGAAAGAACCAGCTCTCTGCACGTTGGTCCACGGACCGGTACGTTAGTGGGTGTTTTCTGTCGGATCTTGATATACAACTCTGTCATTGTTGTGTTTTACGTGCAGAAAGTAGACATTGATCGCCTGCTTGATTGTTATCTAGTTAAATAATTATTTGAGTCACATAAAATCAGTAAAATGTTGACTTAAAGAAGTCAGTCTCACATTTTGAATCGCAATCTCTTTCAAAAGAAGTTGCTGTAGTAGTTTTATAGCAATCACAGCAGGAACATGTCCATCCGCAAATCCTTAGGGATCAGGACACACTGGTGACTTTGCAATCCATCAACTGACACATGCAAAACACTTTGGACACTTCCTACGGACGAGAAAAGAAGCAGCAAATCAGAGCTTGAAAGGGACACATTTGGTCCGCAAATGTGATCAATGTGCTTCTCTGCAAATTTAATGTGCATCAACCGCTTGGGAACGAGGACAGATGTGTTTCCCAATGTGTCAAGTGTGCCTATGGTTGCGAGCTCGCAGCAAACAGCAGGCACACTTTGTTTGATGTGCAGCGTAATACACACTGCCAGCAGATTTGTAGCTGGAGATCCTCCACACATGTTTCTGAGAAATGAGAAACTGTCTGTGGAAAATATCATATCTTATCCGATGAGACACAAACTATTTGTCAAAGCTACTGTTTCACAATTCTTAATGTTGTCTTTAAGTCTTCTCTCTTTCATTGGAGATTCCAAAAGTTTGTGAGGAACATATTTTGTGTGCTCTGTTGGTTTCTACACGTCAACACACTTAAAGCTCCAACAAATGTTGATTCGTAAACGCCGTCCTTCTGCTTCCTCCTCCTGTTTGGGTTTTCTATAGAGGTATCAACTGTTCAGATATACCCAAGAGCACATTGACACTATGTCACTATCTTTATAAATATGATTATCTCTGTACATCTACTGTAGTTTAAAGGTCACCAATTAAGGAGCCCTTGATCTATATTGCAACAGGCTTCTATGTGGACCACAAAGCACAGCATCAAAGAGAATCAAACAGGCACGGTGCAGCCAGCTTAGGCGGGTCCTACAGGTATGAAATGTGACCATATGCTACCAAGTACGCAGTAAATGTAGGATGACAGAAATGGGTTTAAAGGCACATTCATGTAATTTGTTATTTATAAAAAAAAGTCAAGTTCTGTTCTTATACCTGACCTCTAAGGATGTGATGTTTCTATGGTCTAGAATTAAATGTAAAATGCAAACACAGAGGCGAAGAATTAATTGCAATTTGTTGAGAAAACATCATCCATCCATTCATTTCCTTCAAGACAAGCCGACGTAATCGTCTCATCTTTAGCCGCTTTTCTGTCTCGCGAGTCGCGGGTGTTGGTGGATCCTATCCCAGCTGGTTTTTTTGGAGGTGGGAGGATACCAGAGAACCCAGAGAGAACCCACTCAGACATGAAGAAAACATATGAACTCCTCACAGTGAGGAATCGAACCCAAACCCTTCTTGCTGTGAGGCGACAGCGCTACCCGCTGCGCTCCCATGCCGCTTTGCCAAAAACACGTTAATGCAGAATGTAAACTGATTCCTGAGTGTGTGTGTGTGTGCACTGAAACACAAACATTAGTGTTCTTCTAAACTTTACAATGCTCCCTGTAACAGAACAGGAAGTCAATCAGTGGTGTGTTTCATCTGGACCCGTTGGGTTTTATTTCTTTAATTTCTCTGGCTTATGATCAGACGGTGTTGAAAAGAAACTTTTATCTCAATGTCTCCGTGTGGTGGGAGTTTCTTACTGATTCCTCTGCCAAAGACCACAAACGAAGGGAGTCTCGGTGTACTTCCTCCACCGTACTTCTCTTCTCCACATGCAAAACTTTTCAAGTTCAGTCATCAAAGATGTTGTAGATGAGATGCAGGAAATCCTCCAGGATCCAGAGTTGACCTTGAGATTGCCCAAACTCCTCTCCTGCCTTTGCTTTTAAGTAAGACTTTGCTCGTTTCCCCTCCGGAATTTAGCGCTATGTTAGCTGCTATGTTCTCCTAGCAGGTGCTGACCCGTCCAGGTGTGGGCTGCCCAAAAGTCTTGACCTCTACTTAGCTTGGAGAACCTGTGTTAAACACATGTTCACGACCATCATCTCCAAGTACCACAAACCATGACCCCACAGTCTCACAATCCTGACATAGCCACGATACCCAACACCTGAACTTGACCAGAATAATATTGACGAGTCTAATGGTGGTCAAAGAATCTCCGGCACTAACAGGTTTGATTTAGCTTAAGACGATCCTTTTCAATGAGCTTCCAAAGCTGCAGCGGAGTCATTAAAAATATACACAAGCACAAACCACCGAGGCGAGAAGTCTCACTGTATGTATGCTCTCAAAACACTGATGCTCCCCATGCTTTATTTGGATAGTTTCATAGTGGGATCCTTGCTTATTTTCACCCATAAGTGCCCAGGAGTAATAAAATCCCAAATGAAATATTTTCTTTGCCGCCAGCACCTTTTCTGCCTGTCATTTTAACTCCCAGGGAACCATCCATTCAGGACCCGACTCTCTTTTCAAACTGAGGGATTTACTGAAGATTAGGGTAAACTATGTAAATGACACTGCTCCGACGGAGTCAAGCGAAACATTAGACCCCTACGGAGGCAAGTTGGGAGGAAACCGGCAAGAGTGGAAGATTGGAGGAAGGGGGTCGGGGATACATCTTTGGGAATTTCCCTCGGAAATCTGTGGATAATCCCACCAGTTTTAATGGAAGTTGTTAGGATTAAGAATGCTGAGATCCGCTGAGGGCAGTGGTGGGATTGGGGTAGGGATGGAGGATAAAGACAGCAAGGAACCCATTATGATCCCATATCACTTAATAATTTCAGATAGAATTTCCATGGATGGGTTGTTGATGAAGAGGGAGTAACAATGGACAGAAAGACACAACCCAACACTCCAACACAAATCCATCAAACTTGCATCTCGCTAAAACGTCTCTTTCTAAGAGACAGAAGTCTCAGAAGACCAGAGTCCTCTTAGACGATATAATAAATACATCTCTGCTGAACTATCTCTCACTCCAACACCATCCCCTCCATTGTTACCTCTCTTCGTCCTTCCTCTTCCTCCCCTCGTGTTCATTTCTGCCCGTGATGAGACGGTCACCTCAGTGTCAGTGGCGATGGCTAAGTGGAAGCTTGAGCACTTCCTTAATCAATCTTGGTAATAGAGAGGAGTTTGCCAGCCACACACACACACACACACACACACACACACACACACACACACACACACACACACAGACCTGTCAGCTCTCATTCTCAGCCATCCTCATGATTCATTGAGGCACTGAGCCCTCGCTCTCATACACAATGGAAAAAGAAGGACACATATTTGACACATCGCCGCTGATACATCGACACGACCACAACAAGGATACATTAATAATGTGTCACATGAACTCCAACGGCATTATAAAGCACGTATAGAACGGAAACACACTCAGACACACACTCGATCAGCGAGCGATGGGTCCAGGCAGCTGGGAATGTCTTGTGGACGGTCGACGGGCGATCCAATAAAGGAGAAGACACAGCGAGGGCGAATACCTTGATAAACTGTGGAATGCTTCGCCTCCTGTCCAAATGAAGCCTTTTGACAGTGTTGGTTGGAGTAAAGCGGTCGTTACTGCAGTTCTGACAAAGTGTCATGGGACCGAGAAGCAGCCAGCTGCTCATCAATATCATAGCACGATACACAGCTGTGTGTTAAAGTGTGTGTGTGTCAGCCTGAAGAAAAAAGATGTTTTTCTAGAAAATCTATAAGCACATTCCAGCTCTGCTGCTGAGATCCAGCCACATCCGTCCTGTTCTCAATATCTGTCCTCAAACAATTGCAATTCTTCTGATCATCTCATATTAATGTAGTTTTTATTTGCATTGGAGGTAAATTAAAGAATTCTGGACGATCCTACTGGGTCTTAATGAAATGTCAAGGGTCATGCCAGAGCAGATATTTGAATCCCTGGGAGTACGTCCAGGATTGACGGGGTGGGGGTTCATAAACCAGCAGTGATGACCCGTCCATCCTGCTGCTTCACCACTGCTGCTGCAGATGCATTCGGGGCCAGTGGGAATTTGCATCAGCTGCTAACTTTTGGTCCGTGTTCTTCATCCCTGTCATTAATTTTACTGTCAGCGTACCCATTATCGACATGTTTTCCCATTGGAGTACTTTATAATACAATTGCATGATTTGAAAACAATGACATAATACTACATATAAGAAAAGACGAAGGCCGATTATTCATCGAATTTCCCTCTACTGCTCATTAAAATCTGATGGAGTTTACTCCCTGGACGACAGCAGATCTTGATTGGTGACCTCACCGGCTCGTAAAAGTTCTAATAAACTGTCCGTGATTTTGAACGTCTCCAGCTGAGTTCCCGTTGTTTCACATGCCCAACATTCCCTTCAGAATAATGGATCATAATGTTCTCAAGGCAGATTTATTGTGGCCTTTCATGCGTTATGTTGTCCAGAAAGGAAAAATATCACCGTCGTCCAGTTGCTTTTTGTGGTCAGAGTTGGACCCAATCGTGGCAACTTGTTTATGTTGAGTTAGTCTTCCTCTCCCCATCATCCTCCCAGTCCTCCCAGTCCACAATCTGCCGTATGCCAGTCCCTCCGCTCCCTTTCAAGCGAAGAATTCTCCCTGCATGTAATCCATCCCAGCTGTGGCAGATTGCACGGCCAATTAAAGAAAAACTGTTTGGCTCTCCTTCAACGAGGTGACCACATGTTGCAGCGGGACCTCCCCTCCGTTCTGCCTTCATCCCCACCCCCCCTGGGACCTGACCTCTTGGGGTTCAAGGGTCACGGAGCTTGCGGTTTCTTCCGCAATGGAGCGGGGAAGAAAACATGGAGACTGGAGACAAACGGGACAATTAATCCCAGGGTCTCCTCATTGGGTGGTGAGACCGCGTCCCGTGTCCACACCTACCGTAGAGGCTACTTCTGGTTGAAGCCATTTACCCTCTCGTCTCCGTGTTGATCATTCGGATTTGGAGTGGAAGGAGGGCAAAGGTCAAAACCGCAGGGAAACCACAGAGTTGACGGCATGAATTGCTTTGGACGTTTCTTCCGCTGTGCAGAGATTAGAGCGTAATTGTTTTTAGAGACTTTTTTTTTTTGGACGTGAGGATGGATCCCGAATGCGTGGAGATGCTTGAGCGACGGAGACGGGCGCGGGATTGGGAAATCAAGACACGTGTGCGGTCGCTTAAACCAGGTTATAAATTTATAATAAACGCCGCTTCAAGAAAGCGGCGGCCATGTTTTCCCTCCTGAGCCCCTTTGGCGTCGCCTCCCCCCCCCCCCCCACACACTTCACGTTAGAGGCATGAAATCGAAGCAGAGCACTTTCTTTCTATAATACAGAGCATAAACAGGAAATCTAATCACTGCACCGCAACCATGTAAACCCCAATATTCTAAACACACATAAGCTTACAGAATGAATGCAGTAGAGGCATATGGTGGGATAAGGGGGGAAAGTGCCCAGTATAGATTTGCCTCCTTAAGACACTAAAGCATTCCTGCTGACTGAGGTCTGCGCAGCATCATGGCGGCTAGTAAAAACAGATGCGCTGGATGTAACTATATTCATGCAGAGCTGGTGGAAATGGAAAACTCTGACCGCCTGTGACCTTGCTTGCAAATACAACGCAGGTATAAAAAAAAAAAAAAAACGTGTAAAATATATGTAGTTAAGGTGGTCGTGTTGGTTAAACAAGGTATGCGAAAGCACAGTATCGAAATACACAGACGGAGCGCGACCCTTCGTTACTCAATTCCAGCTTAACTTTGCTGATTTTGGAAGCATTCCACCCCAATTTTTTGGATCCGTTTGGCATGAAAGATTTTTCCAAGTGTGCCCAAATGATTTAGCTCGGGTCACCTCACCAAGCGGCGGATCAGACGCAGACGGAACAAGCCAACGCTATCAAACATCGGGGGGGCGCCAAAGGCATTGTAAAATCTCATGCTAATGTTGCGTGTGGCGCGTCAAGGGCACGCCTGTCCGCGCTCAAATTTATGAGGACGAAACCTACGTTTCTGTTCAAGTCTGGAGGGGGGAAAATGAGAAAAAACTGGGGAGGGAAGGAGGTGGAGGGGTGGTTAGCCGAGACGGACGCAGCCACCCAAAAGAAAACAGACAGTGTTGCTGTCCCCATTACCGTTGGAGACGTTGATATGAACCAGAGAAGAAGGGGGTGCAGTGGGTGGGGGTGGGGGTGGGGGGGGGAGTCGTGGCTTTACTATATTAAACCGAGCCGGCCGTCATCTGCGTTATAGCAAGATCATTAAGAATGAAATCAAGCGGCTGTCTCTTTTATGGCCGTCCGTCTGGTTCGTCTCAAACGGAGATGAGAGCAGTCGCTGGGGGGGAGTGTTTGAGCAGCGGGCCGAGACTCGATCCACGCTCGTTCTTCGTTCTTCTGCACAAACATCAGCCCCATCTCTGGAGGGGTTCTCCTTCCACGGCTCTATTTTTTTACTTTTCTTGCTCTCTTGAAGCCAATTTCAACCCCCCCCCCCCCCCAGCACGCTGACAGACACTCTCATCTGGGTGACCTTGCTTTCTTCCTGTGTTTGAAGACTTGTTGGGAGGGAGGTTAGTGCAAGGGTTGAAAGGTGAAAGGTCAGCTGGGTGCTGTCTGGGCCTCTGTCAACACAACCTCTGCTCTGAAATACTATTTCCCCCTGGATCGTACCAACGGCATAAGGTGTGTGTGTGTGTGTGTGGGGGGGGGGTGATGGGGTGGAGCCAAGACGCTCAATTAGCTGCACAGTTGTGGGCTGACATTCAACAGAATGGCATTAAGAGTGGATGTGCAAGCGCATCACAAGGCTTACCTTTGAGGGTGGGGGTGTTAATGGAGGGTTTAACTACCAGTCTTGTAGACATGATTTTTAATGAGTCCCTTCACCGGCGCTCATTAAATATTCCAATGATCAATCATCAAGGGTAAATAAATTATAGAGTAATGCAGTCGATGCGTTTGATGACATGACAAGGTGTGTTTGACTGAGCTAATTCACTGAATATTTCATTATTAGTAGCGCTGGCAGTGTTTATTCTAATTTTACATGAAGGTCTGTTAATCTGTTCCCTGACTGAGATTGTAAATTAGACAACATTTAAACATTTATACTCATAACTCGTGACCCGGGTTTGGAAAAGCAGCCCAAGATGGAACGATTACGATCCTCTCGTCTTAAAGGTGATGAATGAATGAAAATCCTGCCTGGGCAAAAACACTCGACTAAATATTTTTGTATTAACGGTGGACTTTTAATCTGAAAAGTAATTTGAGATTTGAAGAAGCCAATAAAGTAACAACTGCTGATAACATGTTTGCCCATTTTTGAAATGTGATAGGCTAATAATGTAATAACTAATCAATAATAATAAAAGTCCTGAACCGATAACGTAATAACTTTTGGCTAGTAATGTAATAATTAGGGGTTAGGGTGTGGGTTAATAATAACTTATAAAGTTATTGGCCTATTACATTTCATAACCAAGCAAATTCATTCCGTTATCAGCTTTTATTCCATTTTTGACTTTTTTTCCATTTTCGGCTGTTATTCCATTTTTAACTTTTATTCTGTTATTGGCTGTTATTCCATTTTCGGCTGTTATTCCATTTTTGACTTTTATTCCATTTTTGACTTTTTTTCCATTTTCGGCTGTTATTCCATTTTTAACTTTTATTCTGTTATTGGATGTTATTCCATTTTCGGCTGTTATTCCATTTTTGACTTTTCTTCCATTTTCGGCTGTTATTCCATTTTCGGCTGTTATTCCATTTTTGACTTTTATTCTGTTATTGGCTGTTATTCCATTTTTGACTTTTATTCTGTTATTGGCTGTTATTCCATTTTCGGCTGTTATTCCATTTTCGGCTGTTATTCCATTTTTTACTTTTTTTCCATTTTCGGTTGTTATTCCATTTTCAGCTGTTATTCCATTTTTGACTTTCATTCTGTTATTGTTATTCCATTTTCGGCTGTTATTCCATTTTTGGCTGTTATTCTGTTATCGGCTGTTATTCTGCTATTGGTTGAGGGCATTTGTTCCGTTATCAGCTGGTATTCCGTTTTTGTTTCAGGACTTTTACTCCGTTATCGACTATTATTCCTTCGTTTGCCCAAACACGGATCTACATGGAGTTTCAAACTTTAGCACGCTCCTGCTATGCGTTCCGACCCCACCCTGTTCAGTACAGTGTGATCACGTTTTTGACGGTGACCTTCCTGTGAAAGGTCAACAGTCACGGCCACGGCCAACAGTCAGTAAGCCACGCCCACCGCTCTGGATATCCCTAATATTTCTCTTTGACCCCGCCCATCCACATATCCCGCAAGGTGCTAGGTGCCGCCTGTCACGGTGATTGATTATCCCTAAATACTGCAGGGCATGATCAGTGGCGCGTTTCCGTGGCAACTCACAGCGGGCCGTGTGTGTGTTTGTACATGTCTCACCCTACAACCTCCATCCATATAGGATAGCATGCAAAACCAAATATTAGTCCATCATCCGTTAGCAGTGTGTGCACGAGTGTGTGTGTGTGTGTGTGTGTGTGAGGTGAGTGTGTGAGCGCTAGGCGACAGAGGGAAATATGTTTTCCTTTCCATTGGCAGGAGAATGGAAAAATCAGGGGGTGTAATGACTCTATCCGTGAAATGAGAGTTAAACCATAATAATCATTAAGGGGCGACCACACACACACACACACACACACACACACACACACACACACACACACAACAGATAAACACTGCACATAAACAGCAGTTTATTCTCCCCCCTTGTGAATATGGAGTTACACAATTACACATTCATGCAAAAGGTGAAAATAAACACAAAGACACACAAAACATCTTTCAAATCTTTTCTGGGTCATTCTGTAAAAAAAAAAAAAAAAATGTCGCAAAATATTCTAAAATATATTTATTCATCTGCAGAAGTCGGACCTTCTGTTAATGAAGGTGATTATGGATGCATGCGGTGTTTTTTTCCTTTGGCGGCGGCGGATGCGTTCGTGTTTGGGCAGTGAAGCGGTCCTTGTTGTGTGTGTGTGTGTGTGTGTGTGTGTGTGTGTGTGTGTGTGATGCTTCATTTTAGAAGACGAACACTAATGACGACTAGTACCTCACCGGACCCCCCCCTTACAGAAACACTAAAGCGTTATTATCTTGTTTTTTTCCCCTTCGCCGTCGTTGGCCTCTCCTCCTCCTCCTCTTCCTCCGTTGCCACGTGAACCGACGGTCTCCGGGGCGATTCCACCATATGTGTTTGATAGCAGGAGACGTTCTGCCTTCCTGCCCACCTTCTCCTTCTTTCCCTCTCTTGTTTCCTCGCAGCTGTCCACTTTTCACCCTCTCCGCTCTCTTTGTACTCCCACCTACTTGTCTCGCTGTCATTTTAACCTTCACTCCCCGTCTGTCTGCGGCTGACAGTCCTCTTCCCTCCTCCCTGCTTTTTTTTTGGCTTTCATCATGGCTCTGTTTTCTGCTGAGGTGAGTGTTGATAGCTGCCTTATTTTCTCCCAGACCTTTTCTCTTCTCTCCTCGTCCTCCCATCCCCTGTTTCCCTCGTCTGGTCCAAATCAAACGACACATCATAGCCCCGAAAGGCACTTTCCAGGGACACGGCACATCGACGCTGACTTGTTCCTCTTCTTCTTCTTCTTTTTTTTTTTTAAACCACTCTGCTATCATCGTGGTGCCGTCATCATCGACGGCCATTTTCAGGTCAGACACAAATGACACGCTTCACTTTCACCGCATCACTGAGCAGCTTAGAATAAGTTTGGACAGAATAATATCGTATCCCACGAGATGATGTCATCAGGTTTGACAAGCGACAGAGAATGTTTTAGAATGTACAAATTAGTGTTTATGGAGGTTTTGGATTTTAAAGATTTTGGCAACAATAAGTAAGAGTTCATGGATTAAAGATAATTCCTGATGGTATAATATTAAATCAGACCAAAAAGACAATTCAGCCTTGAGAGACGAGTTTAATTCATTCTGAACTCAAGGGTCAAACAATTCCCCATTATTTTAGTCTGTTCCAGCCTAGACGAAAAGCTCCAAACCCTCTAAATTATATATATAAAAAAACATTTTTATCAACCAATAGACACGCAGACTTTACCTGTGTGTCATTAATTATATATAAGTTACATAAACAATGATAAAGAATGAAAAGAAACACAAAAGTCGTGAGAACACACAAGCTACATCTTTACTCCACCAACGAGAACGAGATCCGGTCTCACTGATGTTGTATCCATCCGCCAGCACGTGGGAAAGTACGAGATACGGTCCCAGATGATGCTATATCCGTCCGCCAGCACGCGATAAAGAACGAGATCCGGTCTCAGATGATGCTGTATCCATCCACCAACTAGGCTCATTTCTCAAATAACTGGCATCTCGAGGTACTACTTTATTATTGTATTTGTTTAATACGGACGTCTGTCATGCTGAACATAAAGCATTTGTTCTAAATGAAACCTGAAAATCACTAAAGATGTCGACTTGAGCCTTTTCTTTCTCTCGGTGTGACACGTCTCTCTACACCCAGCAGCAGCATCAATGGAGGGTTGTGTGATGTGATGATTATTCCATTTTCCGGAATCCTGGGAGTCCTGCTAACACGAGAACACACACACACACACACACACACACACACACACACACACACACACACACACACACTCCCCTTGTGCCCACGTCTGTCTGCCGCAGCCGCAGCTTGAGTTACATCCCTCTCTCCAAAATACAGCCAGGAAAAACAAATGACATCTCGCCGAAGCACGAGATTCCGGGACAGAATTTCCTTTCCTCCAATATTCTCCTCTAGTTTAGATCCTGATAAATCCATCAATGTCGGCCTCGTAGTTTTGCACCAATTGTTCTGCACCGGCCGTGATTTTGATGGCTTCCATATGAGTGGGTATCCTCTTATACCGTAATGGGAACAGCAATCAGGATCAGTGTGTGAACGCTAACTGACATCCCATCATAAAGCACGTGGTAGTATGAGAACACCAAAAAAAAAGCATGCATTTTCTTTATCCAGACAATAGCTACACACACACACACGGTGCTGCTCTCACTGCATTCATTCTTTATCTGGTATATTAGATTTCCATCAGCGGAGGGTTAAGCCTTCAGGACAGAGACAGCACTTTCATGGTGAGGTAAAATGGCCCTGTCGTTCCCAATCCGCGCTCAAATCCATCAGCGCCGTCGCCTCCATCACCAAAAAAGCAACAGAGGAGACGGGGATCAACTTGGCAGGCACCTGGAATAATTTGGCAAACGTCACACGGAGCGAAATGTGGATTCTTTAATAGCAAAACGCCGAAGAAACGCCAGACAAGAAGGCCGATTGAAGGCATATTGAGAAATAATACACTGTGGGAATGGAAAGCCTGGATGTTTGAAGGGTTATTAAATAGTGGCAGTTGTTAAATGGCAAAACACTGTAACCATACAAACTGTACCAGGAAAGTGTCATCTGCGTATTATAAATAAAGCCCAAAGCCTTCTGGATACCTGTTGGAGCACACATACGGGATAAATAAGCAGGGGAATGTTTTAGTGGTGGGTTCACTGCCAATATAATAATAAAAAAAAAACTTAATATATAATAATAATAATTTTTTTTTTCACTGGTGAAGCAGCAGACCTCAAATTTAAAGTTACGAGTGTGAAAGAACGACAGGAAATCTGTCTTTATGGAACAGAAGCACAAAACGCACATTCGTCCAGTTTCACCTCATTTGTTAGCGTCGCTCTCCTGTAATTATTACGCTTTTGTTTCAACTCTTTAATTTCTTTCACCCTCTTTTTGGCCAGAAAATGCATTCATTTAGCATAATTAATAAGTTTAAATATATGAAAAAAGTCCCAACAGTCATTAAGTTTTAAGCAGCTCAGAGGAGAGCATCCAGCAGTCAGTCTGGATGAAATGAAGTCTAATCCAGATTCTATTTGCTGACCTGATCCAATGAAGTCATCCAATGTGTGATACGTCCAAGACAAATAAGAAAAGCAATCAATATATAAAGTCATGTGGATCTGCTCTCAAATTTATTGGCTTTTGTTGCTGCTTTATTCCCAAACTTCCTACCGTGTTTCAGGAAAATCAGCCTTGTGTTTTTTGCGTGATAATTCTTATAAGTGGACAAAAAAAACCCCATGAAAACATAATTTGACAATCTTAATCCATCATTTTTTTAATCAATATGATTTCCAATAAAAAATAAAAAAAAATGTCTTTTTTTGTTTATCCTGCAAAACCTTCTGTTTAATGTCAATAAATTACCGATATTGAAATATTTCAAATTAAAATTCATGTATTAAATATATTTTTTAAATTTTAATATCACTCTCACTCCATCAAGATTAATCAAAAAAAAATTTTTTTTTCTATTTTTTGTTATTGCATTCATCTACATGGTGGTTTTCTGCTGGGAATTGATTCTGAATGATCTCCTTTTTAGTTGTCTTGGTCATCTTTTCCATTGGTATGCATGTTTAATTTTTTTAAAGACAGTTCATGGGCACAAGTTGTGGGTATCAAAGTATTATATGAATAAATCAACATGAGCTGAATCACGTCAGCAGCAGGTTTGGAACGTCTGGTTACGTTTGTGGTTAATCGCTCCGGCCGAATCCAAACAGGAAAAAGAGGAACTGTTAACGATCCAGAGGAGGACGCAGCAAAAACAGAACATTAGCTTAATGCAGGATTCTCAAAGACTCTTTTAATTAACAAAACTCAGCTAAATGAGCAGTTAAAAAAAGGAAAAATCTATTGATAGAGATTAAAAAGACTCCTTTGACCTTTTTGAGTGCACTTTAAGATGTTAGAATATCAACATTTGGATGTTTCCTCTTATTCCGAGTACAGTTTTTTTTTCCTATCCAGATAATCATGTCAGCACGTCTAAAACCAATGCAATTAATAAAACACAAATAATTAACCAAAAAGACTTGATAGATGGAGATTTTAAGAGTAAAACAAAAAAAAAGTGTTAATAAGCAAATGACAAATAAAGTGGTATCTCTACTTACAAAATTAGTAGGTTCTGGAAGAAATTTCGTAAGTAGAAAATTACATAAGTAGAGACGCGTTTTCCATGCAAATGCCCCAAGCCGTTCCAAGCCCCCCCAAAATTCCGACATAAATGTTTTATAAAGTATAAACATGCATCAAAACATGCAACAAATACATGTTACAATTAGATTATTACACAATAAATGAGAGTTGTGTATAACGTAAAAAACAAAGAATAAAGAATTAAAATGATGGTCATTTACCTTTTAACTGTTTTTGTTTTTTGCCCTCTTTGGTTCATGTGCTCCTGCCTCACCATGAACAACAGAGTGAATTCCAGTCCTCCTTCTGAACTTCTCCAACCACCCACGCCGTGACTTAAACTCCTTAAACTTCCTTTAGTTTTAATAACGTGGTGATTGTAGATGCATTACGGCCATATTCTTTGGAGAGATCAACCAAACGCATCCCTTTTTCAGGCTTTTCTATCATCTCTTGTTTTGTTTGTACGGACAAATAAACTCTTTTCTTCTTCTTTTCTGGGATGCCAGGATGCTCGGTAATAGCCAATGGCAGAGCAGCTATAAGAATGTTGCGTTCAGGAACCTGTGGGAGCTGCGAGTACCAGTCCATACTGTATTTTTACCTTCCATAACTCGAAATTTCTTCCGTAACTAGAGGTAATATTTTCCTGTTGAGGCGTTTCGTAAGTAGAAAATTTCGTGAATAGAGACATTCCTAAGTAGAGGTACCGCTGTAATATGTTGAGGCACAAGAAGCATCAGAATCCATCCAATGAGGAGAGACGGATGGAAGTAGAAATAAAGATACGGATAAAGATCAGCTCCACAGAACGTCCTTTAGAGTGTGTGTTTGTGGTGTCTGATGGAATTTATTCAGCTTGGCACACCGGAGGGTGTTTATTTGCTCGCCCTGGGATAAAGATCGGAAGAGTTTGAGATACGTCTGGTCAGGTCGACCCAAAGCGGCCATAGCGTCACATACACACCACTAAACCTACCATAATTCACACACTCATAAATCTGTGATGTCACAGATACACACTTCACACACACACACACACATAAAGTCCATCATAAACTACTGCTTGGAGGATATTTATAACAATTCATTTCAATGCTTTTCCAGAGCCAACGTTTTTTGGGGCCTTTGAAGTGCGAGTGCAGGAGGGGGGGCGAGTTTAATTTCGCTTTGCTCAAAGGCTGCCAAAGTCCACAAGGGCTTTCAAAAAGCATTCAGACAGCTATAAAATTAAGCCCTGCTAAAAAACACAACATAATGAAAAAGGGGGGTTTGAGAAGAAGAAAAAAAAATATATATATATTCAAGCGTTTTCTGTATGTGAAGGTAAAAAGATGATGTTCAGCGTCTGGATTTGGTTTCAGGACATTTATCAAACGTTCTGGAGGATGTGCGTTCATCTGTTTACGAGGCCTGTAGGGATTTAAAATCCAGAGCGGATCATTGGACCGATCGTTTTTAGACAAGCTGGGAGTTTATTTCAACGTTGGCGACATAAAATTCTGGCATATCTTATATTTCATCCACTTTGAAACTTTATCCAGTTGTCGTTTGGTTGAATATTGAGAGTAAAATGTGACATATAGGGAGAAATGAGACAGATGCACGAATACAGGGAGAAAATGAAGGAAAAGCACCAGAAGGAGTTTAAAAAAAATACTTTTCTGAAAAGTTAATCTATTTAAAATGAAAAGTTAATCAATTCCTAACATTTCAAAAGCTATATGTTCACGATCGATTCCTTATTTGCATCCAAACTGATCATCAGCTCTTCACTGGAGGACATGGGATAAAAACATCTGTGGAGAAAAATCAGCCAATCACAGCTTAGCAACTGTAACTAGGTTATAGTTGCTACATGTGTGTTTTTATGTTTCCTTTAAAAAAAGCTAAAACTATAAGATGCATTTAGCAGATGCTGCACAAGTTAGCATGCTAACCAGCTTATTGCCCGCAGTAATATTGATTTAACAGTTGTTTGCAGAAAAAACTTACCCACAATGCATCTGGTGTTTCGGTTTATATATAAATAATAAGTCACATTCCAGATTAGCTCGTTCCCTTTATGTGGTCGCTAAAGGCTAATGTTAGCGGTTATACGGCTCTGAAGGAAGTTTACACTCCGGCAGACGTTGGCGATATTGTTCGCGCAGGAATTGTGTTTTTGTTTAATCTATGAATCAGTTTCTATTCAAAAAAATATATAATAAAAGTACACGAGCAATGATTTAACGTCTCGTATTTCCAAACTGGTATTATTGTCGGTTCTGCTGCTGCTGCTGCTGCAAAAAAAAAAAGAGAACCAGATCACTTTTCATTTCCTTTTTTTATTCCCGTAATAAAAAATACAGTTTATAATAAAGTTTATTTGTAATTTACGGCTGCAGATAGAAATGGCGCCAGGGCTGTTGGATCGCCCTCTTTTCCCTCCGAGCAGACGAAACTGCAGACTGACAATAAGCTAAACATTTATAATGTCGCTATAGCATTGTATAGCAAACCAAATAAAACATATAAAAGTCAAACAAACAAAAAGTCAATGGTTAATAGGGAAGGGGAAGACAAGGGTTATTCTCATTATTAAGAAGGTTTACATTAAATCACAGAAAACATTTTTAATGTAGTGTAACTGAATTTGGTAAAAATGCAAACTTTTGTCCTTGAGACCTGCAAAATTCATTTTTGAAAAATGATTATGAAGTTATCAAGTTCAAAAACAGACTCTCCAAATCTGCCACCATTATTATTATAAACTACAGGAGCCAGTGCATTAACTTAACCGTATTTCTGGCATTAAGCAGTTAGAAAAATAGATTACGGGCGGCTAAAGCAGCAAAGAAGATGATGCAAAATAATTACTGACATCACAGAGAATGTACTGCGTGCTCAACCTTCATCCATCAGGACGGTTAAATTAAACCGCTGCTGAACGAGGGAGAGAAACGAGCATCATCTGCCAATCGGGCAGGAGAGGAGAGAATAAGAGCGAATGAGATGTTAGAGGAGCTTCTCCTTCTCCTCTTCTTCGTCCCGTCGCTCCCCAGCACATTAATTGAGTTTGGATGGATTGGAGATCGATGGGCTGGGGGGGGGGTCCCTCGATTGGCTCAGTGGTAAGAGGGATTCACATTTGAAATCAATTAGTTTTGTGTCTGCAAACTCTTACCTCTGCGGGGGAAGAGAGAATCAATTAAGGAAATTAAAAGTTGAAGCAGCGACAAGAAAGTCGTTCAACGAGCTCCCCCCCACCACCCCCACCCCCACGACTTTCATCTCAGCCGGGGCTCCGAGGATCAGACGGCGTTTTTTATCTTGAGTCCTCAGAAGAGACATTCGGGGGAGGTATCTGACCTTTGAACCCTTGGCCTTTTGAAGAGAGCGACACCGGGATGCTTGACGGACAGTGTAGTCTGTTCCAAATCCACCATTAAGAGTCCTTATTTGGTTTTGGAGAAGAAAAACGCCACCGATTTCAAAATCCGACATCAAAAATAGAACAATTTCAGTCAGAATTCCGCAAAAGAATGAAGCTCTTTAACATCAAACTGAGATTTCAGGCTCTGGGGTTTTTTTTTGAGCCACATATTCAAACATATTCCCCTAAGGGAACAGAAATGTATACCACTTTCATTTCCCAATCCAGTGTTTGGTGTCAGGAGTCGGGATTCCAGCATCTCAGTAGCTCCTCATCTCCCCAGGAAAGAGGCGATGAAGGCAGACAGATGCTCTGTGAGCAGATAGAGGTTAGAGGTAAGAAGACGCTTTGAAGACGCCCGTCTGTTCAGACCACACAGCGCCGTCGGTGCCGTCGTCGTCATCTCTGTTAGGGATCGTCACCAGGGGTCAGAGGTCAGCCGCTCGACCAAGTAGCAACAGGAGCGGATGCACAAGGCTGAAAATGACACGTGTTTATTTACTGGCAAACAAACTGGTTTCATAATTTAGTTCTGTTGCATTCAAGGACGTCTGATAAAGCAGTGCTGTGATATAAAAACCACATTACTGTAACATGAAAAGACTTTCTATACGCCTCATTTGCTCTTATTCATTTCTGTGAGCTGAATTACTTTGTTTATGTTTTCATGCATAAATATTGACGGTAACTCATAGCAACAACGAAAAAAACATTTAGTTGCTGCTTTTCTTGGGATATCAAGAATCAATAGAGATGATTAACCTGATATCAGGTTGTTATTCACGACCTGCTCGACATACGAGTTTGAGTTTTACCACGTGTTGGCGGATGGATACGACATCAGCGAGACCGGATCTCGTTCTTTACCACGTGTTGGCGGATGGATACGACATCAGCGAGACCGTATCTCGTTCTTTACCACGTGTTGGCGGATGGATACGACATCAGCGAGACCGTATCTCGTTCTTTACCACGTGTTGGCGGATGGATACAACATCAGCGAGACCGTATCTCGTTCTTTACCACGTGTTGGCGGATGGATACAACATCAGTGAGATCGGATCTCGTTCTCGTTGGAGGAGTAAAGTGTGTTCTCGTGACTTTTGTGTTTCTTTTCATTCTTTATCATTGATAACATAACTTATATATAATTAATTATACACAGGTAAAGTTGGTTAATAAAAATTATGTTTTTTTCATAATTTAAGGGGTTTGCAGCTTTTTTTCAAGACTGGATTAAAACGGATTAAAATGACATTTTTTACATGGTTATATGTCGTTTGACTTACAGCTCAGTCACGGAACGGATTAAACTCGTATCTCGAGGTTCTGCTGGACTCTTGTGCACCTTTTACGTAGCAGAAGACGGGAAACCAAATCCACACAACTTGGTCTTAATATTAAATAAGGATCTTTTCATAGTTTGATCTTCCAGGGAGCGATGGAGACACAGATGGACGCTGAACTGAATATTTCCATTCCTTTTGTACACAGCCTGGGTGAAGGTAAATCTAGTATTTCCACTAATCATTCACTATTTTTGAATCCACAATATAACCTCAAATCCAAAACATTTGGAACACAGCTTACAAAATTACACAACTAATCACTCACACCGTGTTCAATCATTTTTTACTGAGTCCATGTTGTAAACCCTTTCATGTTTCACGAAGTGAACTTTGTCCCTGCTTGTGAACGTCTGCCCCTGTTTCACACACAACCCTGATCCCATCAGCTGTTAGCGCTGAACTTTAGCTGAATGCTCCAAACCCATGTTTGTTGAGCATCCAGTGTTTTGATGCTCCCGTTTGAAATGTGTTTCAGAATAAGAATGAAGTTTGTGAGGTAAAACATTTAATACTTCATATTGTTTTAACTGAACAGTATTGACAAATCATTGCATTTTTATGTCTAACACAGTAATATCCTTCATGGAACAGTATTCACAAATAATGCAGCATTTAATGTTTCTGGTTGGAGGGTTTGGAATGGTTTGATGACACTGTGTCAAATCATAAAAATAATAAGTAATCTAAAGGATTACAGGAATTTATTTTAATTTTTTCTAATCTTGGATTCACGAAAGTACCTCGATATACTTTTTTTTCTTTTTTTTTTTAGATGAGCTGTCCATACTTTTGTTTGACATACAATCAAAATCCAAGATACAAGTCGTGGTTTGGGACACCACCGCTAGTTGGCGGATGGATACAACATCAGTGAGACCGGATCTCGTTCTTTACCACGTGTTGGCGGATGGATACGACATCAGTGAGACCGCATCTCGTTCTTTACCGCGTGTTGGCGGATGGATACGACATCGGTTAGACCGCATCTCGTTCTTTACCGCGTGTTGGCGGATGGATACGACATCGGTAAGACCGCATCTCGTTCTTTACCGCGTGTTGGCGGATGGATACGACATCGGTGAGACTGGATCTCGTTCTTTACCGCGTGTTGGCGGATGGATACGACATCGGTGAGACCGGATCTCGTTCTTTACCGCGTGTTGGCGGATGGATACAACATCAGTGAGACCGCATCTCGTTCTTTACCGCGTGCTGGCGGATGGATACAACATCAGTGAGACCGCATCTAGTTCTTTACCGCGTGTTGGCGGATGGATACAACATCAGTGAGACCGCATCTCGTTCTTTACCGCTTGTTGGCGGATGGATACAACATCAGTGAGACCGGATCTCGTTCTTTACCGCGTGTTGGCGGATGGATACAACATCAGTGAGACCGGATCTCGTTCTCATTGATGGAGTAAAGACGTAACTTGTGTGTTTTCGTGACTTTTGCGTTTCTTTTCATTCTTTATCATTGTTTGTGTAACTGATATATAATTAATTATACACAGGTAAAGTCTGCATGTCTATTGGTTGATAAAAATGTATTTCTTTTCATAATTTAGGGGGTTTGGAGCTTTTTTACAAGGCTGGAACTAATTAAAATGATAAGTAATATTTAAAGTAACTACCCTGACGGTTAAATGTCTGCAATCATTCTGTTATTTCACAATGAAAACACAGAAAGTTCTGGTAACACATGTGAAGGTTAAGGAGACGTGCATTTATTTCATATATTGCATTTTTCTAAATAATATAATAAAATAAATTCCTCACTATGGACTATGACGTCCTAAAAAGTTCAGACTTTCTTCTCTCTGTTTAAAACGAAATGAGCGATACGATTCAAACCGTTTCCATTATGTTTACATCATGTTGGGATTATAATTACCCTCAACATGTGTTTCCAATGTCTGCTGAGCACCGCTTTCAAAAAAAAATCACCAATTAAACTTGGAAGAACACACTCGCATTCTTCACACTCGATGGATAAAACAGCTCTTATGTCAGCGGCAGAAGAAAGACTCCCCTCCGCTCCGACTCCACACAAATGAACCAAACGGGCTTTGATATTGTTGGAGAGCAGTTGGAAGTAATCTATTCTATACACACAAAGACGGCGAGCCCATATCCCCGGCGCGGTGGAGTCTGTCCAAACAGGGACGTGGGCTAACGCAACGAAAAGAGGGGGCAACGGGGTAAGAACGTAAGAGGATATGAGAGTTGAAGAAGAGCCGTGATGGAGTTGAGAGGGGATTGGAGGGGGGGGGTGGGGGGGTGGAGATGAAGAAAAAAAAATCATCTTATCCCAAAGTATCTGAGAGCACCTGAGAGCAATTTGTCCGCCAATTTTGGGAGCTTAATCACACTATTGAAGTGTGTGCACACAAATACTGACACACACACACACACACACACACACACACACACACACACACACACTGGAGCGGCGTTTTCCAAGAGTCTGGAGGGAGTTAGACACGCCGATGATGTCTTCTGGGAAAGCTGCAGGGGTCTTTGAAGAGACACCCAGCTCCACGCTGCTCTGCATGCTAGACGGTGGAGGCCCTCTCATTTCGACTGCAGTAAAGTGTGTGTGCATGTGTGTGTGTGTGTGTGTGTGACCCAGCCTCTTACACGGAGTGTGTTTTTTTTAATACTCCACAGGCTCCCTTTCATGGTCTGAGCGCTAAGCGTTTTCCTCTCTCTCTTTCCTCTTTTTCTTCATTCTTTCTTTCTGCTGAAGTAGCTTGGGTGGAGTTCTTCCTTGTGGGTAAGAGTGGTATAGAAAGAAAGAAAAAGAAAGAAAGAAAAACTAGCTAGAAAGAAAGAAAGAAGACTTGTCTGGTTTTATCTGTGAGTCGAAACAAGGCATTAGCCTCTGGAGTGCAGCCAGCGTCGCTTCGTTATGATTGGGTTATCAGAAAAACTGCTCCGAGATCAGATGACGGCGATGATGGTGATGGAATGAACGTTTGAAACGAAGGAAAGAGGAGGAGGAGTGAAGAGAAGGAGGGAGTTTTGCGGCGAGGAGAGTTTGCTTAAAGCACCGAGCTGTTATTGCAACGGGCGGCGAAGGAATGCAGCCACCGGCTACCCCAACCAAAGAGAGGGAAAAACGAAAGGAAGGAAAGAAAGAAAGAGAACCAGGCTCACCACATTATGTCATCATGACTTTATGATCTGCTAATAACCAAATCGTATTGAAGAAAAAACACTGGTTGGAATTAAGAGTCCACAAAAGGCCATTTGGCATCTATAGGTTCAAATCTCGTAACGCTAATCTGGGCTAGCATGAGAAGATTGGATGTTAAAGATAGGTTAGCATTCAAAAATACAGGAATTATAAAACAACATACTCCAAGAATTTAAACTGCTTTAGCTCAAATGCAGCTTAAATATCAGTTTTCTTGGGATTAATTTGGACATATGTTCAAAAGAACTTTAGCCAACTTTCTTAAACTGGTAAATTTAAGAAAACATGTCAAACCCCCCCCCCCAAAAAAAATCATTGTAATAATATTTTGATTCATTCATTCATTTTCCGAACTACTTTTTCTGCTTTCGTGGGTCAGTGGGGGGAATTCTTGCCTTGGCCGGGAATCGAACTGCTTCGCCACAAATGTTCATACATATTATACATGTAATATAATTAAAGTCGATACTTTAAAGAATCTTAAATGACTCCAGATTTGTTGATATGGGTTTGTGCAGCGATACCTTACTGTGGTTTCTGTCTTGCTTTTTGCTCTGTGCTAAAAACAAGAACTTTTGCGGTTTTCAAACGGCCGTCCAGACATACCCAAGAGTTTTAAAGGTTCTAATGCAACGAGAAAAATCATTTGTTTTCATTACAAATCTACAAATGTAACACATGATTGAATGAATAACTGTATTTGGCAAACATTTGAGTAAGAAAGTACCTTGGAAGTAAAAACAGCGCAAAATTGAGTCAAATAGTCATAAGTGTTCTAATATATGAATGTTTTGGGTTCTCGATGTGAAAATTTGTGAACCTCTAGATCGTAGTATTGTATATAATTTGACTTCCTTGTTTTAAAGAATCTATAAAGATGACAAAGAATCAAATGATTCAATAACAATTCAGACCTTCGAGATTAAAGTTATTCCACTGGGAAGAGAGGATTTGATCGTTACTCCCGATGGTTCTATTGCTTGTGCTGATCATTTTTTTGATTGATATATTGATTGTTCTTCCACTATATCCATTAATTACTTTGTCCATCAAGTGTTCACTTGGACTCATCTTTCACCTGTGAAACACTTTCCCTCCTCCACCTCTCCACCCAGAGATTAGACGGAGCCTCACCTGGAAACACCTGCCTCTATGGAGCAGAGAGGACAGCCTCATCCATCCCTTTCTAGTTGTCTTATTTATATGTGTGTGTCTTTTTAGGGTTTTTTTTAGTGTGTAACTGTCTCTGCGGATGTGATTTGAACTACAGGTAGTCCTCAAGATACAAACATCCAACTTACGACTACAGTAGTTCCCCTTTCTGTCACAACTCCGACGATAAATTCATTCAGCAGAGGTAGAGATGTTACAGTTACATTACGGTACTACAGAATTTTATTTATTTGTTGGTTTGATGTCCTGTAATGTTTTTCTGGTCAGTCTTGGGAAAGAGTACTTTAATATTTAGAGTAGCAATGAAATGTAAATGACCTGAAATGGAATTTATAGATTGAAATTGTCTAAATAACAACCTCTCGGAACCAAATGTGTTCGTAAGTTGAGGACTAGTTGTATTTTAAGACAGTCTTTCTACCCTAGTGGTGAACATTATTAATGTAAACATTAATAAAGGCAGTGTTTTGTAATTAAAGGGTCACTCTAGGAAAATTCATCAATTAAAAATGATAATTTATGATTTTCTTTTATGTTCTGTACGAAATGCTGATGTTGTTGGGTTTGTTGTTACTCCTGTCTCACCTCCCGTCCCTTTTCAGGACGGTGGAGACAATAAGGACGTTACAGACCAAACCCAGAGGCCACAGACAGGGCAGACGGCGGTCAATGCATAGCATTGCATCAGATTTAATCCAATTAATGTTTTATGTTGTTTAGTGGCTTGGAAAGCCAAAGTTACTGTGGTAGTGCCCCCCCCCCCCCAGACATGCCAATGTTCATCATTTGATTAGGTACTTTTAATTAGTGGCTAACACAACCAGAAAACATCCTGAGACAAATGACTTGAAGCAGTTGGTAGCCAAGGGCGGAAGGGAGGGGACTGGGCGGTGCTAACCCATCCATCACCCTGTCTCAGAAGGTCTCTAATTAGCCAGGGCCAATCAACGGAGACCATCCATCAGCCCTCACGAACGGCCTCAACCAATCACGGAGCGTCATCAGTCACCAATCGGAGCCAATGGCGTGAGCGGATGATGGAGGGAAGGCGAGGGCCGGCTGCCAGTAGACGTGGGGTTTTTAGAGGACGAGGGGTGGAATGGGCCGTGACAGCTTTATTCATCCGACGCTTAAACAGCCTCCGAGGAGAGGCAGAGAAATGTCAACGTGGAGAGGACGATTACCAGAGATATCGATCCGCTTTTCTTCCCCGAAAAACCAAGGAACACACTCCTCCTCCTCCTCCTCCCCCTCCCAGACCTCTGCTCCCCGAGGCCTCGTCCAATAGACGAGTGGAGAAACGAGGGAGGGACAGCGGGAGGAGGTTCCGTCTCCCCGTCATTCATCCTTTACTTGGGCTTTTTCTGCTGACAGTGCATCTGCTTTACAACCAAACAGATGATGCTTACCGGAGACCCTTCGATGGGTCACAACCGAAGCAAGAAGACGAGACGGAATAGAAAGCAACCAGCAGGGTTGCTTTCTGACTTTGAGGACTCGTCTCTGAGGTTTAATAAAGCCAGAACCTATTAGGAGTATATTTTATTAAAGGCAGTTGCTCGATCATATTGCACTTTAAGTGTTTCTTTCCGTTCATTAAAAAGCTAGTCGTAGATGAACGAAGAATGACTGCATCGTTCAAGTCTCAGACTCACGCTGGTTCCACTGTGGAAAACACACACGCTAAAGCTGTGGCTACATTAGCAATTAGCAATTTTTTTTTAAGAAAAAGTGATATTTGCACTATCCACACACCCTTTCAAATTAAAATACCCTACTTTTTTATTTTTAAAGGATGAATCTGACAATACCGACGAGAATATCTTGTGATCTTTGGAACATATGTCAAGTATTAAAAGTACAGTAGTACTTCGAGATACAAGCTGCTCGACATACAAGTTCTTTGAGATACAAGTCGTCGCTCTGTTCATATTTTTTGTTTGAAATATGAGCAAAATCTGAAATACGAGTCGTGACATCACCGCTAGTTGGCGGATGGCTAGAACATCAGCTGAGACCGTATCTCATTCCCTTTCATGAAGCAAAGACAGAGCTGGTGTGCACCTTTTCATACTTTATCATTGTTTATGTAACTTCTATATGATTAATTTTGCAATGACAAAGTAATCCGTGTCTATTGTTTGATAAAAGAATATGTTTTATTGTTATAATTTAGAGGGTTTTGTGTCACAGGTGTGGTTTGGACACCAGAGAAGTCCACATCCATATGTTTAATACAAGCTGATTCCTACAGCAGGTTATCACACAGGGAACAAACAAACACGCAAAAATCACACAGAAAGTCAGGAACCCTGTAGAGCAGGACGAGTCTCTACAGTCTGGACCAGAACTGAGGTCAAAGCTGAGTTTAAGTGGGTGGAGCCTGATTGGAAATGGGGAACAGGTGCTGCAGAGACACAGGTGACAGGAATGAATGGATTGAGTGGGAGAGAACCTAGGAAGGAGAACTGGAACCAGTTTAGGGCTTTTTTTTACAAGGTTGGAACGGATTAAAATGATTTCATTACTTTAAATGGGGAAATGTTGCGGGCCTAACGAGTTGTTTGTTTTAAAAATATAGCAAGAAATTATAATATATGATTATAATAGAAGTAAAACTGAGCTAAATAAGGACAACTTTCAGCTTTCTAGCTGTGGAAACTGCAGGGTTCACTTTATTAAAGTCATCTAAACTGTTAGCAGTGATGGTCAAATGTATGAAAAAAAGACCAAACCTGAAATGAACTACAATTACCATCATTCTCAGCTCATTTGTAGACACAGACGCTGCTTTACAGAACAAAAAAAAAAAAAATCAACCCGAGGCTTTTCCTGGCACACATTTGTCCAAAGCACCCCGAGTGTCGCGACATAAAGCAAACGCACACATGGTTACTCCGGTCTACCCTATTTTCAGCCACTTTTCTCCCACTCCCTCTCTCTGTTACACCCACACACACACACACACACACGCTCCAGACGTTGTGCTGTGGGTGAACCTGGGCGGTGTTTCCTGATGTCATTAAGTGTGGGTTCTCCAGGGCCGCGTTGCCACATTTCACTCCACTACAGCTGCTGCTCAGGCCAAGTCCAGTAATCACTACTTACCAGCCACTCCGAGCCACAAGCACGCCAGCAGAACGCCGTCCAGAACCGGCCAAACCGGGCCAACTTTCTCAGCCCACGTCAATCAGGGCCGCTCAGAAACCAGCCGGATACCCAACGAGTCTCCGTTGAGGCCAACAACGTTAGCTAGGTTACATGATTTGGCACCGACAGGGAGTAGATGTATATTTGCCAGCAAATTTGCGGACAAAATATTGAGAGAAATCTGAGTCGACACTTTGGAAAGAAATTGTCCCTTCAGTAAAAACGGTGGACAGCTCAACCCACAAAAGCACAATAATAGCCCTGTGAGTTTTTCTCATGGGTCTAATGCTTTATTCATTTCTTTCCTCTGCTGCTGCTATTTGAGCCGAGACTCTCACACCGGCTGCTCCGACAAGAATCCCCTATCAGCCATTGGTTAGTCTGAGCCAGGCAGGATGTGACCACACAGACGGGAGAAGTGGATAATAGTTCAAGAAGAAGATGAAGAATGGTGTCCAAGCAAACCGAGGAGGCAGTCTTTGAAAGCACCAACACCAACTGCCCTCAGGTCTTCCTCTCTACCTCCATACACCTTCTCTTTGGTCTTCCTCTTTCCTGGTAGCTCCATGCTCATCACTCTTTTTCCAACATCCTCACCATCTCTCCTCTGGACGCGTCCAAACCATCTCATTTCTGAACCAATCCAATCTGGTCACTCCTAACAGAACCTCAACACCTTCATTTCCTCCACCTCCAGCTCAACTTCCTGTCTTCTTCTCAGACTGTTTCCCCTTTTTTAGGCAGTACTCATCTACACCACATCAATAAATGTGCACAAATACCATGAATGACTTACAAGTAAGTCGTTAGCTCGTAGCGCTGCTGCTAGTTGGACGTTCTGAGCTCTGAAACGAGCCAGGCTTCCTGTTTCCACTCATTATGCTAAGCTAACAGACAGGCAGACAAATCAACTCTCTAATCTGAGTCTCCACAAGAAAGCAAGTGGGACGTTAAACTATTTCCTTTAAGATTAATCACGGCGGTCGCATTTAAGAACATTACAAAAAAATACCCCAGAATGCATCAGATAACGACAGAAAGCATGAGTTTTTCCCCCTTTTTATTCTGGATACAAGAGATCTAGACTTTTCCCAAGACATGAAGAGTGAAAAGAGGAAAAATAGTCCCTAGAAACCCTTCAGTTTTCATTTCATACCTGGAAGAGAGCTTTACTAGCCATCCTCAATGAACATCAGAACACTGTCTGGTTGTTGGCAGAGAGTTGGAACGACAGAAGACAAAAGCAAGGAGAGCAAACCGTCGTCCAGGCTTTACTACCTCGGAGCAGGAGAGACGGAAACACGAGATACGAGCCCAGTTTGTCGCATCAGTGCCGAAGTTTATGCGATCGCAATACGAGCACTATTAAAGACAGAAGAGGAGAGGAGGAAGAGGAAAGACGGGGGGAGCGATTTCATTTCATCTGCACTAAAAGGCAGAGTGTTGGCACCCGTGAGTGATTTGCCTTGTTAGCTCCCTACCTCTCTCAAGCCAGCCAGCAAATATTTCACTCATGACTAATGGAGAGGATGAAGCTTCGCCTTCCTTTCCTTCTTCTCTTCCTCCTCTTCATCCAACTCACTTCTTTTTTTTTTTTTGTTCTGTTCCTGAATCTCCTTCAAAACGGCCTCCTGCTACGCAAGTTAGCATTTCATCTGAAGCACAGACAGAGATGTCAGTGTGTGTGTGTGTGTGTGTGTTTGTTTTGTGGCAGGTTCAGGAAGTATAAAGGGATCACAGACATTAAATGGTCAAGAGGGGCAACAATCAGTTTCCCTGAAGACAAGTCAATTACATAGAAATAACACACACACACACACACACACACACACACACACACACACACACGACAAACTGACATGATACCATTAGGTTTGTTCCTTCTTTACAAATGAAACAGAAAAGGTGAACACACACACACACACACACTCCACCAGTGCAGCCACACACACACACACACACACACACACGCACACACTTCTCACTTCATCACTCTGTGGGCTTGTTAAAAAGCAGTTTGCAGCGTGCGGTAAAGCGAGGCTACGAGTTGCCACGGCGACTCAGGTAACAAATTGGCAGGGCTGTTTTCCGTTGCAGTGGATTGTGGGACGGGGTGTTTTCACCCTGTCAGAGGCCCGGGCCGGCGCCGAGGCGTGAACGAGGGGAGAACCATGGAAACATGTCTTCTCTGGAGTTTCACGCTCCTTTTTTTTCCATCCCTTCGTTTCCTGACTGTTTTTTCTCAACTTAATTAACCCTTCACTCTCCTCCTCTTCGTCTTCTCCTGCAGCATCATCATCATCATTCCTCTGCTGACCTCGACATTTTTAATCTTAAGGCTAACAGAGTAGCTTTAATTTAATTTTCATGCAGTTTAATAAAGGAATAACTGAACATGGCAAGGATTTAATGAAGGGTGTCCCGACTATCACGTTGTGTTAATTTCATCACGTTAGCATTTAGCTTTCTATTTAACGCTTCAGTGTTTGTACATCCTTGCTGTTCCTGGTCCAAAATGACCGGTCATTAGAAATTCCGCTTAATAGTTACCATGGAAACCTGCAGGCCTTAAATGTTGTTGGCTTTTCTCGCCATTTATTTTTATTGTCATATTTTTCCTTCCTTTCTATTGGTTTGGGGTTTTTTTGTTTGTTTGTCAGTAAATATGCAAAATAGGACGGAAGATGCACATATCAGACAAAAACTTGGTCTGAATCCAGGATATTTACTTTCATGTAATTAATTTATTTATTTGAAAGACAATTTTGAGAGAGAGAGAGAAACACAACCTGTCAGTTATTTATAATTTCTAGCTAGGATAATGGGGTTCTTACACTTTAAGAAATACATCCAGATGAATGAGATTTAATTGATAATTTCTGGAGGAGAGCCAGATGTGTGAATTTTTTTTTAGAATTTATTGTATTTTATATTTATTTTATATATACCTACCTGTTTGTATATATATATATCGGATTTTAATATTTATTAAAATCCAATAAATATTAAAAAATATAAAATGTAAAAAAAATATATAAAAATCCAATATATATATTGGATTTTTATATTGGTTGTTATCTTAAAACCATGGAGATTTTAAGATTAAAAAAATGTTTTTTTCTCTATTTTTTTGTATCTTTATTGATCAAGAAACCACTAATGCACTGTTAGTACTCAATTCGCTTGTCATCAATATAAGATAAGCACTAAAATAAAAAGTATTTGGAGGCAGGAGCTCAAACTTAAGCAGGTACTTTCCTTTTCCAGCTGCTTCAGTCTAGCCTGAAGCTGAAAGTAAACTTCTGAAGGTTTTAGGGGCTTTTAAAACCATGACAACAACATAAAATACTTAACGCATTAGGTAATCACTGACACAACTCAAAACTTCAAGAACCCGACTTTGTTCAGCTTTTTTTTTTGTGTGTGTTACGACTCTGTATAGCGGAGTCTCACGACAAAGACTCCCCAATAACACTCGAGTAATTCTGCCGTAAAAACCTTAAATAGGCTGTAAGAGAGAGGAAACCAGAGGAGAAAGACTTCCCTCAGAAATGTTAAGACTGCACCAGAGCACCGCTTCCTGATGGGCAATCACAGGCCGTTCATCCGGGCTTAGATCGCTGCATGATTACAGCCTGGATCTTCAAACTGGGCTCGTTTGACGTCCAGACGGAGGACGGCCCAGCCTTTGATTGGACGCGAGGCCGAGCCGGGGAAGGCAGCTGATTTGACAGCAGCGGCAGATGGACGGACAGACAATGCGGTGGAGACGGGGACATTCCTGACACCAATTACACCAGCCTCTCCGTCTCCAACATCTTTTATGTCGGCTATAGCGCTCCCTGCCAGACTTCCCCACCCCACCCCCCCCTCAGTCCGAATCCGCAATCCATCATCATCAATGGGGTAAATATTAATGCCATCCGCAGGCCCTGTCTCCTTCCCCCGGCACACTGATGAAATGTTGTAGCAACAGCTCATAATTCTCTGCATTCTGACTCTGACAAGGTGAAACATAAAACAGTCCATTTAAAGGGCATAGGCAGGTTTTATTACCATATACGTCAAGCCGGCGTCCGATAAGAATAGCATAGAAACACATACGTACGCATGTCTCCACGGTAACAAGAAGTACTTACGAGGTTGGAATAAAGTTGGGACAGATATTACTATAATCCCTCGTTACTTGTGGTTAATGCGTTTCAGGACCACGCGTTAAAAACAACATTCTAGAGAAATAGCGACAATTTATATGAACCCTCTCCATAAAACCAGAAAACAGGAGATATGATCGTTTACATTTGATCTATGACAAGCGGTTCAAACCTTATCGTCAGACGGCAGGGCGCCGTGTTTCTGTCCGTGTAGTCGCCACCGGACAAACGGTGATGTATATATTCACGTGATGTAAACGTGTCTCGCCGTTCATGCATTTTGTCACGTGATTCAAATATATAACGTGATTGGCTCATTTTGTCACGTGACGCAAACGTCTACGTGACAGCAAACGACTCTGCGCACGTTTTAACGTATTTTTATGCGCGAATCGTGCGCACAGTCTTATTTTGAAAAACTCCTTTGAAGAGTGGCACAAGTGACACAAACTGTATATAGTTATGTTAGAAGCCTATTACAAAACTTTTTTGAGATCAAAATGAAATTGATGAACACGTTTTTGGTTTTTATGTGCAATAAAATACTATTTTTAAATTTCCAAATTGGACTGTTTGTGTCTATTTTGCCCCAATATGTCAATATAATAAGTTATGGGGAAATAAAAACTATCTCTTCATATCGCTGAAGTTGTGCTGAAGATAAACATACCAAGCATGGGTATGTTAAATCATTTTTAATCTGGTATATAGAGACAAATATCAAAAGTACCAAAAAAACCTTTACCCATCTTATAGACTGTTTAAAGCACTTTTGTGTTTCACGGACGTGCGCTGCGTTCCGTGAGTCTCGGATCGCAGCGCACTTTCAGATGCTGTCAGCCAATAGCATGCCTGTACGGTATCACTTGACTACCTACTAAAAATCTGCGATGTAGTGAAGCCAGTCAATCCTGAAGCACAAATAAATAAGGGATTGCTGTATTCTTTTGGAGCCATAAATTGACGTTTTCTTCTCTATTTTGGAACAAGACGTCTGTTCAGAGAAGCAAATCGTGACGGAGTGAGCCGAAGACGGAGCGTTGGGTAGAAAAACTTTATAATTCATGTCTCTCCAAATTGGAAGCCATTGCCAGTTTCCGGTCTTGCTCATACATAAATGGCAGCAGATCAGTGTCAGACGCTCCGTCTCCACCACGGCGAGCGTTCCTATTTGCATGCGTCGTTGCGCATGAACTGGCCTTGTGTGTACGTACATTTGAATCACGTTCCGAAGCCAGAAAGGAGAGAGCGCGGAAAAGAAACGAGAGCAAAAAAAAAAAAAAAAAAACGAGAGAGAAGTCACTTGATGTGTCTCCAAACTGGAACACTCCATTCCAGACCGTTGGCTTATTTCTCATGCCACCCGACTGCCAAGTCAGATTATTATCCGGCGGCACTCGGGATGTCAGCGCTGGTGGTTTTCCTACGCCTGTCTGCTCTAACGGGGATATGACGGAGTGCCTCAGGATGCACGCCGCTGCCGGTGACGGGGGGGGGGGGCAAACACTGTCTGGATCTGATTGTCCTTCCTCCGGGCAATCACCAAGGCTTGATTTGGGGCGATGTTACATTTCCTGATCCAGTTTTGAACAATCGAACACACTTTTATGAGTAACTATTATTTTGACTTTGAGGGAGAGAGGGCTTCCACTTTAACTCTCGCTTAATGGTGGTAATATTTGGCTTTCTCTATCTGTGTATTCACGCACATTAATGCAGTTTCCTGCAGCACTATTGTCTAGACTTGACGTTTCCGACATATTATCATGTTTTAACGCAGTCTGAGCAGAAAGGCACAAAGACGGATACGGCGTGAGGGTTGAGGTTTGTCTAAGCAGCTGGAGCAAAGATTAACTACCAGCGAGGTTTGTCCTCACATTAAGCAGAGAAATGACAACGGGCTACACGCTAACATAAGGGGGAAAACAGGAGGACAGAGGACATTTACAATCTTTAAATATTTCACAAGGCAGTGCTGGGATCAGTTTGTGAATCTGGGGAAAGGACATATGCTTGTTAGCCCAGGCGCTGACTTTGTCTGGTTGGAGTTGATGAAAATCAGAAATAATAAAGGAATAAGTGACATTTTAACACTATTTGTTTGCAAAAGCGCGGCATTGAAGGTTTGTTAGCTGCCTGTTTCAGTTACCGTCACTGTTGTCGTCCTTTCCCCATGCAGGCTGGAAAGCTGGTGGTATTATAACGTTATATATTTTACTGTTTTGTTATTACTTTTGTATAATGAGATGTGATTTTCATTGTGAAAGCAGGGCTGCTGTTGCAAAAAGAACGTTTTCCAATCTTTTCCGACAACAGATGCTGCTTGTTGGCGAACCGAGGGGCCACCTGAATCCAGTGTTTCACAATTTAGCACGGAATAAATCAAACATCATTTAAATAACTTAACATAAAGTAATTCGGTTGCTGGAAGAATGCAGCTGCAAAAAAAAAAAAACTACTGAATGCATAACTTACTCTTCTTTTGTCGAGGAGCTGACGCCAGTCTGTTCAATTATATTATGTTTTTTTTTAAAAAAAAAAAAAGGAATTCAAAGCAGAAATCTCCTTAAATGATCTATTTTCTACTTGATAGTTGATGACTGCTCCTGAAGTGACATCAGAATTAAAAAAGATTTATTCTTTAGTTTTATTTCCATGAAGCACAACCGGGGTACAAATAGTATATTAGATGGACAGCTACAATCAGTTACAACACACACAGACACACACACACACACACACACACACACACACACACACACACACACACACACACACACACACACACACAGACACACACGCTCCCTGCAAAACGGAAGACTGTGTGTCACTGATTGATCTCAAACACAACTCAGGTCTTAGATCTGATCTGATGGTCAAGACTAGGAAGTATCAGAAGAAAACGATGGGGAGGCCTGAAAATCCTCCCCAAGCACGCCCCCCCCCCCCATCGCCATGGCAACCACTGACCATGGACCACATGATATGGAGTGTTTCCCATGGATGTCAAATCAACATTTTCCCCACTCGCCGCACTAACCTTAGAAAAAATATCATGTTGGAAAAAGACGGATGAGATTAACACGAGGGCGTGGTTTCTACGGAATAAACGCAGTCTTTATCCGCTGGGACGAGGAAAAACCAAAGTACTGACAACATTTGAGATGCACTACTGGATTTAGGATAGAAAATTTAATTAAGTTGGTCTTAGGACAAGGGGAGTCTATGGTGTTTAGATGAAATGAGGGCCTACGAAAAAAAAACAAGAAATGAATTCAAATCATAGTAATTTGCAGCAACAAATAAGCTGTCTCAGTTTTTACTAGATAGTATTCTATCCACATGTGAAGTAAAGTTAATCTGCAGTTTTCAGTGGAGTGGGAGACTGGGGAACAAAAGACCCCCCAGCCTGAACCAAATCAGGGATATTTTAATTAAGCGTATATGGACCACTGAGCCAGCAGGACAGCTCCAATTAAATGTTCTAATGAATGCATCCCAAAATGTTCACAGCGATGCTAATCCAAAGCGCTTCATTAGAGTTGTGGAAAAGTCTTGGTTAAATACTGACAAACGCTTCATTCACTGTATTTTTTTCTAATCGTTCCCTGCTTGGCAAACCAGTCTTTACTGGTTGACATGAAAACCATCGCTACGACAACCGCCTCCAACAACTTTGGTATAAATACGGGCAGATTTACCTGTCAGTGATTAAGAGGTTTAATTAGCTTTGTGTGAACTGGTTTGTAAGGGTCTAAGTCCTGGGAATAAAACATTAGCAGTGAACACATTCTACGCAGTAATTACCTGCCCCCCAAAACACATAAGTAGTCTATAAACGTAATCATTTACAGCAGACAGGCCCTGCCTGTGAGAGTTATTCTGTAAACTGCGTCTTTCATACACAATAAAACTTCTGACTGTAAATTTACAGCAATTAAACAGTGGAAGGTCATCTGCAAAATACAGAACTTTTGTGAACCTCTGCTGTTTACGCATTCGTAAAGTAAATGTCTTTAGTGTTTTATTGTGCCAGCGTATTTCTCCCAGAATTAATAACATGTAAATGAAGATATTGCACATCAATCCGTACAAAGAGCTTTGTGTTTTTCTGTATGGAGGAAGCCACACTAGCCAAAATGAGCGCCGAGTGCCAGCCGTTACCCGGTTGAAGGGGCAGGAAGTGGGCAAGGGAGCTTTTCTAACTGGCACAATTAACTTGTCCAATTCTAAATTGAGTGAATGAAGTTTGTCTGAGGATTTGAATAAAGGGTCTGAAATTTGTAATTAAGCTCCACTAATGTGTGGAAGCGGCGCCAAGTCCTCAGCAGGAGCCCCGATCATTAGGAAGGATAAAAAGGTCTATTTGTGCATTTCTGGGTTTGTTATGTTTGTCAGCAACGTGGGACGGAAATAGAATCCATGAATAAATACCACAGCTAGTCCTGCAGATGATGTGTGAACACACACACACACACACCTGATGACTGCTAATGCCTCACAACTGACTCCATACAGTAGAACCTTGAGATACGAGTTATTTGAGCCGTCGTCGATCTGCCCATATTTTTGTTTGACATACGAGCAAAATCTGAGATAAGAGTCGTGTTTCAGGAAACCACCACGTGTTGGTGGATGAGTACAACATCAGTGAGACCGTATCTCGTTCTTTACCACGTGTTGGTGGATGGATACAACATCAGTGAGACCGTATCTCGTTCTTTACCACGTGTTGGTGGATGGATACAACATCAGTGAGACCGTATCTCGTTCTTTACCACGTGTTGGTGGATGTATACAACATCAGTGAGACCGTATCTCGTTCTTTACCACGTGTTAGTGGATGGATACAACATCAGTGAGACCATATCTCGTTCTTTACCACGTGTTGGTGGATGGATACAACATCAGTGAGACCGGATCTCGTTCTTTACCACGTGTTGGTGGATGAGTACAACATGAGTGAGACCGTATCTCGTTCTTTACCACGTGTTGGTGGATGGATACAACATCAGTGAGACCGTATCTCGTTCTTTACCACGTGTTAGTGGATGGATACAACATCAGTGAGACCGTATCTCGTTCTTTACCACGTGTTGACGGATGGATACAACATCAGTGAGACCGTATCTCGTTCTTTACCACGTGTTAGTGGATGGATACAACATCAGTGAGACCGTATCTCGTTCTTTACCACGTGTTGACGGATGGATACAACATCTTTACCACGTGTTGGCGGATGAGACCGCATCTCGTTCTCGTTGGTGGAGTAAAGACGTAGCTCGTGTGTTCTCGTGACTTTTGCGTTTCTTTTCATTCTTTATTATCACTTATATATAACTTATATATAATTAATTATACACAGGTAAAGCCTGCATGTCTAATGGTTGATAAAAATATGTTTTTTTTTTTATAATTTAGTTGGTTTGGGGCTTTTTTAGGACGAATTAAAGGATGAATTGAAATCATTTGGGTTTTTTTATGTTTTGTTTGACTTACAAGCTCAGTCACAGAACGTATTAAACTCGTATCTTGAGGTACTACTTTATTTATATTCTTGTGAGGTTTTAGTTTATTAACCCACTTAAAGTCGGTTATAATTTCACCTCAGTTTCTCTGCACCAGCAGCCCCACAGCTCCCTCAACCAATCGTCTCGCCTCTCCTTCAACCTCTTCAGCCTCGGTCTCTGTTTCTGCTCTCGGGTCCCAAAACTAATTTAAATGTAACCGTGAAACACAAAATAATTAATCACAGTGTCGTTTTCAGCTGGCGTATGATTGCTACGCAGGAGAACCGGTTGCAGTGTTAGTTTCTTCATGTCAGAGAAGCCATTTTCAACTTGGGTTCAACAATCCCAGAGGGGGAAAGTACATGTTGAACAGGCTATATTACACATTTCAACACCAGCAGACATGCTGTATTTAGAGTCTGCTCTCATTTGGCCTTACTGCACATTTCTTATACTCTCACTGGGGGTTGTGGGAAAGGAAGGGAATGTAGGTACAAATAACAACACTGTAAAATGTCATCGCAAATTACCTGCTGCAGTCTAACAGCGTAAAACACGTCACCGACTAGTTTTCAGTCACTTCATCCTTCAGGCTACATGGATTAGCAACAACAACAAAAAAAGTTGCAAGTTTAAAGATTTTTTTTTTTCTTCAAATTAGATATTTTTTCGGGACCTCCGTTCGAGAATGACAGGAAATGCCGCAGACATATTTTCCACAGGGCTGCATTTGGCTCAGATACGGAGTGATGGAGATGACAGCGAAGCCTGGCTTCTGTCAGCGACAAAATGGACTGAGGTCAAGGTTCAGGCAGGAAGTTATAGAGTGATGCTGTCGCTGAGATGGAAGAACAAACACAGATAGAAGGAAGGGGATGAAAGGACACTGATGGAGGCGCGTGATACCGACAGGAAAATGTTTTCTAAAGCCATTCAAGGTAAAAGATTTAATAGGAGATAGGGACAGGAATGCTGCAGCTATGCAAAGGAGTTACAAGAGCTCTTTGCGGTATATTTGTGTGTGAAAACCAGTTGACAAAACACTCAGTAATTCCAGATTTGATCGGAATTTCATAGTTTTTGACATGTTCTTTGTTCCAGTAATATAAACTGTTCATTGTTTGAGTTCATTTTGTCGAGACTTTCCCGGTTTCCCAATTTGTCCATGATTCATGCAAGTCGTTCACAGTCCCAAAAACTACTTTTTTTTCTTTTACACTTTTTTACCTTTTTTACCCTTAACTTCTGTATTCATTTTAATCAGATGATGAGTTTCAAGGCTTTTACCCAACTGTCTGTCCAAGGACGACTGTTGTTGAGATAGACTTTCCCAGTTTCCCAATTTGTCCACGGTTCATGCAAGACGTTCAAAGTCAGAAAAAATACTTTTTTTCTACCCTTTTTTACCTTTTTTACCCTTCTGTATTAATTTTAATCAGATGATGCGTTCAAGGCTTTTAACCAACTGTCAGACCAAGGACGACTGTCTCCTGGACGGGTCAAGAGTTCCTGGAGGCTCATTCCTTCCTTTGTAAAGTACCAAAACGCCGCATTCATGACATCCACGGTGTTAAAAGATGTACTCAGTAGGTTTAAAGCATGTGAGTTTGTACATGCACAAACACGAGTCCCTTTTAGGGTCACCTTCAGCTCCAGAGGACAAACACAAACACAGAGGAGCTCTAGTTTCCTTCACAGATGAAACTCTTGGACTTGTTTTTACCTAAAACTATCAGAAGCAGGATCGACTCATTGCACCAGCACTCAGTAAGTTTAGTGACTGCAATCAGCATTACATTAAAGAGTGTGTAAAGTGTTAACGGTTATCGTTCTAGTCGGTTCTAGTCAGTAAAGTCTGTTTACTTAACTTAGAGCTCCTCAGACACGCCTGAGGGTGTATTTCTGGGCTTTTGTCATGACTTGAATCAGGTTAATTCCCTCAATTAGACCTTCTGTGATAATATCCAGGTAGAAAAGTGTGTCTGACGACTGAACAGCAACTTGTCCCTGATGTTTTTCAGCACTCACACACGTATGTAGTAATGATAATTACGTCGTTTGGAGTTACGTCGTTCTCGATTATACATTGGGTTTAAAAAAAAAAAAACATACAAGGAAGAATAAAAAACAAGTCGACGTCATTTTCTTCCACTTTACGTCTGTCTGCCATAAATATTGGAACCATAAAATCACCAGTAAACCGTTAAAAACACATAATATCATGTTACTGTACAATAAATCAGAATAATTGATTCTGTGCATCTTTATTTAAGTGTATATAGTACATTTTTGATGGGCTTAAAGTCTTTCCACAAGGCTATCATAAAGTTTGGGAAAAAATTCATTTCAATTTCCTTCAAGATTTTGATGGACTCCAAAAGTGTGCATCTCATAATCGGTTTCTCTTCTCTAGTTGTGGTTTAGTTTTACCACAAAAAGTATCAACAACAATTCAACAGTCAAATAGATTATTACTGATTATTACTTGTCACTTCTTGGCGCAGAATAAAAAAAAAAAATTGTTAAAAATAAATAAATTAATTAATTAAAATAAAATTTAATTAAAAAAATAAAATAAAATAAGAAAATAAAATAAAAAAGGAAAATAAATTGTTTAGCTTTTTGTAATAAAAAGAGAGTGTGATTAATTTAGGTGTCACTGACCAGCATTGACAGTGATTTGAACGTCTGTAACGCGTTCTGGGTTTCACCGTATGTCGCTGTGATGTGCTTTGTGTACCACACAAACAGACCCCGACTCGCAAGAAGTAGGACGCCACAATCAATCATCTTCAAACCTGTATTTACCAGGGAACTGTGTGTGTGTGTGTGTGTGTGTGTGTGTGTGTGTGTGTGTGTGTGTGTGTGTGTGTGTGTGTGTGTGTGTGTGTGTGTGCGTGTGTGTGTGTGTGTGAGACAGGCGAGATCAGCCAGCTGTATGAAGAAGAGCGTTGACACACACACACACGCAAAGGAGCGGCCCGTAACGACCAGCAAACTTTAATATTCACATGCAGGGAAACTGAAGCACACACACACACACACACACACACACACACACACACATGCACACACACACGAACACACACACAATAGGCAAACAAGCCATCAGCAGCACTCATTGCCAATGAAGTGTGGTATTTCCTGCCCTCCTGACACATTTTCATCACACACACACACACACACACACACACACACACACACACACACGGCCTAGACTTTCCTTAACAAATGTGCCGAGCCGGCCCCTGGATGTATACAGTAGTGCTAACAGTTAGGTCTTGTTGATTTAACACTTAAGGAATAAAGCTGAGACATGGCTGCTATTCTAAGCTTTCCTCAGCTATCAGAGATAAATGCCTTGGTGTCCACAGAGAGAGAGAACGCTGTGGCGCGTTTTAAATCTGATATCACTCAAGGGGATGAGGCTACAAGGGTCAGGAGTGAATGAAATGCAGTTGAACACGTTTGGATTCAGAGAGAGTTCCAGCATCGATTCCTCGAGTCGGAAAAATCCACAAAAACCCAACGTTGTTTGGGTAAAAAGTAGATTTTAAATTAAGAGGAGTGGTGGTCAGAAACTGAGCTTACGTACTTGTAAAATAATAAAAATTACCATAAAATGTTGGTAATACTGAAAAGAAAAGAGTTTATGGATAAAATATAAACAGGTCATGCGTAAAAACCGCAATATTTTGACGCCAGGAATGACAAATAGATGTGAAAATTGAAAATGATTTCAATTTCAATTCAAAAAATAAAATTAAACACTGGTTAGACGGTGAGAGGCAGCTCATTTCTACAATTTACTGCTTTTCAGAGTGAAAATATGAAAATAAAATATCACTACATCAGACTCGATGATACTCAAACAGGAAATGCGCTTCACGTGACTCGCCAAAATAAAACACAGGCTGATCTCAGAGCAGATGACGACCGAGTCCGCGTACAGGTCGGTGGTCGTCAGCGTCGTTTAGCTTCTGTCAGACACGACATTAAATCTGCTGATTGCATTCAGCAATAAACTGTTAATGTGTGGCACAAAGTCATTCAACCCCTAATGGAAGGAAAAAATCATGCAAATGAAGAACAATTTATGCTATTTATTGCATTCAGGGAAAGAAGCTTTTAGCCTCAAAGCGGCGCGTTCGGTGAGTTTTAAAGGTTTGAAGCGCGTTAAAGCTTTAAAAGCTCCTGTAAACAGGATCAATGAATATCAAGATGAAAAGTAAAATCTAGATGTGATTTTCCAAACCTGACAAAAGGTTCAATCAAGAAAAAATTTACGTGATCGTAGGTCGCTAGAATATTATGTTAATGACTCCGAAAGCATTTGTGAGAGTTCGGGTTTTGGATGTAAATGTATTGGAACGAGAAGGTTGTGGGTTCGATTCCCATCTGAGTTGGTTTGTTCTTCCCGTGTCTACGTTGGTTCTCTCCAGGTTCTCCCACTTCCATCCGGCCTCCAAAAAGCATGCAGCTCAGGTGTTCCTAGGTACACCTCCAATGAATTTTTTCAATTTTTATTTTTATGTATTTATTTTTATTTATTTATTTTATTTATGAATGATTTATTTTAAATCTGTTTTCATATTTATAAGGTGCACTGGATTATAAGTCGGTTTTTGAGAAAGTTAAAGGCTTTTAGGTGTGCCTTATAGTGCATAAAATACTGTAATTATTTGTTATCATGGTTGGGTGTCGGTGCTCTGTGGCTCTGCTGTGTTGGGGTGTGGCAAGAGGCGGGGCCAAACTCGTGGGCGGAGCCTCGTCTCCACACCTGCTGTTCCTCTCAACACCTGGACGTGATCAGTCTGATTATAGTGAGGCTTTTTAATCCGGGTTCTCTTTCGGTTCTGGGCCAGGATAACTGTTTTATTCTAGATATAATAAAGGTGAATCCAGTTTGTATCAACTTTATTAGCAGTGTCTTCATAACATCACAACAGCGTTTGTTTCTTGTTGGTTCTGCTGGTCTGGGAGTTTCAGTTTAGCGGTATTCTGTGTAAGCGGCCCCTTTAAGAAGGTAGTCATGTGACCGAGGCAAGCATCTCTACAAGAGCGACTCACTCTGTCATAGAGGAGAGAACCAGACCAATCGGCTGCCGAAACAGATTTAGCTTAAATTTGTGATACAACAAACACAATCATGACTGCAGAAGGCACACACACACACACACACACACACACACACACACACCCGTGATGATTTCCCTCCAGACTCCTTGTCCTCCACGTTGAACACGTGTCGTTTGTATTCCGCCCCTCCAGCCTGCTGACAGAACGGCATTTTGAAACACTCGTCTCCTGATCACATCCCTGCTCTGCTGCGTGTTAGACACACACACACACACACACACACACACACACACACACACACACACACACACACACACTCTACCTCTATGATGACTGCTGACACAGTCGAGTGTCTTGCAGGCTGATGATGCTCATCTTCTCCTGCTTCTCCTGTTTGTGTGTGTGTGTGTGTGTGTGTGTGTGTGTGTGTGTGTGTGTGTGTGTGTGTGTGTGTGTGTCCTCACATCTGCCATGAACTGGGTTCATGATGCCAAGTGCTGATGACCCCGGTTACAGAGGGTGGTGATGCTGATCCGGTGATACGTACACTCTCCCAACGCAGATGGAGCTCAGAACACACACACACACACACACACACACACACACCAAAAAGGAATGGGGTAATTAATAGCCCATCTACTCACTGATACACCCCAGAGGCTTCATGAAGGGTCTCACACACACTTTACCACACAGGGTGTGTGTGTGTGTGTGTGTGTGTGTGTGTGTAGGATGAGATGGATGTGGTCGCCATTGGCAACATTTTCCTTTGCAGTTGTTTGTATTAGTTATCTTTTAATAATTTGAATGTTAAAAGTATTTAAATAAAACACTCGGTAACCCAATAATGAAATCTTGATTATTATTATGGCT
The DNA here is from genome assembly GCA_013358685.1 of Antennarius maculatus. NCBI lineage: Eukaryota > Metazoa > Chordata > Actinopteri > Lophiiformes > Antennariidae > Antennarius > Antennarius maculatus. The sequence goes on from CM023613.1 coordinate 23,906,211, forward strand.
GCAGTGAGGTTAGGGTTAAACCTGTCACATGTGTGGACCTATTGATTAGGTATAAGTGATCATTTCTATTAATGAAATGATTAAAACACACTCTCCTAGTGAGCGTCACCTGAAATATCAGCCTGAACATTAATAAGTATTTATGTTTTTACACATTTTCAACTATCTGTTTTTATAGAATTCTTCTTTTTATTCTTATTATCACAGCTTATTGTGAAAAGTTTTGATCGGTGGTTATTTTTTTTTATAGGCCTATACTTCAGTTAAACCTGAATCATAACTTCACCCTTTAACAAATGTCAGAACACAAAAGAAAGAAACTAAAACTAAAACTTTTGTTTTTTATCTGTTGTTTTTTTTTCCTCTGGTTTTGTACCAAAACTTGGGCTCCTGGGTGTTTTTTCTGAGCGATCGTCCATCTGGTAGCTTTTGACTAATCCATAAATAAATTAACCAACAAACAGAAATCAGTTCACGCGTTACATAACTGAATAAATAACTGAATAAATAAGTGAATAAATAACGGACATAATAAAACATCTCCATCTCGTCTTCAGCTGCTTCTTCCTCATTGTGGGTCACGGGGGTTGCTACGAGCTAAAAATATGATATTATAGGTTTTATTCTGATTCATTGTGCAGTAACATGATTTGATGTGTTTTTAACGGTTTACTAGTGATTTTATGATTTTAATATTTGTGTCAGACAGACGTAAAGTGGAGGAAATCGATTTTATTTTAATTTTCCCTTCCGCCTCCTGTTCTCCGTTTCTGCAGTTTGTTTCAGTCCAGCAGCTGGGGGGCTGATGGGGGGATGATGGGGGGGTGAGAGATGAATCTGAAAATAAAATTGGGCAGATTAGATTGCTTGATTGAGCAATTAGCTATCGTCTCCATCATTTGGCTGGGGCCCCGCGGCATCTGCCACTGTGGGGGGGGTAACACACCACAACACACACACGCACACACACTCCTTCCCTACAACTCTCCCTTTCTCTCTCTCACACACACTTTTTCTCCCAGCGTCACGGTTAGGAAAATGATTGTCTTGAAAACACGGGGCAGCGTCCCATTTCTTTTTCTCCACTCCTGAGTGTCGGTGGAATTCCAGAGACATAACTCACATTTATCACCCTGATTTTGTCCCAAATCCAAAGACTTACTCTTAAAGGGGGAGTTTATTTCTGTCTAAACCCCCCCCACTGATGGATCCGTCTCTTTATTCTCACATAAAGAGGTTTTTTTACGTCTCGGGGAGGAAGACGAGCCGTTTCCAGACGCGATGAAGCAAAAAACTTCACCAGGACGTCCGTTTATGTCGACGTAAATCGAGTGAATCGACGCATGTGTGTGTGTGTGTGTGTGTGTGTGTGTCACATGTCAAGTGTGTGTGTGTTGAACATGTGACTTCCTGCCTGTGTGGTCACATGGTTTTCAGCGGCAGGGATGAAGGATGGCGGCCGTCCCTCGCAGACAGTGGAGAGTTCACCTGTCAGCGGGGGCTACCTGAAGACAGATGGACATCTGGAATCTATTTAGAGCACACACACACACACACACACACACACACACACACACACACACACACACACACACACACACACGGTCAGAGATATACATTTTAAGTGCACACAAAACTGTTGAGAGAGCCGACGAGGGCCCACATAGATCTGAGAGTGGGAGACACTGAGTAGAGACATAAATCACAAAGTTCTCTTCTTCACTAGAGAACACACACACACACACACACACACACACACACACACACACACACACACACACACACTAGTGACTAATAAGAGAATGATGAGCCATTCTCCCCTCCTCCGTAAGTGAAAACTTGGCAGGTGTGTCCCTTGGAAGGAAAGTAAAACTGAGCGAGGGGGGAAAAGTGAAGGAGCGACGGTGATGATGATGATGATGATGATGATGACGATGATGATGATGATGAAGCATTAAAGGACTCCAGATTGAGCCCAGATTCTCTAAACATCACAAACTGAAACAATCCAAACAAATCAAAAGGCTGCGTCGAAACCAAGGCGATGATTTTTTTCTCCACGCCAGCCGGGATTTTTCTCATAAAAATGAGGAATTCTGTGTGTCCTGGACTCACAGAGGGAGACGCAGATGGATGCATGTGTCACATGACTCCACTAACACACACACACACACACACACACACACACACACACACACACACACACACACACACACAATCGATAGCAGTGCACCCGGTGGAATTTTGATGCTGTCTTTAACACTCACACGTTCCCCAGAGCCGCTAACGCTCTGACATCCAATACCCTTGAGCTCTGATTGATCCCACACACACACACACACACACACACACACACACACACACACACACACACACACACACTGGGAGTGCAGGTGGGCGATGAACATCTGGCTCTGCTGCTAAAGTGTCACCCGTTGTTGTTGTTTTTTTAAATTGGAGTGTGTTTACAGTGATGGAGAGAACAGTTTGGAACTTTAATTTAAAGTAAATTGATATGTGGAGCTTTTTTTATATATATATATAAATCATTTTACTATAATCAAATTAAAAGTGATGTTTTTGTGTCATTACCGTTACTAGAACATCCAGTCTTTCCTGTCCTGCACTATTTTGTTCCTCACTGACACCATATGTAGGAAACTGGACTTTAACCTGGTAACAACAGACGTGTTTAAACCATGTTGGATCAAATGACTGTGTTATAAAGCGGGTCATTTGCAGTCCAGACCCGGAGACGATTAAAGCTTTCTAACCTCTTTTAGGCCCCCGTTGAAGTCCTGCAGCTTTCAGTTCCCTCTCATTGCTTTCATAGTTTAATTTTCAGCCACATCAGCACCGGATTTTCATATTAAACGCTCTAAATCTTCAATGTACATCACATCCTGAAGAGATGAAGGTCAGACAGACAAAGTTAGTGACATAGAGCGCATTGGGGAAGCGGATACTGTTCTCTTTAGCTGTTGGAGGCCAAAAATGGAGCTAAAAAGATGATAATAATAATAATAATAAATAATAATAATGATATATATAATCAAGATAATAATATAATATATAATAATGTAATATAATCTATAATAATAATAATAATAATAATAATAATAATAATAATAATAGTATAAAACTTAATATAATATAATATATAATATATAAGAATTATAATAATAATAATAGTATAAAACTTAATATAATATAATATATAATATATAAGAATTATAATAATAATAATAGTATAATAATTAATATAATAATAATAATAATACAATAATTATAATAATATACTACAGATAACAATGTCATCTGCAAACATCTTAGACAGGAATCTCCATGGACTATGATGTTTGAGAGCAGGAAACAGGTGGAGGAGAATAATGATGTAGAAATTTGTATTAATTATGAATGCATGAGAAAATAGAGAGGCCTATAATCCTCTTAAGGATGCTTTTATTTGTGAAACATAAGTACGCTCACTTCATTCGGTTCATACGTGTTGGTCTTCACTTCTTTCATCATTTTCATCAAATAACGGAAACACGGCAAAAAAAAAGAGGAGACGATGAAAATGGCGATGAAGAGAGAATCCAGAGGCGAACAGGAGCTGTGTGCTGTATGTATGGGTTTCAAAAAACAAAAACAATAGACTGTCAGAAAAACCATTAACTCTCTTTGTGGTGGTTGTAATAAAGGAGAAGCACTTCACAAAGACGTGTTCAGATGAGAAAATTAGAGGGCTTAAACCTGACAGTTCACACTTTATTAGCGATACACACACAAAAAAAAAGACGGATTAGAAATCCTATTTCCCTGCCTGTCAGCTGAAACGGCCCATATATTAAACCATAAGAGCGTAATTTGATTCTGCATCGACCCCAATTAGCAAAAGGCGACCCGACAGCATCGTCAAAGCTTCCAGAGAGAGAAACAGAGAGAGAGGGAAGGAGGTAAAAACACCACAGGATGATGAACAGGATGAATCCTGCCACCGGTTGGATTTCACACCCCGGGTGAGGGTCGTGCTCCCACCCCCAAGAGAAAATTACAACACGTATTTCAGAAGATTTCAGAATATTTTGAAGGTGCGCTATGTTCTAGATTTGAAATGCAAGTACAATGGCTTGTTTTTCTCCTACTCCTCTCCTCTAAATGTGATGTTTCAGACGTTTATCTCTGCAGGAGAAACCCCCCCCCCCACATGGCTGAGAGGCCAGGTTCTGGTTTTTTTTTTTGGATGCAAAAAACAGAGCAAAGTGTATTTAATTTCATTGGAGTGCCAGTTTAAACTGATTAAGTCATGAAGATGAGTGAAAACTGAATGTCTAAATTACAAGAGTCAAAGTCAAGGCCCTGGGGGCCAAATGTGGCCCTCAACATCATTTTATGTGGCCCGCGAGAGCATAAAAGGTCGGATTGTCTAAAAATAAATAGGTCAAAAGTGTGTTTTGACCAAAACTACATCTCCCACAATGCAGTAGTTAAGCCCATTTTAACTCTGATAAAAATATTTAATGTCCTAACTTGTGTTTGATGTTATTTTTCTTTATTGATTGATAGTTTGATCCTTGATTGATGGAGTTCTGTGGGTTTAATAACCTGACAAATTAAAAGGTTTTATTTCGTAACAGAGAAACAAACACGTTTTCTCTGTCTAACTGTAATGTTTGTAACTTGAATAAGTAATAAATTCAGATTTATTTACCATTAAGGAGTAGTTACATTTATGTTACATTACACTGAGTTACATTTAGTTACATTTATTAGTTACATCTGGCCCCTTTGAGGACAGACGTTATGCTGATGTGGCCCCTCGGTGGAAATGAGTTTGACACCCCTGGACTAAATGAAATTAAATCAAATTTAGATTTGGTTTATTCGTTAATCGAACCCACAAATCAACATCCGCTGAATAAAAATGCTATCGTGATGGAATTTTTATGATTAATTCCCATTAGGGAAGCATTAAAGTATGATTTAAATTGGGATAAAGTTTGACATAAACGAACAATACCTCAAATCTAACCACCGTAATCTGTGATTGAGCTCCAAATGAAAGACTCTTTATATTCTTCACATTGATACCATGAACCGCTTTAACTCTAGTTAGAATGAACTGAAGGAATAGTGAATTTCACACTTCTTCCCCCCCCCCACCATCCATTCATACATTGCACTTTTCCCGACCTGCTTTCTTCCCGTCCTTTTAATCATTTTAATGGCACTCATCCTTCCTCTCAGCGACCCACTCCAGCATCCTTCCTCTCATCACACCACCGGAGAGTCTCTCCTGCCGTCTGTCTCCATCACTGTCTTTTCACAGTCTGCTAAAAGTGATGCTATTCATTTGTGGCCCAGATGAGCCACTTCAGACCCACACCGACATCCACTCTGTTCACAAGAGGATGGAGATGGGGGGGTCGGGTGGAGATGGGAGGCATGGGAAAAGTTTTTAAAGAGAAACATCCAGGCATGTAGGATCAGACTCAACATTTTGAAGCCATCGTTTTTAAGTTTTATACAACCACAGAATGCTGGTATTCATAGGTTTTTACTATGTGCGCCCCACTTTGTACCCCGCCCCTTCCACACATTGGCGTCACCATCCCTCTGGTCATATCTATGCGTCTCCCATGGGAGCGGTGTAACACTATCTGCCCCAGCCGTTCTCTAGTTCCAAGAAGACAGTTGGTCTGCAGAGAGTCCTCCCATTTATCTCCCCAGGGACCCAAAACTATGACAGAGAGACGGAAGAGACTGTCACCCCCCCCCCCCCCAACCAGAATGATGGAGCTTCAGAATCAGTTACTACTGTAGTATCTGTCCTTTGGAAACATAATAGCAGCGTTAAATAGAATACTGTTGCTGCCCAGCACGAATGTAGAGTATAGAACCTTGAGATACAAGTTACTTGAGATACGAGTCTTCACTCTGTCTATATTTTTGTTTGACATACGAGTGAAAATCCGAGATACAAGTTGTGTTTCAGGACACCAACACTAGTTGGTGGATGGATACAACATCAGTGAGACCAGATCTCGTTCTTTACCATGTGTTGGCGGATGGATACAACATCAGTGAGACCGCATCTCGTTCTTTACCACGTGTTGGCGGATGGATACAACATCCGTGGGATGATATCTCGTTCTTTACCACGTGTTGGCGGATTGGTATAACATCAGTGAGACCGGATCTCGTTCTTTACCGCGTGTTGGCGGATGGATACAACATCAGTGAGACCGGATCTCGTTCTTTACCATGTGTTGGCGGATGGATACAACATCAGTGAGACCGGATCTCGTTCTTTACCACGTGTTGGCGGATGGATACATAATCAGTGAGACTGGATCTCGTTCTTTCCCACGTGTTGGCGGATGGATACAACATCAGTGAGACCGGATCTCGTTCTCGTTGGTGGAGTAAAGACGTAGCTCGTGTGTTTTCCTGACTTTTGTGTTTCTTTTCATTCTTTATCATTGTTTACGTAACTTATATATAATTAATTATACACAGGTAAAGTCTACATGTCTGTTGGTTGATAAAAATATGTTTTTTTATAAGAGTGGAATGGATTAAAATGATGGTTAAATGTTGCTTGACTTACAAGTCACGGAACATTAAACTCGTATCTCACCATACTACTACTACTGCAACATACTACTACTGTAATACTGAAAAGGACATTGCAGTACATCCATACTTCCACTGGTTTTATTCACAGACCATTGGAAATTGTCCACCGGCCGATCAAGTTTGAACTGGGCTAACAGTTCATGAATTGAAACCTTTGCTCATGAAAACATTGCTGTGCAGGAAGTGGCTTTGGACTCCCAGGGGTCTGACACCCATCAGGTGATGAACAGTCATCAATAGGAGCTTGTGGCCCCCAGTTTTGTGATGCATCCCCCTCCTTTGCCATGAATCAACCCTCGTCAGTGACTTCTTGACATATTAATCGAACTGATGGCAAGAAAGTGCTACGAGGGAAACATCACAGATCCAAACAGCTGAAAGAGTGAAAAGTTTAGACACCCAGAGGGAGTTCGGGGAACAGACTCTGCTCCTTCACGCCTTACGTGTCTGGTTGAGGTGGTTCAGGCATCTAACTAGGACCCCCCTTCCCACAACAAACAAAGATTTTTAAGGTTTTCCAGGTACATCCAACTGGAAGATATATCTCATGTGGCCTGAGAATGCCTGGAGATCCTCCAGGATAAACTGGACAACGTTGCCGGGGAGACGGACATCTGGAATATCTTGCTTGGCCTAGTGCCGCCGCCCCCTCCCTGTGATGGTAGACAAATAGACTACAAAGGAACAGGTTTTAAACACTAAGACAACAAAAGAGTCCAAACAGGAGGAGGCAGTCGTTGGTGGGGGGGGGTAAACAGGTTATTGTGGGTGCTACATAATTGTTCTTGTTAAGCGTTTGGTGATGTTCTATTTAAAGCCCTGGTGCCGGGCAGAAGATTCAGTCCAACGATGGAAGGGAACTAAAAATTCAAGCAAACACCACATGTAAGAATGCATGTGTGTGTGTGTGTGTGTGTATGGACTGGTATCTGATTAAATCACGGAGCACTGATGCGAAGATGTCCTTCAGGTAACCAGATTTGTCACGTGGCCAAACACGGCCATCAGGTGGCGATACTAAGCCTTGCCATGAAGGTCACCGGGACGATATCCCAGAAACACCCTGGAGATTCGGGGGGGCGGGACAGCAGATGGAAGTCAGGCAGCGACACGCTAATGACAAGACACTAATAGCACGCCGGTGCCACTGGGGTCGGTGTACAACATGCTATTAACTTGCAAGCAAAGCTAGGCCGGCCAGATTACGCCAATCCGCTAAAGCTATTAGAGAAACACGGGGGCTAGCGATGTGATGTGGTTCTTGTAAGAGAGAAATGCTAAAAAGGACAGGGGCTGGGGGGGGGGGTTGTGGAATGAATCAAGTCCTGAACGGTGCAGCTGGAGGTTTAGAGCGACGGCGATGTCGAGTCAAAGCTCGAAGAGATTATGATGAATTTTAGCGGCAGACGAGGGAGAGGCGGCGTGTCATTCACCACGACTCCTTGGATTTTTGATGATCTGCATCGCAAAAAAAATATATAGAATACAAACCCCCCCATAACTTTTGATCCTCTGATTGAGCACGCAACCATCTCTCTCCCTCGTGAGCCCTTGATTAGAAGAAAACGGTCGATCTGCGGAGGATTTCTCCCCTCGTCTCTCGCTAATATTAATCCCTTCCAGAGGTTGGGGGTTATTAAGAGGCAGATCACGTATTTTGGACTTGGAGAAAGAAAATCCAATCTGGATCCGACTTGGAGCTCAAAGTTTTTTCCAATTAATGATGACATGTGACATATTGAAAACTGTCAGTTGGAGGTTTCGGCTTTTTACATCTGCCAGGATTTTTGTGCCAAGGATGAAAATGGTGGAAGCATTACCATAATGTTGCACAAAGCTGACAAATGACTTTGCAATGAAATTCCGGGATGCAAAGATGAAGATGCGCTCTTCCCGGCTACACTAACCCTCCCCCCAATCTAACAGCATCTCTTGCATGTGGATTGTAAGAGACTGATGGTGCTGATGGAACCGAGAGAGGAGAAAAAAAATGACGGAGGGAGACAGAGGTTGATTAAATTGGTTTTCAATTCTGGGTGTCTGTCTGAGGCTACTGCATTAATTTGCTCGGTTACATATTTGAGAGCCAGTGAGTGTATTAAGAGCTGCTGTAGATCATATCAGTGACTGCTGCAGGAGCGCGCTGCCAAAATAAGAGCCTGGATTCATCTATTTGAGCATTAAAGAAGCACCCACACTAAAAAAACAGACTTCACACACTCCAAGTGTGTGGAGGCTGTTTGCTGCTGATTCATGAGGAAAATGCGTTTTAAGGGGAATCTGCTAAACAGCTCTGTCAGAGCTCTGCGAACATGACAGCGATGAATAACGTCCGCCTCAGCAGAAGCAGGATATTAATTACATGCTTGTTGGTTCGGTTCTGCTAAATCTGCCTCAAATCCTCCTCCTGCTCAGGATCCACGTCAAATTAACATTCTCTTTACCTTTTCCCCCATCATTTACAGTTCAAAAGGGTAAGCAATAAAAAGGTGCTGTCAGGCTAATTCAGTAGGAAATGATTTAAAGGCTGCATACAAATTTTTAGTGAGCTTTGTAGGGTCGATTTTAAATTGATTTTTGAACTCTTTGACTTTTTTGAACCAGAAGTTTGCACTTTTCTTTATTGGAGACCTCAGAATTGCCTTATGGAAAAAAAAATAAAACTGGGAAATGACAAAAAATCTCCCAAAAGAAGGGCAGAATAAGCAGTAAAAAGCTCAGATTTTCAGCTCTATGGGCTCGCTTAGTCAAGAAACTGCAAGAACAATCAGATGTTTAATATCTAAGAATTAAATTGAATGTCAGGGAAATAGAGAGACACTCGGTGTAAAACTATATTTTTATTACACCATGTCAAGACGTTTGATCAGCCACCAAAGGGTTTTTCCATAACACATCAAATATATAAGCTAATAAATTAGACACTGTTGTGTAAGAAGTTCGCTTTATGACTTGTTACCACGGTGACGTCAAAGGGATAAGATTTCGGTTGTGGATTTATGGCTGGAAAAACAACCTTCAGGTTTTTGTTATTCCCATTAGGTGTGGTGTCACATAGAATGATGATGTCTTTTTTTTTTTCTTTTTTTATTTTTACTTTTGAAATCATTTCAAAAAACTCAATTTTTTCCAATGTCTGAGCTCATAATCTGAGAAAAACATACATAAAAAAATTCTTCATTGGAGAAAAAAAAAAAAAACCCCATCACATGTCATCACAAATCAAAAAACCTCATTATTTTATTTATAACATATATTAAAAAAATTCTTCATTGAAAAAAAAACACACTATAGATAAAGGGTTGAATATAGGCTGGGATAACTTAAAAAATTTATGCCAACTCATTGCCTTAAAAGATTAAGCTAAGTCAACTTAAAAATAAGTGAGTTACCTGAATTAGATTATTTTAAATCAACAGGGCTTAAAATTTGTTAAGTTGCATGAACTTAAAGGTTTTAAGTATTGGCCACTTAAAATGATCAAGTTAAGGTTGCTCAACTATATTTAATTGACTTAGCTTAATTCATTTAAGGCAATGAGTTTGCATACATTTTTTAAGCTAAGTCAGAATATTTTATTTTACAGTGTTCGGAAGATCCATAAAGACACTGGACATCGCAGACAGACTCACTGGTGTTACCGTAGCAACCAGCTGAACAGCAAACTTCTCATATTCAGTTGTAAGAATATGATTGAACTTTTGCTAAAACTGAAAAAATAATGGTAAATATGACAAATGTGCTCTAAGGTTCAAATCCCTCCAATCTGGTGTTGGTGGTGAAATAAATGGAACGCGGCCGCGGCCTGGAGGGTGAAGGATCAATCTACAAACCGGAATACTCTAGAAAACAGTCAGCAGAAATGTAAAACAGGCTGTTTGAGCTTTAATAGAGTGAAACACTAAAAAACATCGACACCATCCTGTTAAATAAGTGGCAGCTTTACGGGCGCGCCGCTCGCTTAAAGTAATAATACATTTCCAGCGTTTAGTCTGGATCCATCACTGTTCTCTCTCTCTCTCTCTCTCTCTCTCTCTCTCTCTCTCTCTCTCGCTCTCGCTTTGCTCTTAAAAATCAAAAACGCAGCATCGGATGATGCGATAATGAGATTTCATCTGGGATTTATGGACGGATGACAAAAACTGAAAACGCTGCCGACATTAAAAAAAAAAAGAAAAAAAAAGAAAAATTTGAATAATGTAACATGACTGATAATGACTGAATGGGAATGCAAATTAGGCTTTCCATCCAGGCCTACACACACACACACACACACACTCATTCCCAGTGTTTGTGCATGTGAAAGAGACCTCTTCAGGGCTGTCACCACTCTTTCAACGCCGCTATTCATCACGCGTTTCCATTCAGAGTGTGTGCAGGTGTTTACTGTAAGGAGGAGAAAAGAAGAAAGAAGAAAGAAGAAAAGAAATGAAAGGATGAAAACAAACGTCAGTGGCTTCACAGTCTGGACAGCAGATGGAGGGGATGACAGAGACTGGGGGGGGGGGGAGGACCCGGGGCGAGCGAGCAAGGAGAATAAAGCAGAGAGAGAGGGAGGTCAGTCGTTAGAAAAACCTGAAACGTGTTTCTCTATCAGCAGAATCTGACAGGAAGAGACTCGTTCCTGATCCCAGAGATGATCAGACCACCCAGACGCCGGGAGGGACGACTTCCAGAAAAGGAGACGTGAGGACAGGAAGTGAGTTTAGTGAGGAAGTCTAAAAACTGTCCTGCGTGTAGAAAAATAAAAAAATACCATTGAACTAGATGTTTTCCTCTCGCTTTTATCATCCCCTAGTTTATTCTCAGGTTTATTATCTCGCCCTTCTTTGGGCTTTTTATTCCTCTTTTGTTTTGAAAGTTCATCCACCCATATCTTGTCTTTTTCTTTCCCACTTCCTGTCATTTGTCGTTCTGTTTGCCCCATTGTTGGTTGTTCTTCTCCCCCCCCCCCTCGGTGAGCGTCTGATTGCTTCCACTCGCCTCATCCCGGGACCGCCTGACCGCCATTAACGCTCCCAGCTTCCTGTTTGTTGACCATGTCAGAGCTCCTTTCTTTTCTCTCCTTGCGTTCCAGTTTCCAGTTTTCTGTTTTTGAGTCGATCGACTTCCCGGATCTTGGATCGTGTTCGTTTCTCTGTCGGCTGCTTCTTGTTGTTCTGGATTTTAAACCTCTGATGTCAGCTTCTGCCTCTTTGGTTCCAAAAGAAATGAAGAGAACGAATGTTCAAGCTGAATTAATCCAAGAAGCGACCAGAAACGATTTGTGGTTTGAAGTTTGTTTGGTTTTCTACTTCCTGTCTAACTTCCCTGATTAGTTCTTCTTGTTCTTTGTTGCGTTCTCCTTCCAGCTTTCCTTTTTCTTCTGTTTGTAAGTTCCTGCATCAGGTTCAGTCATGTTTCCATGTTTGTTCTCCTCATCAGTTTCAGATTTATCTTGTTTAACCGTCTGTAGATGCTGCTCACCTGATTTAACCTTCTGGTCTTCTGATGTAACGTGAAATCTCTGAAAGCTGTCGATGGATTTTTGAAGGAATTGCAGAGGGCAGATGAAATTTTAAGGCCGATCTGGGAACAGATGTGGTTTCTGGTCACCTGGGATATGAGGGGATTTTAAACTTTGCCAATATCAACTGAATAATAAAAGTTAAACTCAATGTTCCACACTGGATCCAGATCTGGTAAATTAAAATGGACATTAAGAACACGGTCTTTTCTATTTTCAGAGGCACAGATGATGCTGAAAGAGCTTTTTACTGTGAAAGTCTTTAAATCTTTCAAGTCTGTTCAGGATTTTGCTCTTTGGATGCTTCATAATTTACGTTAAAGTTGATTTAACTGAACCAGAGTCTGTATCTGGATCCGTTGCCTTGAGTTCTGTTGGACGACTTGGATTTTTTCTTTTATCATCTGAACAACTTTCCTTTCCAGGAACAAAAAAGTTTAACCTGAAGCAGTTTTACGAGTATAATAATACAGATAAACCTGCACAAAATACACACAAAAAATACACAAAATACATGCAAAATATACACAAAATATACATAAAATACACAAAATACACACAAAATACACACAAAATAAATGTAAAATACACATAAAATGCAGGTAATCATCTGTTTATGTCAATCGGTTCCAGGAGACGCAACGCAAGTCAAAAGACGAAGTTTGAGGCTAAACTGTAGATAAACAATCCCAGTTCTGCACTGAACTTTATTGATGAATGTATTTTAATAACATTTGGTTAATATGAATCTATTTTAAGCTGACAGACAATTAAATTTTATTTTTTAATACAATACATAAAAAAGTCTCAGTCTCAGCCAAAGTTTACCTGTACACATTAATCTTTTTTTAATTAAAAATAATAATAATTTAATTTTAAATTAAAAAATTTAATTAATTTAAATTAAAAATTAAATTAATGAAATTAAAAATGAAATAAAAATGTTTTCAAAAATTAAATTGCATTAAAATCAGATCAGATGCAGTAAAAACAGAGGATGCATCCATTATTTGCTGATGATGTAACCTTTTATAAAATAAAATTCTTTGGTCAAATGCCAGGAAAATGATTACAGTCTGAGACGTTATACGTTATATAAAGTGCTCCTACTCACTCTTCTCCTCCAGCATATGACTCATAAAAATACTAAACTAAACCCAAACATAATCAAAAGTTCAGGTTCACACGTCGGCGCCTCGCCTCCTCCACCGCTTCCTTCAGAGAACCAGGACTAACAAACACGTATTCATCCGCCCACAGCCGCCTTCACTTCCTGTCTCCGCCACCGGGGTCAAACCCACAACGCCCCAGGCGGCGCTTCCAACTCTCACCTGGTTTTTCTCCTGATCGATACGTCTCAGGAGTTATTGATCTGTTCGTGACCCGATCACGACTCTTTTCTGCAAAGAACTCAAGCTTCAAAACACACTATAAGCATTCTGTGGGCGTCACTGCATGTGCGTGTGTGTGTGTGTGTGTGCATGTGTGTGTGTGTGTGTGTGTGTGTGTGTGTGTGTGCTGTAAATCCCCCTACTTGTCACATTAGCCTAATGAAAAATAATAAGAGCGCTCCAAATGATCTACTCCCTGAGGTCGCCCCGAGGCTGTGTGAAATAAGATAACATTAACCTGAATTATATGAGCTGCCAAAGAGACGAGCCATAACATAACGCAACATACACACACGTGGAACACACACACACACACACACACACACACACACACATCTGCCTTGTGTTTATTCTCCAGCAGGGAGTCCTGGTGTCACACAGATCCCATAAACCAGCAGCGATATGAAACAATAAATACAATTCATAGAGGAAATAGAATAAATATATACATGTAGTGTCTAACACGAGTGTGTGTGTGCGTGTGTGTGTGTGTGTGTGTGTGTGTGTGTGTATGTGTGTGTTTTACCGGCTACAGTGTGTGTTTTTATTGTTTCTCTGTTGACTTTATTAGTGTTTGATGTGCATCTGTAGAGCATACCTGCAGCCGTGGGAGCAAAAAGATAATGTATAGCGATGCTGCGGTACTTGTGTGTTTTGTGTGTGTGTGTGTGTGTGTGTGTGTGTGTGTGTGTGTGTGTGTTATTGTGAACCAGAGTCAGGAAGGGGGAGACGATGCAAAGGAAGCAGAGTCGTCGGGGGTGAAGGAGAGTGTAAATCTAATGATGGTGCACTGGGAAAAAAAATAAAGATGGAGAAAAGAGAGAACACACACACACACACACACACACACACACACACGTCGTGTGTGTTAGTGGAGTCAAGACGAGGAAAATTAGCTCCCACTTTGGGTAAAAGACACCCAGACAAAGAGAAAGTCGCTCGCATCACGTGTGCTGATGGAGATGAATGTGATGAGATTAGAGCAATTATTTAAAAAGCAGCAAATAGACGGGGCCGCTGCAGAAACGCGCTGCAGAGAATGACTGATGATTTGTTGCTCCGCTCAGGAAAGAGTCATCGTTCACAAGAGGAGCTAATTAATTATTCAATTAGACCTGAGGAATCTGCATGTGCACATTCAACACGGCGCCACTTAGCGTGATTCGGGGACGTGAGCGCGTGATGTCGTTCGTGGGTGGAAAACATTTATCTGTGGGAGTCAATAAATCAAACGCCAGCGGCGCCGGAAGGTAAACCTCTTCATTCAGCTCCACACGGCGCCTCCAGGCCTCAGCTTCAGGCATCAGAGATGACGTAGAACATATACAGAAAATACAGATAAAATACATACAAAATATAAACAAAATACACATAAAATGCACATAAAATACACAAAATACACAAAAAATACACAAAACACAGAAAAATACACACGAAATACACAAAATATACACAAAATGCACATAAAATACACAAAATTCACAAAAATACACACAAAATATCCACAAAATACAAAAAAAAAACATTTAAAACACACATAAAATGAAGGTAAACATCGTTTTATGTCGTTAATCGGTTCCAGGAGACGCGACGCAAGTAAAAGAAAAACGATGTAAGTTTGAGGCTAAACTGTAGATAAACATTCCCAGTTCTGTACTGAACTTTATTAATGAATGTATTTTAATAACATTTGGTTCATATGAATCGATTGTAAACTGACAAACAATTTTAACAAAATTTCTTAATATAGGACATAAAAAAATTTCTCCGTCCCGTCTTCAGCTGCTTCTTCCTCATTGTGGGTCACGGGGGTTGTTACGGGCTAATAATATGATATTATATGTTTTATTCTGATTTATTGTACAGTAACATGATATTATGTGTTTTTAACGGTTTACTAGTGATTTTATGATTATACTGTACTAATTACATGCTTACAGGCCCCTGGTGTGTTGTGTGTTTCTTTCAGGGGCCTCGACACAATATTGTACTGTATGCAAAAAGTACTGTACATGTACTGCAGGAGAGAGAAGATAATTTCCCCATTGGGGACAAGAAAGTTGACTTTCTTTCTTCTTCTTTCTTTCTATCTGATTCTAGTAACTCGGTACGATCATCAGTTTGGAAGATGAGACGCGTGAAGTTGTGTTCTTCTTCATCATCATCATCATCATCATCATCACCATCATCATCGTTTACATATACTAGAAGTTCAAATCTACAGGGAAATGAATGCAGGCAGAATGAAAAGAAAGTTCCACTGAGGAGGAGGAGGAGGATGAAGAGATGGAGGAGGAGGAGGAGAGGAATGACTCGCCTCAAACCACCTGGTGGAGACTCTGTGGACGGATCCATCCCTCTCTCCTCCATCGTCTACGTCTCTCGCTCTGCTCCCTTTCTGTCTCGCTCTGACAGATTTATTAAGAGGCAGCGATCAAAATGGGCCCCCAGCTCCTTCCTCCTCTTCTCATACCTAGCTTTCTCCTCCTCTTCATCCTCTGACAGCATCTCCTCCTCCTCCTCGTCCCGAGCCGAGATTCCTGAGGCCTCCGAGAAAATAAAGGAAAGAGGGGATGAGGAAGAGGAGGAGACGGGAGTGGAGGGGGAGGAATTCTTTTTTCCGTCCCTGTGGCCTGCTTTATGAGATTCTTCACCGCTGACACACACACACACACACACACACACACACACACACACACACATGAAGTTGACTTTGCGTGTGCTTTTAGAGGGATTTTTTTGTTGTTGTTAGGGAATAAAACCTGCGTGTCACCTTCAGTGACATCCGTGTGTCTGCTCAGGTTATCTTCGTGTTGCATTCAAGGCCCTCAGCTTTCACAGGTCACATTCGGCGCTGACAGATGGGGTGATTTCTCAATAACCATTTTTCCAGAGTGACGTTTCCCATCAGTTCAGCTGAAAAACACAACAGCAGCTCCGTCTGCTGCCTCCGAGTCAGTTGTGAAAGTCAAGATCAAGATATTCCCAGATTAAAGATTCAGGCGTCAGTCGGTTAATCCCGCTCTACACTGTAAATAAATCAAAATCTGAGGTTTCATGGAGAAGATGGGAGGAATGTTTTCATCTTCAAACACGACAGCATGTCAAAACCGGCTGATAAAAATCAAGTCTACGTCATTTTCCTCCACTTTACGTCTGTCTGACATAAATACTGGAATCATTAAATCACTAGTAAACCACTAAAAACACATAACATCATGTTACTGTACAATAAATCAGAATAAAACATATAATTTCATATTATTAGCCCGTAGCAACCCCCGTGACCCACAATGAGGAAGAAGCAGCTGAAGACGACACAGACGGAGACATTTTTTAATATTAAAAATTAAATTTTAATTATTTTTCAGCTTAAAATAGATTCATATTAACCAAATATGATTAAAATACATTCATTAAAAAAGTTCAGTACAGAACTTTATTTTGCGTTACGACTTAGTTGTACATGAACTTTATTTATACCTGTGCAAATACTAAACCTTATTTAACACCTAATGTAATGATAGCTAGACGGCTTTGATTAATTTAAATTGATTGATTCTTTTTTATCATGCTGCCATTTGTCAAATAGTTAATTTGTCAAGTAATGGATGATAACTGTACAGCAAAGCATGAGAACTTCTATTCATCTGAGCCTGACGAGTGGTCGACTATATTCAGTTTTATACCAGATATGTTTCCACATTTGAATCCAAGGCTGGATCAGAATTTGATGGTTTGACTGCATCATCTAAAAAAATTTAAAAAAAAACTGTTCAATGGATGAGTTGGATCAGACCACAGACAAAGGAGGATGAAGAAAGAGACTGTAGACGAGGTTTCCTCCATTCCCCCATCCTGGCATCTCTGTCTGGCAGTAGGTGGCGGTGGCGGTGGATGGATGGACCAGTCACCTATCAGAGCCCTCCTAATGAAAAGCCCTCTAATCCCCTCATTGAGATACAGAGAACAGACTCACTGCTAATGCTCTGAGACAGAAATGCCTCACACACACACACACACACACACACACACACACACACACACACACACACACACACACACACGACAATTATGCAAAAAAAACAATCACACAGAACACACACACCTACACATTCACATGCAAACTCCGCTCATGTTTTTGCAATAGCATGCAGGTGCCCCTCTTTCTCTAACACACTCACACACACACACACACACACACACACACACACACACACACACACACACACACACACACACACAGTGATACTGCCTTTGTACTCGGGCGTAAGCCGCCTTAATTATTCCGGAGCACACTGGGTTTCAAAGCGGGGAGACAAGAGGCCCTCATCATCCTGGAATCGCTTTAACGTGTTTGTTTTATTCCCCGTTTGTTAATGAGATGGGAGGAAGTGAGACACATGGAGTCATTACATTTAGATGGACACCCCCCCCCCCATACACACACACACACACACACACACACACACACACACACACACACACACACACACACACACACGATGATTCAAACACTTCTGAGCGGAATCTGTCTTTCATTTCCCTTTGTCTTGCTTTCTTTTCGTCTTTGTCTGTTTCTCCTTTCGTTCTTTTATATATATATATATATATATATATATATATATATATATATATATATATACACCCCCATCTTCCTCTTTTATCCTCATGCATTCAGGCCAGATATCAAATAAACACACAGACAAAGCAGCCACACAAAGCCCATCGCTAGCACCACCTGGGCCAGGAGCTCGCCTGCCCCCACCCCCCCTGCTCGCCTGCCCCCAAACCCCTGGACCGACTCAACAGGAAGAAGAATCCAATTCATATTTTTTTTGAATCACCTGTTTCCACAGTGGAATTTCATAAAATGTTGCTGGAGGGGGTTTTGGAAGCCAGTCGGGGGCCACATGTGGACGCGATGCACAGCTGGGAGCCAAAAGGTGGAGGCAAGAAAAAGGGAAGGGATAGCCGACGATAAGGAAGAAAAAGGAAGATCGCAAAAAAGGGTAAAGGATGAGTGGGAAGACGAGCAGCAGGCGATGGAAGAAGACGAATCAAGTCGTAAAGTTGGAGGCGTGAGGGAAAGAAAAATGAGATAAACTGCATCAGATTGGCCAATGTATGAATATATATAAATATGTTTTCTGGATTTGTTCTGCCTAGAGGAGGCCTGTTTGTCTTGGCTGCACGACTTTCACCCGAACCATCTGGTTGTCCTCGGATCAATTCCGAAGAAACAAAAGAGCGTCCAGAACCTCGGCTCGCTAGGAGAAACAAGTTCAGCGAGGTTTCCTCTGATCCGGGCAAGGCTGAACTTACAGACGCAATGGGGGGGGGGATTGAGCTGTAAACCTGCTGGAGGGAGGGGATGACGATAAAACCGCGTTGAGATCTTTGTTCTGGAAACCAGAGAACAACAACTACGCCGACGATTCTCTGGTTTCCTTCCAGATCTCCAGGAGAGGCGAATCCTCCAAGCTCCTCTCAAGGTGACGAGCGAGTTTTTATGGCTCGATTGCTCCGAGCGAAACAAGTCAGATGCATCACAAAAACTCTCTTTTTAAAACTTTGTGAGATAGTTTTTGGAAGATGTGAAACAACAAAAAAAAACAACTCATTTTCAACATTTTCCACCAGTGTTTGTCAGATTTTTTACGGTTTTACGGTTTCCAAAAAGGCGGCACGCTTAAACGCTTCACATCTGGAGCTCCAGTTGTAACAGTTGAGATAAATGATGCATGAAAATGCGCACGTAAAAGTTCTCATCCATCACGTTGCGTCCAGGGGAGGAAACGTTTTCATTCTCGGAACCAAACCGGGAGGACTCCAACCTAAATGTCGACTGTCATGTTAGCGTAAGAGCTCCGAAACAACGACAGAACCCCCTCCCTCCAAGGATGTGCATCCATGATGAATGTCATTCTAATGGTATAAATGTTGAGAAAACGTTTAAGGGCTACTTGTGATTTAGGGTTATTCTGAAGTGGCGATCTGGGACCGCACAGCTCGGTAAAACCCAAATCCGCCCTGACCGGAGATGGGGGGTGGGGGCTGCAGACAGTCATCCTCTCCTGCAGAAGTACCAGAGCTTCTAAAGAAACCCATCCTCACTTTAAATCACCGTGACGTCGCCGCTGACCCACTTCTTAGAAAGGAAGCCACAAAAAAGCCTGATGCCGCCGCCGCCGCCGCCGCCGTATCTGCATATTTAACAGGAAGGGGAGCTGGAAGGAACTGGATGCCCCCCCCCCCCCCCCCCCCCCCCTCTCTGCTCATCCTCAAAGCTTACATTTACTGACAGATGAATTCCGCCATGAATTATGACTAAAGACGAACCTCAAAGTGAGTCCTCCCTCTTCGTCTTTTTTGTGTGTGTGGTCACGGCGGAGGAATCCACTGATGGACGATCGAAGAACGCCCAAAGATTCGGTCGTTTTGCATCCAGAGACTGTTTGCACCATTGCAAAAACATGCAAGTGAGAGTTTTTGTTGCATCTAGAAGCATCGCGAATCCAAAGTGCAGGGAAGTCGACCTCGGTGGGAACATTTGAGAGCTCCGGTTTGAGTAAACAACATCGACCCGTCGAGCTGAAGCGCTGACCTCGTCCTCAGATGGATGTTCTTTTTTTACCGATCACATATTCTGTGCCATATCTATGCATTTCATCACCCTCCCAATGTGGCAGACAGCATCCACCAGACTGGGGGAAGTACACCCCATGAAGCCAGGAGACGCATCAGAGCAAATTAGGCGTTGTTAAAGATGAAATGTTGCAGTGAAGATGCAATCAGCCTCGTGAACTCTCCTGAGGAATCTCCATTAGCGACCTGGTTCTGCTTAGGCAGATTATAGGTGAGGGGAGCTACGCAGGCAAACGAGCATTTGATGGGATGTGCGAACAGAAAAAGTCAATTTAACAGCAATTATTCTTTAAAATTCTGTATTTACATCAAAAAAAGCCTGAAACTGTATTAGTTACTCGTAAAAGGAGGCAAAAGCTTTGATTAATTGTGTTGAAATGATGAGGCCACAACTGCCAATAAATTAGCTTAGCTTAGCATAAAGATTGGAAGTAATCTGTGCAACCCTTGCAAAAATCTATTGATAAATTATGATTTTTTTTCTGGATTATTAACTAAAAACATGAAAGTGGAAAAAATGTGCATGTGTTCGTTTAGGATTGGAACCAAACACCAACAGTCAGAATCAAGTGGAAGAAAGAGCTAAGAGGGTCATCTCAGGTCAGGATTATGTCGGATAAAACTTCAGGAACTGATATAAAACTGAAGGAACATTCATGACATCAAAGCTGATGAATCGTCCAGTTCTGATTCATGGATGTCATTCATCAGTCAAACCTTCACATGGGGTACTTTAATAACCCAGAAAGAGAATTCGTGAATTCTCCATCACTTGAACCACTCATCATTTACCTTTTTTGGGCTGCCATGGTAACGATACACACCTGCCCGAGTGACGGATGACCCGAAATGATGACTATCTGAACAAATCAGTGTAGATCTGCACCCCATTCCATCCAGACGGTAGGTTTGTGATGACTTAAAGAGTCGGCGCGTCTCCCTGTGGCTCCGAAACGACTTCTAACGCAGAAATGTGGTCTACATATGGACCCAAGTGGGTGTGAAAAGGGAATGTTAATCAGTTTAATGCTTGTGTCGGACTCCTAGGGTGACGTTTCACGCTTGCGTCGACGTCTCGGTGCAGGTGCGTGGTTCCATATGTTGCCACGCTCTCAGGGAGGATGGCGACATATGGAAGGCATGTAAGGACGTCCCGCAGGAACAGCTGGAGGAGCCCCGACTGCGAAGTAAGCCGTCCCATCGTCACGGCGACGCACAACCAAAAAAAAAAAAAAAAAACATTCAGCAATAATTTACTGTGGTGAACCAAACTTCCTCTTTAATCACTCTGGAACGAAATCGGACGATAGTGAGGCGACGCCGTCGAGGACAAGCAGCACAAGTCACAAGTTTGCCCCGTTTCTGGGCCACGGTGCAACTGTTTGTGTTTTTCATTAAGTCTGGTTTGCGGTAGGGGCTGAGTCACATGGGAAATATTGGATGCTCACCCCCGTGCCTCGACACTTGTCTCGTAAATCAAGTGCCCCCCCACCCATTGCATTGTCTTTCTCTTTTAGCTCTCCCATTGGTGACGTTCAGTCTCCTCACCCCTCGTGTGCGAGCCGCCGGTCATCATCATGATGCTGTTTGCTTTTTTTTTTTTCTCTTCCCCTCAATCCTCTCATGGCGTCACATCCTCACCCCCCCTCCCCCATCCCACCCGTCCCCGTCAGACCCTGTCAGGACGTCGAGAGGAAATAAACGCATCCAACATGGAAGATGTTTGTGAGAAAAAAAGAAGATTTGACTATTCTTTGTTTCCTGACTTGTCATCTGGCTCACAATTAGGCAAACGATTGATTTCTGCAGGCAAACAACTCAGTGAGTCGCCAATAAGTCCATAACTTTAGGTTTCTGTTGGGCTGACAGTTAACATCCTCCTTATCTGACCACAGAATTACACAGGTTTACCTCGTTTCGAGTTACGTCGTTCTCGATTATACGATTATATAAGTTTTCAAAAAAAATAGACGGAAAAATCAAAGTCGAGTTTTTCTCATTTTACATCTGCCACAAATACTGGAATAATTAAAACACTAGTAAACCATTAAAAAAACATCATATCATGTTACTGTCCAATAAATCAGAATAAAACATATAATATCATATTATTAGCCTGTAGCAACCCCCGTGACCCACAATGAGGAAGAAGCAGTTGAAGACAAGATATTTTTTCTGTATTATAGTAAAAATAAAATTTACTTTTTGACAGATTAAAATAGTTTCATATTAACCACATATTATAAAAATACACACATTAATAAAGTTCAGTCCAGAACTGGGAATGTTTATCTCCAGTTTAGTCTGGAGACGAGTTCATTCAACTGATAAATGGCATAAGACAAGTTTTATCTGTAGTTTAATTTCAATTTTACAGTTGAGATTCATCCAAAACGTTGACAGATTTAATCATCAAGCACTTTTCTTTTTTTAATAAACGGGGGTTTTAAAGTTGCCAACTCTATGGGGGAGTTGTAATGGCTGTATCTACCGTGGGCGACGCCCTCAGTCAGACGTGACTCTTCGGATGTCGTTCCCACAGATATTCCCCCCAAAAAATGTTTTTTATCTTCTTTGGATAATAATCTAAAACATCTCGTCACACCGGCGCTTTCAGACGGTGTGTGTGTGTGTGTGTGTGTGTGTGTGTGTGTGTGTGTGTGTTTGGACACGGGTATTTCTTTCACACAAGTTTGTTTTTGCGGTGGATGCTGTAATGATAATTAAATGGACGCTTCGCAGGATCATGTTATCATCATTATCATCATCACATTACAGTGTGTGTGTGTGTGAGTGTGTGTGTGTGTGTGTGTGTGTGTGTGTGTGTGTGTGTGGACTGACTTCTGATAATTACACAGAGACAACATGTGGCTTTGTGCGACTCCATTCAGACCAACACAACCGGAACAGGAGAGAGTTCTGAAGGCCTGCATTCATGCACGGCTCTTAGAATGACACACAAAGACACGCAAAGCACACGCAAACACGCATGCGCACCATCGCAGAGATACGATTGCGATATATTGTGTGCAAACAAAAGGAACACACATTTCCAGAGGTCCTTAAACGCAACGTTCGTTCACTTGTTTTGTCTGCAAGTGGAATCCGTGCTAAAATAACTTCAAAAGGCTCTGAAGGAGGGGCCATGCGGTGCATTATGGGTAATTAAGGCGGTGAAAGGAGAAAGAGAAGATGAGTGAAAGGGGGGGGGGGATCCTCTCAGAGAAAACACACATAAGCAGAGATGGATGGTGCGATAGCTCGCCACCAGACAGGAAGTTGTGGACGTGGAATTTACTCCCAGTTGTAAACACGACACACACACACACACACACACACACACACACACACACACACACACACACCCAATCACACACGAGTCTAAGTGATGGTTCCCTTAAAAGTTTCCCCAGATATTCCCGGTTTTATTTTGTGGAAGGAATGATTGTAAGTCCAATGTTAAAATGGACCTGAAAGAGTTATATATACTTTCATTTGATATGAATGTATATAAAATGGAATATTCTGAGAACAGAATATTCCAAAAGACACCAGGTTCAAATTAATATGCAAATCAGAACATGTTCCGGTCCGGACGCATTCC